>CM065052.1:82105789-82705789 GCA_032883995.1 Coronaproctus castanopsis
ACAAAAAACAAAAAAAATGGAAAATAAAATAAAAATATTTATAAATTCTACCTGCATTCGTTATGAATTGAACACCGCGATAATTAACTAGCCTTCTTAATAAAAATTATAACACTGAAAACGAGTGCGTCGTTAAAAATTTATGGACAATGTTCATCACTCTGTCTGTATGTTTGTCTCTCTCATCTCTCTGTATATATATATACATAAATTCATGATAGTCTAGAAGAAACCTAATATAGACGAAACATTACTTTTAGAAGATACCAAAGAAATTGAAAAGACGGAAAAACATAAATACCTGGGCAGCTGGGTGACAAAATAATAATTCTGATATGGAAATACGAACCCGTATTGAGATAACTTTTAGAAACTAAACAACACCTTTTGCAACAGGAAGTTAAACTTAGAGATCGGGAAAAAGTTACCGAAATGACACGTGTACTCACTGCTCCTATATGGAGCACGACTTGCATTATAAGAAAAATATGAATTTAAAATGTGATGTTATCGAACAATGTGGAAAATACCTTGGACCAAAAAGATTAGAAATGAAGAAGTTCTAAAATTAATGGGAACTGACAGAATGTCAATGGCAATAGTGAAAAAACGAAAGGTAAGTGTTTGTGGACATTTACAAGAGGCGAAAAGTACAAGCTACTACAAACGATAGCAGTGATTACGATTGAAGGGAAAAGGAAACCGGGAAAAAGATAAAAAAAAAAAAAATTGACCGGAATCAATAACTTTGTGGACGGAAGAAAGGAAAAAAATACATAATAAAAGGATGAAAGCCATCTGGAAACAGAGAAAGAAGAATGGTCAGTTGACAACGTAGTCCTGTGGCTGATTCGAAATAATAATAATAATAATAAGACGGAAGAATTAGTCAGAATAGCGGAAAATAAGAAGCGGCTACAGCAGCAGATTGTTCATCCGATGCATGCCGATGATGATGGTTAAACAATACCCGAATCGGGTTATATAGAAGAAGAAGAAGATATAACCGTTTAAAATTGCGCGTAACAAACACGACGAAATAAATATATAAATAATAAAACACACGATGATAATAATTATATCGTTGATTAAAATAATTATAATAATCATATTTATTATTGCAGCATTTAACTGTTGCGCCATCATGGTTTTATACGCCTATTGTCGCGATGTACACGGTACAGACGGTGAAAGTGGCCTTTACGATGTACGTAATAACGGCGCGGTCGACGTCAACCGAAAAACGATAAATCGGGAATTGAAATATCCAGAAATATAAAATATTTAAAAATTATTTATTATTATTATGATTATTTTTTTATTTTTTATTTTTTAATATATCCCCTTTTCTCTTTTCCGGTATGTCCCGGTTTTACCCGTCGGTGGGCACTGTTTACATTTCAATTAACATTTTAATCTTAAATATATAACAACAATTTGCATGTAGCTGTCATATTTAACGTAGGAATGCGTGTATGTACGTATTTGTATGTTTCTAGTGTTCGTTTTGTGCGCAGTTATATATTATTGTTAAATGCGATGTGTATAATTCGTGTGTTGTGCTCCTACAATTAGTATGCGTCTGCTATACTTAAGGATTTCTAAGCGATGGTCAACCGGCGAAGAGGTGTTCTATTACCAAAATATACCATTTCGCTTATTGTATATAAATTAAATATTCCGGTATTGGTAGGAAATAAATACGTGTTTTTAAATCCAACTAGATTACGTGCTAAATTAATTGAATTGAAATAACTTATTTCTACCTGTATCCATTCAATACTTAAAACAAGAGACTTCTCCCCTTTAAGTATATTATTCTTCATCTTTCGGTGTCTTCTTCGATTATCGAAGGATGACGTCCATGTACTTCCCCCCCTTAAATGTCGATTCCGAGCTAAATGGAGCGAATCTTTCGATATATCGAAAATATCTTCTATCGCATCCATCAGTATGGTTTACAATAGCAAATATTTCTGATCCGCGTATCAAGCGGCTCGGATAGTTCATTTTCATCACTTTTATCGTTTCGGACTATCTGGTTTTTTTTTTTTCATGTTTTCTAGTAGTTCCCGATTTGTTACGTTAACCGTCCCATGGTATTGACAGTAGTTTTCTATAAATTCGTGTCTCTAGTCGTTCCACGTGTCCAGCTTTGCCCAAGTTTCCGAAGCACCATCGTAAACCGAGGGTAATATTATGCAATTCGACAAAGGCCAGTTTATATTTAGCGTCCATATATACACGGGATATTGTTCGTTGGGTCATTTATAAAACCGTTCATTCGTCGTAAATAGCCAATAAAGTTTGGAACGAATCAATTTTAAATGTACAATTACGAGAATAATCGTATGTTAAAATATCGGGATTATTATTTTTTAACTGGGGGAAAACTATAATCGGCCACACTGAAAACTTATCGATACCTGACTTCGATTAGCTACTTATCGTATTATCATCCCGTTATAGTTTAATTTCTTTACACGATACTTAACGAATTATAATAAGCATCGTGTTTGTTAAACTTTGGTTTGTGTTAGGTTTTAAAATATTTAATTTAATTTCACATCTATTCGCTATAATTTATTTATCGAATGTTTCCATTTAATTATTTATTCACTATTACGTCGTCTTGTATAATATAATGAGATGAATGTATGTAAATAGGAAATATAACATTTTCTAGTTAACGTTGTTCCATCGCAGCATATTCGTTTTAGGATTTTGTACAAAATTTGAATATGCTAAATGATGCCGTTATAACTTATCTCTTTATTCATAGAATATGCATATTTTATAAATAGAAAATTAAAATGATAAATTAATTTTTTATTTATCGGAGATTTCACTTCGCGTATTAATTTAAATTTTATCAATAGTAAAATTACCCCCGCGCTTTCGTATTCTAACGTATAATTTATTATAATTACTTCGTTGTATTTATTTTTCATCGATAACATTTACATTGAAATGATTATTATTATGAATGAATTTTTTTTTTCAATTTTCTAAAGAATTTACATCATAGATTCGAACTCGTACGTTCAGATTAACGTCTATTATATACATTAATTCCTACTAATTAGCTAGCGTTAAAGTTTTACGGTAATTGCGATAATAATATTCATCGTTAAAATTACGATTAGTCATTGTTACGGTGTTCATCTAAAAAGCCAATTTTACTCTGAATGACGTATTAAATAATTTTGTCGTAATTATAAAAAAATATTCGAAAATAATAATAACTATATTATAATTTTTAATTAATTTCGTTTTTCTTGTAATTCGGAAAAAATATACGTATTTTTCCAGTTTATACTCGAATTAAACCCTGTTTGCATTCTAATTTCTATTAGATTTTATTATAATTGCATTTTTTTTTATTTACAAATCATTCATTTTAAACATCTTAAACATCCTCCAATTATTTTCCCGACTTAATTCCCATTCCTCCGATCGATATTTATAATTTTATCGGATTCCTTAACAATTCCTCCCGTCATTAAAACATTCCTCGTTTAAATATAATTCCGGTGCCCCTAGCGGTGTGACGACTGACTTGCTCTATTCCTCCGGTTTTTTTTTTACGGTGCGCTTACTCCGATATTTACTTCATCGGATCCCGGGTATTTCTAGAAGATTTCTCGCTAGTCTATTATTAGCCAAATTATATCGCCGTCTATCTTATCACTTGGTATTTTAAACTGCCTTCTACGCGCATCAACTGTCGCAAATTTATTTACGTCATCATCGTCGAATTCCCGCGCAAAATCAGTATTAAATCCATCCCTAATTCCTCCGATTAATCCCACGGCTGCGATATTACCTCCGATGAGAACCAGATTTTTTTTTTAAACTGTCGCTTATTTCCTATTTCAATTACTTCGTTAATTTATGCCGATGATTTCTGTTTAAATTTCTAAATGCCATATTGATGTTTAAACTTGTTAGCGGTTTGCGATTGCTGCTTTACAGCGTCTAAATAAAAAAATAACAATAATTTTTTTCTAATTGGTATTATTATTAATTATTATTATTATTTATTTTCGCTCTTTTAATTTAAATTATTAATTCGTACATTTACATAATTTCGATACTGTTTATATAAATAAGTTCGTTAAATAAGCTTTACATAATCGCTATTACCTAAACTTACAATAAAATAAACAACAAAATAAGTTAAAATAAATAAAAGGTTTTTTTTTAATGAAAAATAGCATAACTTTTCGGCTGTTAGGCAATTATCATATATAAAAAAATAAAAATATAAAATGAAAAAATATTAATTTAAGATTACAATTCAGAAAAAATCAGCAAAATTAAGAACGGTATTAATAAAACAAAAAACTTTTAACTTCTTTTTTAATTGTTTATTTTAATAAAAAAAAAAAAAACAAGACATTCCACATAAGGATAGTTCTTAATATTAGATAATTCGGACAGAGCGAACTGTCTCCGAATTAGATTATCTTCTAACGCGATTACATAATTCCGTTCGTTAAAATATTCGTATAGGCGGGTTTTGGGCGTGAATATGTAAAACGTGCTGCGCTGGATCTATTTTTAGATAGGCCGTTTTTTAATATACGTTACTCGTAGTAAGATATTAAATTTCATTCTAAGCAGAGCGGCGCAACATATATTTATTTATTTTTAAGAAAAGACATGCCTCGCCCAAACTATAGAGATTATTTAAAGTTGGATTTAATGAGCATTTAAATTCGTATAAAAATAATAATAATGAATCATTATATGATGGTAAACATTCGAAAGAATTTAAACCTGAAATTAACGACATTAACCGAGGCTACAGTACTTTATATATGGAACAAAAAAATTAAAAAAAAAAAAAATACCCAGAAATAAAATTAATAAATAAAAATAATTTTTAGTTTCTACGTTGTTCACAAACACAAAAAAAAATAATGCTTATAATTTATTTTAATTTCTTTTTAATGGAAGAGTTAAGGCATGCGTATGCACATACGTAACTGTACTGTTCACACTTGCGTGTATATCTATATATATATATATATATATATATATATATATATATATATATATATATATATATATATATATATACGAGTATATCTTTATAATTATAAATATATTGCCAACATTGTAACATCGTATATTACATTTTACATCAATAAATTTAATTTGATTTTTATCAATTATTATTATTAACGTTTAAAATTTATAATGCATTTTTAATATAATTATTTATCGAACGATGGCCAAGATCCGGACTCGGGGTAGAGTAATGAAATCGACGTTCTGCGATTGATGTCGACGGTGTTCGATCGAAATAATTCAAGACGTCCAAGATAAAATCGTAAACGAACGGTTTCGCTTCGTTGCCCCAGATGAAATCATTATGATTGAAATCGATCCGATTACGATCTATGCGATAATTTGCTATCACGTTTGTCAGTTTTTTACTCAGCAAATTTACATCCTAAAAAATATATATATATATATATATTATTTATGTATAATATAATTAATGACTTTTATTATTATTTATATATAATTATATCGAACGGTGTCTCTCTAGTCGATATTAGCCGTCTAGGACGCGTAAATTTAAAATAAATAACGAAAAAGTAGTTCAAATCGCTAAATTTTTATATACAAAAATATTTTCCGCTATTAAGCCATTGCGAACGTGAAAAAAATATAATATACTTAGAATTCGATTGGAAAATAGAATATAGAGTGGAAAAATAGAAGTTTAATATTAAACCTATTTCATAGAACAAGCTAAAAGCTAAAATAAGGTAATAACAGAGTACGCTACAAAAACAGACGGCGTTGCGTTATATTATGACGACAAAGCGATTATAATCAGTTCTCCCGGGTTGGTGCGTCTATCAGCGTTAACGCCATATTGTGATGTCCTTGTACGCTACTCGCACTGTACAATAAAATGTATATAGCTAAACTAGTCTCCTATACGGAGACTGCACTTAATAATAATGGTATATACAAAAAATATCAAAGTGAAGAAAAGTTATTTATAAAATAATGTTTAGTGAATGTGGTAAACAATTTATAAATCAGGCATATAAAATTTACTTACATTAAATAATCAGAAAAATTAACGTCTAGTATACATGATAATAATAGAACAACAAAAAAAGATTAAATTCATAATAATTTCAATCATAACTGAGTATGTTTTGGGACCGTCTGCCACTAAAATTTAGTCATCGGCGAATTTTAGTTACGTGTACTTCTTTTTGCGCATAATTTTGATTGTTCGAATTCGTTGAACGTTTCTTTTATAAACATCCCAGCAAATACATTCAATAAATCAGTTTCGCCCTTTTATTGTGTATAAATGTATATATATATATATATATATATATATATATATATATATATATATATATATATATATATAAATGTATATATATATATATAATAGTAATATATATGAAAAATATCTAACTTTAAAAAGAATTAACATCTAGTAGTTAAAGACTGAGAATTGAGATGCTTGTCAACCGGGTATTATATATTGTAACTTACAATTTTCTTTACTGAATACTAAAGACTAAATATATTTATAATATGATCTTTAAAACTAATTCATCGTCAGATATTATTAATGCGTCTAATGAATTATTTTTATTTCTTAATGTTATTATTTCGGGGTAATTTTTAGTTTTTCTTTCCGTATGTAATTGTAGCGTTGATTTATAGAATTAATTTCAGCTTTAAATTTGTTTACCATATAATGATTTATTATCATTCAACGGCTAATCACAGCTAATATAAGTAAAATTCCAAAAAAAAAAAGCTGTAATATACTTATTCGCCACAATAATAATGATTCAAAAACCAGGAAGACCTCAATGTGCAACGAGACTTCTTAGTTTAATCTTATTCGGAAGAATAAATTTTGTTCCGGAAGAAAAAAGTGGAATACCCGACTATAAGTTTGGTTTCAGAAAGAACCACAACACATTAGAACAAGAAAATAGAATAGTCGATGTCGTAAATAAAAGCTTTAAAGAAAATAAATATCGCGATACGATACTTTTCGACGCTGAGAAAGCTAAATACTGGACTGTTGTTCAAGCTGAAACAGCCTCATTTGTATCGCCTGTTAATACTTAACAGACAGGTATTTTTGTGCTTAATCATCGATGTACCCTATAATGTCGGGAGTACCGCAGGATAGTGTGCGCTGGGACCATTTTTGTATCATATTTATACGCGCGATGTCCCACAAAATAGTGATACAACCATGTTTGCTGATGACATAATCAATTCATCATAATAACAATACAGCCACTGAACAGCTATCTGTCGGATGCAGAGAATTGGCTGAAAACAATGGAGAATCGCAGTTAATGAATAAAAGTCCAAACCGGTTCTGTTCACATTGAAAAAAGGGCGAACTTTGCCGATCCAACTGAATGGGCGTATAATTTGAAAGTCACCTATTGTGAAATATCTCGTTGACTAACAGCTCACCTTAATCACATCATGCAAATCGGAAGCAATTAAAAGTTACATACCGCAACGTGCATTAATGAATAAAAAATCACACCTTTATCAATTGAAAATAAAGTATATAAAACAGTGTTAGAACCTGCGTGGGCATACGGTATTCAAATCTTGGGAACAGCAAGCAATTCAAACTTAAAATTTATATAACGATAGTCCTGCGAGATTTTAAGTGGCATCATAGTTTGTTCACAACGATGACATACATAAGGACCTCCGCATTTCAACAGCCAATAAAGTAATTGCAACCTTTGCAAGACGACATTTTCATCGGCTCAAAAACTACGTCAATCTGTTGGCAGTTCGCATAATTGCGTGACGATTGAAACGACTTAGCCAGGTTGAACTAGAATTCCGTCCGTAGACAGTCATCTGTAAAATTAAATATCGATAACAATATATAAGCGGGAATGGCAACCATCGCGGAAGCGTCCCATCGTAATCTGTATGCGTAGCAATGCTGCTTAATGTTCAAACGAACAGCTTGTATACAGGGAAAGAAAAGAAAATTTTTACGAATTTAAATTAAATCTAACTTTAAATAATCTTCATAATTTAGGCCGGACATCTGTTTAAAAATATATATAAATACATCGAGATTAATCAAAAAGTACAGTAATAGGTAGAATAAACTGAATTCCTATTCGTAAAATCGTCAGCACACTAGTAGTTATTACACGTATAACCGATGGGAAAGGTAAAATATACGATAGATATTTTTTACAATAAAATTTTTATATAGCTGTAGTTTTGTATATGTAATAGAAATTGAAGTGTGTTTTTATTTATAAAAAACGGAGTTACACACACTTTAGCCGAGTTTATTTATTTTATAGTGTATATAATTCATTTATAATGCCTCATATCACATAAAATAGATCAGCGCAAATTTTTTTTTATAATTACGTATTTTTAAAATTAATTACGTACATAATGTATTTCTTATTTCGAACTCAAAAAAGAAAACATTTTTTTTTTTGGAATGAAACAAAAATTGAATCGAATAATTTAACAAATGATCGGTAGTTTCACTGTGAAACCCAATTCATCATTAGGACATCTCAGTGGATTTAATAGAGCGGGAAATTTCAAAAATAATAATAATTAATATGCTGCGCCTTTTAAATCGTGGATGGACCGGAAAACTAACGAATATGTCTTTAACTGAACATACGCGGCTGTCATGCAGAATAAAGAAGAGATTCTCGAAGTTTTCCGGACACATAGGAAACGGACGCTCTGCAAAATCTGATAATTACCGGGAGGGTATGTGGGGGAAGAGGAAAAGCGGAAGACCGCGTATGCGCGCTGGGTTGACCAGATAAAATCGCTGACTAGATTAAATCCACATGAAGCATTATTGGCATAGCATATGCGGCGGTCTCATAATATCGCTACACCATTCCGAGGGTCCGAAGGAAGAAGAAGAAGAAGAAGAAAAAGCCTTTTAAATAGTCGAAAAAAATAAATTAAAACTTACTTCCGAGTAGATATAAGTATCGCCATCTCCGTAAATTAAAGTAACCGGTACAGTTACCAGGGATAGATCGTATTCCGGCGGATATTTACTGCTGTACAGTTGATAGTTTCTTTTGCGGCCGTAATCGAAATAAGACAAACGTCCAGTGCGCATCATTTGATCCAAATGAAGGAAATTTTTAAACGAAACTCCAGTCGCAGAAAGTAAAGCGTACTCTAACCAAGATTTCTGAAATTAAAACGCCGTTAATTCGAAAATCTTCGAAAATCGTCGAAAATACGCGTATATCGAATAAAAATATATAAAATCGAAATCACGTCGCGACGCTATAGTTTTCTTTTTTTTTTTTTGGCTTATCGGAAAAAACTCGCAGCTGGACGCAGGGGGCAGATTATAAAGCCGATAGTGTTAAGTTTTTTTCGTTACTTTTCAAAGGCTCTGTGAGTAGATAAAACCGATTGATCGAATCTGTAATTTACATTTAGTTCGCACTAGAGTAGAGGGGATTTACTTGACGGATTATTTATAATCAGCGTATAATCTGCGTATTCTATTCTTTAATTTAAATAAATTGTTCGAATCGGGGAGTAATAGAAGACTGTTGATTATTACATTTTGGGGACCGCCTTTTCAACAGTCGTATTAAGGATATTAGTAAGCCGTGATTCAATAGTTCGATGTTGGTTATTATTCTCATTAATGCTGTTATTAATATACAATCGGAATAATTTCCAGTTGGTTTTAGTTAAAAAATATATTTTCTCGTTATGAATCAATTGTCATATACTATAAATCGGATTATCATCGTAGAATAATTTAGGTAAATATTATACATATAGTTGGCGTAAGATGGAAATTTATGCAATTTGAACGATTCGGAAAATATCTAGGCTTACGTGATGCGAGAATCTGCATATTCGCCCGAGTGCGTATAAGCAACGTAAATAAAGCAATTTCCGCCATCTATCTTAAACCAAAAATCCTTCCTGAACTCTCATATAAAACTCTTATACGTCTCCGATAACTTACGCGTGCCTAGTAGTCTTCTATTTCAAATTCGGCATATAAACAACTACAAACTATATTTTAAAAAAAAAAACACACACACACAGATGCTTCGGATGCATATTGAATCAAAATACGAAAAATCTCATAAATGCGTGAAATCCTATCGTATAAGCATTATATATTAAACTTGCTAAATTCCCCTTCACTAGGTGTTCATCTTACACTAATCTACACATTAGTATTACGATTCCAGGCGACTAAAATCTATGTATACGAATTATTAGACGTCTAAAAACACAACCTAATTATAATTTTCCGCTCAATTTTAGTAACTATATACTTATATAGTATAAATTTCGCTCTATATTAGAATCGGACAGTTAATCATCGTATGTAGTAAATGATACATTTAAAAGTATGCTCCGGTTTTACAGGTTTTTAATGGTATTTCTTTTTCCTCTTAATTTTCATTATATATTTTAATATCACGACGATAAATATTTTCTTTAACCGCAATATTACAGCGTATATCTATTTTGCTAATAACCGCAAATTAAATTATTTTTATTGTTGTTACGACGATTTAATGTATTAAGGTTTAATTTATAGAGAATAAACTTAAAGTAAAATAAAATGAACAATTCTTAGTATCGATACTAACATCGTGTGGTCGTTCGATGCTGACTGCTAACACGACTTTCATGAAACGTAAACAAATCGTATACAAGGTAGATTCTTTTTTGCTGCAAATTAATCTTAAAAATCGAAATCCGGATTCGCTTCTAGGAAAAAATTCGTGTACGTTGAATTTAGTATTGAGGTACTGTAATCAAGCAAAATATCGCGTTACCGTCGGAATGTAGGAAAAATTGTTTATTTATTTTTTTTATAAATCGTTCTAGGATTAGTGAATTATTATTATTATTATTTTTTTTACTTTCAACCGAAATCTCGCGACTAATAATTCCCTCATCTTTTGCCGAGAGACTAGTGGATTAACGTTTGAATGGAAGTTCCTTTCATGTCACTACGTAGCCCTTCATTTGAGCGTCGTGCTACGATATATTTCAATATTGGCGCCTTCTTCTCGATTCTATTCATTCGATCATTTTTTTGGAAAATATATTCGTTGTATCCGAAAATATGACCTATCCGTTTTGTATATTCTTTCCTTTATTTCATTAACCAGCTTGCATCTTCGCCGATCAATACTATTTTATCGCTAATTTTCTCCGTCCATTGCATTTTTTGGAGCGCTTTCAGTTCATTTTTCGGGTTTTTTCGGTTTTTTGTTACCTATCGACCAGGCTTATGTTCACATTTCTCCGAGTTAAAACTTAACATGACCTGGCCTAATTTAGAGCAAGGTTTATTCACGCGAAAAGTAATTAAAAACGGATTTATTAACGATATATTTATTTCGAACAATCTAATAAATACATTTTAAAATAACTAAAATAACTAATAAATTTAAAAAACACGGAAAACAGAAGCAACGAGGACAACAATGACGAATTTTAACGGTCTCGCCCATCGAGGAATACACAACGCCCAAAATAAAATAAAAATTCGAATAATATAATTTTTTCGAATAAAACGACAACTTAATAATCTAATAATTTTTTAATAATAACGAGCTGCGGACCAGTTCTAAATATTTCGAGTAAGCCCGTCGCTTGGTAATCCGATAAGAATGTCCTTTCTTACGATTGCATAACCTTACGCTATAATTCATGTTTGTCTTGCTCACTCTATTGAGAGTGATCGGTATGCCATATCTTAGGAGTAAGTTAATATGTTACTAACTAATTAGCTTCGCCAATCAGTTCTTACTGACTGGAGTAGTGTTAATAATAATAATAATAATAATAATAAATATATATATGAATTATTATAGAAAGCTTATATAATTTTTAAGACATTATTTTGCTTATTATTTCACTGAGATATTTTAAAAAAGAAAAACAATAACTACAATAACCTAATGGACACTATCGCTATAGAAACTTAATTGTATTTAATGTTTGTAAGCGTACTATAATTTTTTTTATTTTTTATTTTTAATAATTTCTAACTAACCAGAAGTAGCTATTCAATGACCCATGGTGAGTACTCCTACTTGTTGCTAGGTCCTTGTCCTCCTCAGCCTCATGAGGACCCCCCGGCTGAGTATGTAGAAGCTGACTCGCCAGCTCGTTAGGATGATGCTGCGCAGTCGTTATAAGTGTCTATTAGCAATTTTTTTTTTTTGTATTTCTTCTTGCACTGGACATGGGTCCTCCGAGTGAATTATACGATTGTTCATATATCGTGGACTAATATATTTGGCGTAAAATTTTGTTTTGTAATCTACGTATTTGATGTTCGAATTTTTGCGCACAACCACATAATTATGCGCTATACATCCACATGGGTTTCAGTATGGTTTTGTATAAAAGTAGCCGATTACTTAGGATAGCTTCTGATCTCGGTTCTAGGAGCCATTGCATTTTTCTAAATTTTAATAATTCTATCTTCTTTTATCTATGTGCGTTCTCCGTGTTAGCTGTCTAGATAAACTCCCCTAAGTAATTGATTTCATCATATTTTCGTATAACTCGATTGTGTCTAGAGATACTCTCCGTGGTTATGTTGTGGGCGATTGCTGAATGTAGTGTGGGTCCGTTTTGTCAGATTTATTTCTATCAACCGGTGCTTCGGTCCATTCACTGACTTTATTTACGTAGAGCTTTGCGGTAATGGCTACATCTGGATCTTTATCAGATGCGAGTATCGAAGTATCGTCTGCGAACGTAACTATTTCAACTGTACTGTCTTTGGGCATGTCTGCAGTATATATAGTGTATAGTAATGGACTCAGTACAACTACTCCGCGGTACTCGTGCTAGTATGTTGTGGATACTCATCTCCTCCGTGCATTACGTAATAGTGTCTATTATTTAGGTATGACGTGAACTAAGAATGATCATATGATCATGCCAGAATGATCATTCTTAGTTTTTACAATCTTTTTCTATTAAGTTAACAGCTCGGTGTGTTTGTTGTTTGATAGATGCTATAAGTAAACTTTTGTTTTTTTAGAAAAGTGTAATTACGCATCATATTTATCCATTCAAAAGTTCATTTTTGACAGTTGTTCTAAAATTACGGGGTATTTCATTATGGTGGGTGATTTACAATCCAGCCTGTACGTTTAGTAAATATAATTTATTACCGGGGCCGAATAAGAATCACGTAATACCGGTTACCGATAGTAACGTATTGTAAACAGTTTATGAAGAATCATATAACGGGATCTAGGTTACAATCTAAAAATGTAATATCCGCGAGGATAGGCTAGTAGAAATCGGATTAAAAAGCGTTCAGCGACGCAGTACTACGATGATTGACGAACACTTTTAGAGCTGAAGTAAGAATTCTCGAAAAAAACATCCTAGAAGATTAAGTAAGAACCACAACTGGTTCAGACAAAATGAGGGGGGTAATAAAATTTACGACGAATTTTTAATTTTGAAAATCTTCTATAAATAATGAAAATCGAAAATAAATTTAGTTCATCACCACCTACTCTCATATACGGTAGAGAAGCGAATAAGATCGATTCCAAGTACGTATTGTAAGTTGTGTTGTAAAATACGGCAGGAGCTAAAGCGAATATGGAACGTAATTTCGCGTTCATTTCAGGTTTCATAGCGCACATGATCAACGGAACTAAACCGCCGACCGAATGACCGATGTAATCCAGTTGATCGTTTTTCGTCAGCTGCAATACGTAATTTACGATCGCCGGTAAATCGTAATATCCGGATTCGTGGAAACTGCAACGAAATTAAAATCGTAAAAAAAAAACCGAGACTATTTAACAACATCGTAGCAGCTTCTTCGCGAAGCTGATAAAACACGAGACGCGCGTAAAAAATAGGTAAAACTGCATCAAAAATTATCTATAGAAAAACTCTTTAAAACTTTCGTCTTTAACAGCTAGGCTATCAGTTTTGCAAATCTTTTTCTAGAATGAAACATCAATAAGGAAATATTTATCTTTAATTTAATAATTTACAATTCTATAAGCGTGCTAGAAGTTACCAACGGCTTCGACTGTGTAATAATTTTTTTTTTTTTAAGCTCGGTTTCGCCTAGATATCAGAAATAGGACAGAAATTACGATAATTTAAAGTTTTAAAAAGTAGTAAACAATCTCTGAATGTACCTTTATTACCAACAACGATTTTCTGTTTATGCGTGATAAAAATAGTCCAGAAAATATTTGCAAATTAACCCCAGTTTTATACATTAGTATAGATAAAAGCGGGTCATCGATAGTGGTTGCAGGAATGACTTAGAAATAACGAATCGTACGGATTTTTTTTTAAAAAATTAAAAGTAATATTAAAACGGAACACGAATTTAATCAAATAAGATATATTAATAAAAAATTTATACACGAAGGTAAACAAATTAAACAGTTTATACCACACAAAAATCGACGTTATATTTTGCAATACGTGTGGAATCGGTATAATAACGGAGTAGCGTACGAATACTTTCCATTGATGTATCGGAGATTTTTTTAAATTAAAGAAGGAAAATAAAAACAAAGTTAATAGCTATAAAATTTATTTTATTTATTGCGAAGCTTTTCGAGTTTAACGTCATTTTCAAGCAATACGAAAACTATGACGTATTTGTAACTGCTTGAAAATGACGTTAAAGTCGAAAAGCTTCGCAATAAATAAAATAAATTTTATAGCCATTAACATCGTTCTTATTTTTTTTCGTTAAATACTTTCCAGATTTAAAAGACTTTTCACCTCCGATTATTATAACGTACAATTTAACACCGGCCATTGTAGCTTTATATACTAGTATAGATAAAAGCGGGTCATCGATAGTGGTTGCAGGAATGACTTAGAAATAACGAATCGTACGGATTTTTTATATACTAGTATAGATAAAAGCGGGTCATCGATAGTGGTTGCAGGAATGACTTAGAAATAACGAATCGTACGGATTTTTTAAAAAAAATTAAAAGTAATATTAAAACGGAACACGAATTTAATCAAATAAGATATATTAATAAAAAATTTATACACGAAGGTAAACAAATTAAACAGTTTATACCACACAAAAATCGACGTTATATTTTACAATACGTGGAATCGGTATAATAACGGATTAGCGTACGAATACTTTCCATTGATGTATCGGAGATTTTTTTAAATTAAAGCAGGAAAATAAAAACAAAGTTAATGGCTATAAAATTTATTTTATTTATTGCGAAACTTTTCGACTTTAACGTCATTTTCAAGCAATACGAAAACTATGACGTATTGACGTTAAAGTCGAAAAGCTTCGCAATAAATAAAATAAATTTTATAGCCATTAACATCGTTCCTATTTTCTTTCGTTAAATACTTTCCAGATTTAAAAGACTTTTCACCTCCGATTATTATAACGTACAATTTATCACCGGCCATTGTAGCTTTAAAACGTACTTAAAAAGATTCGGCATAACGGAAACGGAAGATTTTATTACGTGTAATTTTGACGACACCTTTTTCAACGTATTACAAAAGGGATATAGATTGTAGTATGGAAGAACTGGTAAGAGATAAATTTAATGATTTCGATAATTTAACTGTAGCAGTAAACTATAGAAAAATATTAATAATTTGTCGTAATAGTAAGATACATTTATTTAAAACTTAATTTCGAAAATATTACAATTTAAGATAGAATTAATTTGTATATAAAGAATGAATTATTAAATGTTAACATGTTCTATTACTATATATTAAGACGAAAATTATTTTATTATTACGGTCGTTATAATTGTGTTTGTAAATAGAGTTTGAAAATTGTTAATTGTCGCTTTAAATTTTGCACTATAAAATAAAATAAAAAAATACAATCTTTTACTCGCATTGTCAATATATCGGTACTTTAAAACTTTCACGATAGATATTTATATATTCGGTTTACATCGAAAAAAATCGTGAACATATATATACACGATTTAAAACTTAATAGGATAATATATAAATAAAATTAATGTTATCTTCTTTATATATAATTTTCCCCAATTTATTACTTCTTCGATGGGTAATTTATTAAATTCGTTATATTTACTATTCACTAATTTTGTTATAATCTAAAACTATTCTTCTGCAATTACATCCTCGCAGGATATGGTAAACCGTACACGCAGAATAGTGCGCTATACAGTTTTCCTCTTCTATCGTGCCAAAATGTCTCAAGATATTTTTTTAAAACTGCCATAATTGCACATTATAAAAATTAGGAACGAAACTATTATTATTATCGAGTCTCTGCTGGCAGTAGCCTTTGTAACTTTCGATGTTCGCTTCATTCTTGATTGTGTCCATCAACGGCTGTCTTGATCTTCCATCCGGTCTTCATTTCTCCTTCTATAATATCTTTCAATAAGCTATCGCGTCTCGACTAGTACCCTATCAATTTAATTCTTCGTTTTTCTCATCGTTTTCAAGAATCCCCCTTCCTCTTGTATTCGGTTAAAAACTTCTTCATTTGGAATTTTGACAACCTATGAAATTTTTAGCATGCGTCGCCGCGTTAAATCTTCTATCTTTTTCGTTTAAATTCCGCGTTTTCTCCGGACACGGTGCTACATATATACGACTTTGACAATACGATTTCGTAATCCCATAGACAGCGTATTATGTGTTGTTACACGTATTTTAAACACCACTTTAGCCATTGCAATTCTTCTCCTGATCTGTTTGCTAAAAGATACGTTTTCTGATATTTGCCCGCTATGCTGTTAAATTCACACGTGGTTTGTAGAGCACTGTGAACACCCGTTCGATCCGATACTATTTAAAATTTTGTATATTAAACAATTTATAACAATAATTATTTAAAGATATATGAAAAATATAGCACGCTCAGAAATAGATTAAAAATAAAATAAGTTAAAATTTTTAAAAACCCGTTAACAATATAAACTAACCTGAAGTTCCAAAATTTAGGATTTTTAGGAGATAATTTTAAATGCGCTCTTGAGTAATAATTTCCTCGAATATCAGGTAACCACACATCGCGACCACCGTCAGCCAGCATAAACGCTGTACTCGAAATAAAACGATTCATCACCGTAATTAAAATTATTATACTATAATAATAATGAGACAATAAGAATAATATTCATAATTATTATTATTAAGAATCCATACAAAAAATTAACTTCGAAAGGGGAGATTTGAAATGTATAAATACAATGGACAGTATGTAAATATATATTTGACCTTTTCCGTTACTGATATATATATATGTGTATATATATACATATATATATATATATATATATATATATATATGTATGTATATATACATATATATATTATATATATATATACATGCATGTGTGTCCGTATATATTTTAGCTTATAATAAATAAGGAAAAGTGGAAAATCTCCGGCAGCTCCTCCTGTATATGTGACCAGGAGCAACCTATACATCATCTTTTCATCTGCAGTAGTTGCCCACATAAGTGCGATTTCAATGATCTACTACAACTGGATGGAAACAACGTCGCGTTTGCTGAGTACGGGGCAAACATCGTGTAACGCATAATGGTACTTTTCCTGACACGAAGAAGAAGATGCACGAACGAGGAACAAAATCCGTATACAGCTTATTATAAGAAAATAGATAACTAATTTGAATTAAATTATATACGTGTGTGTTCCGGTAAAAAACATAAAAATTTACAACACTCCGTATAATTATTCTAATTTAAAAATTTAAGTAACCAATGTAACAGTACAAATTCGTACTATCTACCTAACCTTCCGATGCACGAGTTGGGTCTGACAAATCATTGCTATTTATTATTTTCAAATTATTTCTCATAAATATAAATTCGATAGGTGAATTCTCGCATACCTTCCGCATAATGTAATTGACAAATAGCGATGATATCAGCAAGCAGTTATAGTCATGTGTGTGTGTGTTGTAGTAATAAATATTTATACAGACCCAACCCGTGCATTCCTGTTACTTTTATGTTACTAGTTACTTGGGCCTTTTAAAAGTAGCATCTATTAATTCATGTGTTGTATACATCGCCAATCAACAAACAGAACAAATTAACCGCAGATTATTTATAAAACGCTTAGCAACTCAACTGGTCATGGAAAATATGAAAAGACGAGCTCTAGATCAACATATACCACGAGCAATAAGACAAAGTGCAATTCGCTTATCAGGTACAGTACAAAGTAAAACACCTCCGCCAAATGGAAAGAAAGGTCGCTGCAAATATTGTAAAGACCGTAAAACTAAATATTACTGTAAACATTGTAATAATTAGCTTTGTATAGAGCATATTATAAATTTGTGTGAAGAATGTGTGGAAAAAATAACGGCTAAAATTTTGTGTTTCTGTTAAGTGGTTACTAAAGTAAAGTTTAACATTTTAATGCTTTTTGGTTCATAATAAACGTACCTTATAAAAAACGAATGGTTTTATTTAAATTTGGTAATATTATATATTTTTTTGGGTAGTATTTTGTGACATATATAAATTTTGTTGTATGTATGTTTTTTTACTAATAAAAATATTCAAAAAGTGCATTACGATTTTTTTGAAATCGATGAAAAAGAAAAAGGTTATATAATTATTTTTCAAAAAAATTAAATCAAAAAATAATAATTTCACGAATAGAAATAAATATTTTCAGTGCTGGGTCTAATAGACCCAACCCGTCTATTCATGAAACTTTACGGCACCCGTGTATCGGAAGGCTAATACTATTTCATGCTTTGTAAAATAAATTTTATAGATAATTTTTTTTTTTAAATTGTCCCGCCGAATGAGATAATTTTGAAAAATGAACGAGCGAAACGGGTTTACTTCTTTTAACAAATAGCAATTTAGACCATTCAGATGAAGATATCATTATACGAGATAACTAAATGTGTGTCTTTATAAGTTTCAAGCTGGTACATTGTTCTGTGTTTCCGAGTTAATAGTGTTCCGCGGTTATTATCCGTATTATCCGAATAATATTCCGCACACCGCTCGTCATCGTCGTAATACGCGTCTTATCGATCTGTTATCGAACGAGCAGGCAACTAATATGTAAGTTCGTTCCAACTATTCTTACGTAACATTCTTATTTTATCGGTTATTCTTTTATTTTGCGTTTGTGCGTTCGTGTGATATCTAGTTTTACATACGTACTTTCGTTAAATCCGATATTTATTTATATCGTTGCGTACGTTCGTCTTTTAACGACGATCCGTCCTGTCAACATGGCGGTCACTCGTTCTACGTACAGCTCCGTTATACAAAACGATAATTTCCCCAGTCGGCAGCAAGCGATAGTATTACACGCCGTTGATAGTATAAAATTTAGAGATTACGTTTCTGCTGTGAGTGAACTCGTTCAGCCGTCTAATATTACTTACTTGAAAACGAAAGAGCTGATAACGTTGAAAAAAAATTTTCTACTACAATTATTCATAATATTCTCATTCGCACACGTAAACTGATCAACCCTTCCAAACGCCTCACACTCTCAAATGTCTCTCCTCACATTCCTCATTCTATCATAGAAAAAGTTTTAGTAATTGCTAATCTAAAACTCTCGTCACCGATCTCTTTCTTAAAAGCTGGATTGCATGATAATGAATTTAAGCATATCAAAAGTTTCAGACGACTGGTATATATTCAACCTACTAATGATGAAATATAGAGGACATTCCAGAGTCACTAAATGTTACCTATGAGAATGAAACTTTTAAGATTTTTCCTATCTACCCACGATAAATGGCGCAGCATATGCAAATCAAGGGACCACTCTAAATCACGTGCCCCCATAATGAGGTAGACGCAGATACGGTAGAACCCATAGATTGGTGAATCAGACAACTGTTTATCCAGAAACGATTGCACCTCAACCGAATCTCTAAGCCAAATAGATAATAATTTAATCAACACGGCACAGTCTGCACCGATAGGTGACATATCACCCGAGGAACAGATCATTTCTCTCGATCCTCACCCCTCAACTTCTATTGAAATTCCAACAGAGCAAATTATTTCATCACATTCTAAAACTTCTAAACCTAACCATTCTGACAGATCTACATCTTCATCCGGTGGTGGCCCAAATATAAACCAGGAAACTCACACACAAAAGAAAAAAAAAAATATGAGGAATGAAGATGAAAAATTAAAACGATTTACAACCATACTGCAACCAGTTAAACTAGATATTGACAACCAACGGAAAACGCTTAAAGATAGGGTCTCATTCGACCAAATCGCATCATTAATACAAAACAGTAATAAATCTTTGTCAAGCCAAAATCTATTCAATAAATTACATATCCCGGTAAAGTCGGACGACGCAATATTTTTTCAACTAAAAACAGTTTACTCAGTCATCAACGACCACTCTACAAAGATCAGAATAACTAAACTGACAAATAAAATTTCTGAAGGATTACTTTTAGATAACAAAAATGACAGACAATTTAATGTTTTCCACCGTTTTCGTAGTACTGCTTCAAATCCCTGTCGACTTTTTTATCTGACAAAAAAGTATTATACCAACGAAACACGCTGATACGAGACATTGCAGACTGAACATACACGACTTCTAACATTTCGAATCCAAAACAAAACTTAATCGCGACACCTTGGTCAGTTTCGATATTATTTGATAAAACACATTACATAATACTTGCATAAACAAACGTTGAATCCTGGCAAATGATCCGATCGATTTGAAACATGGCACAAAATAGTAAATGTTATACCAATATACTCCTAAAGTTTCAATGTTGATTATATAGTGAATAGTCTCATTACTTATTGGACGCAATATATATATATATATATATATATAACAAACAATAACAACAATGTATATTTCAGCACCAAAAATTTTAAATAATAATTACGTAACGCCCAGGATGGCTCGCCGTACATCAGAAATAATAATACAAAGACCCGTAATAAATAAAAGAAGTAATTATACTTATACTTATAATGACGACAAAAAATAATTGAAAAAAAAACAAACTGTACAGCAAAAAACAAAAAATTAAGATAGTAATAATAAAACAAAAGAAAAAACACGTTAGATATTAAAACATAAATAAAGAAGGAATATTAATTTCTAAAATAGGCGCCGCAAAACGTTACAACAGGTTATGTTTGAGCCTCCTATGTTTATATTTACTATACATAAATTGGAGTTGCCTGGAATCGTAATTACCAATGGTAGAAATTAAACTATTATCGTGGACTAAGCAATCATCGCAGAACTTACGCGTTAAATTTAAGATATGGTCCTTAATATAAGGCATGTTTAAGGTAGCATGCATGTCAACGATTTTGTGGTATCTAGGGACATTTAGCACACATCTGAGACACCTATTTTGAAATACTAAATACTTGTAACTTATTAAAATTTGTATTTGAAATAAAACTCCAAGCTGGACAACAGTACGTCATTATGGGACATATAAGTGTTTTATACAGAATTAATTTATTATTTACATTAAGAAATGATTTTCTGTTGATTAATGGATATATGGCAGATATACTCCTGCTAGCTTTCAAGGTAGTATGACTGACATGTTCAGAAAAATTTAGTTTGTTATCAAAGACTACCCCGAGGTATTGAACATGTTTTGAATATATACACACACATATATAACTTCCAAGATAGCGTAATGTAATAAAACAACATTCAAAATCAACTACAAAATTATTATTACGAAACGTAAACATTTAGTGTTGACTTACGCGGATTAAAATTATTTAAATTAATTTGATAAAACCGAAAAAACCCGTCCATATGACTTAGTCCGTGAAAAAGAAGATTATTTGTTATATAATGAATAAACTATATATATATATATATAGGATATTTTATATATACAATACATATATATGTATATGGCTGATGTAAAATTCTGTTTGCATCGAATGGTTTAAATAATACTGGGCTATAAGAATCATTCAACTTTCACGTAGTTTACGATATTCTGACACAATAATCATAATTCCAATAATAACGATAATAACAACCATTAATGATAATAATTATTATTATTACATTTTCTTTTTTTTTAAATATTATTATCAATATTACTATTTCTTCTCCTTGGTCCAAAATTAAGGAAGCGATCAAATAACAAGCAGAAGCAATTCAGACTAAAGCGAACAATCAAAATCAATTTCTTGATCTCTAGGTAGGGATGTTGTTGCCGCGTGTTGAACGAGTTTCAAATGTACGCATGATGATGACAATGATCATTATTATTGTAAATTAAGTCCGTCGCATAATACCGACGTGCTTATGCAAAAACTTGTTCCATAAAAGAATTTTGCAATTGAAAATTACGTTATAGATGTTGTACGTCCGCGTACGTAAAAGTGGGCAACATATTTATATAAATATACATACAAACGTATATTCATACATATATACATATATATATATATAAAATACATATAAATATAGATATATATATAAACCGTTCATAATCTGTTTGTATATATATATATATATATATAACTTGATAGATGAACTATAGAATTTTGTATAGTATACATACAAACAGATTTTATGTATACATATATAACAATGAACAATAATATATTTGCACATTTAAATATTTTCTGTTTACAAAAAAGTAAAGTTAACATTCAATAGGATTTTCTGTACCGTATATATCAACGATTCTTTCCAGAAAAAATTAATACAAAATGTAATCTTATAAAAATTACTTAAATTGACGACTTATTATAAGATCGCAGGGAAATTTTAATACAAAAAAAACCTGCTCATTTAAAATAACAGAGTGTGTACACTCTTACCGTATCAAAAAATATACTTATAAATATCTTAACTTATTTAGAAGTAGTAGGATTTGTAGCTGGCTTACTGTAGAAGGATGTGCCTTTCATACCTACGTCGTAAAGCTTGGTAAGAATTTACCATTGGAATGTCGGAATATTTACAATCGGCAAAAAGAATTTTCGTTTTATCCTTAATAACTTCCTGTACGTAAGGGAATTTTAAAGCATCATGGAGAGATTTGATTGAAGTAAATCGAGGTTTGTTCAAAATTAATCGATGTCAATGGTTTTGGACTCTTTGCACGTGGTTGCTACTACTAGTATAAGACCACACTGGGCAGGCATAGAGTAGCTTTGGTAAAATTACCTTTTTGTATAATAAAAATATGTTTCGCGTTGAAAGCGCAGATCTTTTATTAAATATAGGAAATAGGCAACCCATTTTCCGTATTGTTCTACTTACACAATCATTAATATATTTTGTAAATGTGAGTCTTCTGTCCATGATGACGCCTAAATGCTTCACATGTTCCTTGCAGTCAAGTTCAACGTTTTTTATTTTAACAAAATGATTTAACGAAGGCCAGTGTCTGGTAAAAATTATTGACTCTGTTTTCTCATCGTTAACTTTTATTTTCCATTTATGGTAGAATTTACATATGACCACAATTGCTTTAGTTAATCTATTACTTATAGTGTCTATTCTATAAGAAGATACCATTAGAGAGGTGTCATCAGCATAAAGATTTATATCTACTCCTGGTATTGTCGGTAAATAATTTATATATATAATAAAAAGGAATGGACCTAAGATACTGCCTTGAGGCACCCCAGTTTTAACGTACCTTATGTCAAAGTTATGGTTTTTTAGTTTCACATAGAATTTTCTATTCATCAGATGAGAGTTAATAGTAAAAACAAGATATAGAGGGAAATTATATTTAATTAATTTATTTCCATCGTGCCATGTTGTGTCAAACGCTTATGTCCATCGAGACAACACTCGAATGTTTATTCTGGTTAATCAGTAAATTTGTCACAAACACTGGCCAGTTGGATTGTCGTATTTAGTTTTGATCTAAAAATCAGCTATGATGGATTCTCTCTCACTAAATGCCCTTAATCTTACTAGTATTATTTTTTCAAAAACCTTACTTATATTACTGAGTAACTCACAGGTCTAACATTTTGAACCGAAGATGAATCTTTCCCAGTACTCTCCACGACACAGGATAATAGCATAGGCGTAAACATGAATTAAATAGAACCTCAGGGGCGACTATTGCTTTTGTTGATAGATTTTTGATCATTTTTATGCTAATTTGATCGTGACCAACTGAATTTTTCAGCCTGAAAGTGGATATAAGGCTTTTAACCTCTTTATGTTGTAATATCTACGAGTGAAATCATTGCAGGAGTGTGAAGTAAGTAATTATTTATCATCTGCTTCACCTTACGTTCAATAAATTTATGTATATATATATATATATATATATATATATATATATATATATATATATATATATATACATAATATTATTACACGTATATGTAAATTCTGCTTGGATGTTTATTATATATATAACGTGTTTGCACATAAAATATAAATGTATGTTTATATATATGTATATACCAAAAATTCGCTAGTTCATCTATCTCATGTGGTTCTTCGTCTGTTTTTTAACATATATTTACTGGAATATTTTAAAAAGGGACCACGACTATTTTGGTTAGAATCGATTATCAATTAAGAATTGAACAACGAGGGATGTCGGTAAAAAATAGTGAATCGGATGAAGATTATAAATCAAAATGAAATTAACATAACACGTACTCGAAAAAAAAATAAACGGGTTTAATTTAAAAACTAAATAAAAATACAAATACTTTTATACCGTATAAAAATAATATGTATATTTAATCAAAATAGTCTATTAGTTTCACCAGTATGTTGCTGTAACCACTGAAACTAGTACACTACCCTTTTGATTAAATATATATATATATATATATATATATATATATATATATATATATATATATATATATATATATATATATATATACACGATACATTATAAAAATATTTTAATTTTTATTTAATTTTTAAATTATATTATAAATATATACCACCAAATAAGCATGACGTAAATTCTTTTTAATAATTGAATTTCGTAGAAGGACAAAAACTTCATATCTTCTCGTCAACGATAACATACAGTGAAATATAGTAGAAAGTGACAGTTTCATTAAATACTTTGGCGTATCAACAACTAAACGAAGTAGGTATAGTAGGATTGGCCGGTGTATTCAACTCTGAATTATGCTGAAATTGTTCGAATTCCTCGGTATTTTACCGCATTTTCGCCGTTTCCGGGAGCACTGCATGGAGGTTTCAGAAATGGTAATTCATGTAACTCGTAGATTACAAGCTTCATACAGCATAGAGAAAACGGGTACGAAAACCAAAAGATTACAGAAACCGTGGATCTAACAACAGCTTACGATGATACTGTCAACCTTAGATTATTTCTACAAAAAAGTCTGTAAAACAACGAAAACGATATAACATTCTGAAAGATCGTAGAAACTATGCTGAAAGATCGTTGTCACTACGTAAACGTCCAAGACAGAAGAAATCGATGGTGAAAAGAAAATAATGGACTACCGCAGTGCATCGTTACCGATCCTGTTTAACATCTATACAAACAGTCAATATGCAAATGACCTTGTTGTAATAGCACAGGGCGATAATCTTAATGGAGCAGAAGAATAATTAAATACAGTCTTAAGACAGATAAATATTACGAGCAATAACTTTATACGGAACCCTAACAAAACACAAGTACGCGCCTTTCGAACTTAAAGAATTCTGTGGCAAAATCAAAATTAAAAATCCTATGGCTAAGGTGAGAACTCGAGCATAATGACCACATAACATATTTATGAGTGACATTAGATATATCCCTCACTTATAAATACTACTGCTACAAATACTACTGCAGAAATACAAAATAAAACATTAGTACACGAAATGGAATATTGAAAAAGTTCGTAACTTCAAAATATGGTGCAAACGCTACGGTTATTAGAACTACAGTTTTGGTGTTGTTTCTCAACTGCGGAGTACGGCTGCCCTGCTTGGGATAAGTATGCATATGCAAAACATGTGAATATTACCTAGATCGAATCGTTCCGGTTAATTACAGGCTGCCTAAAATCAACGGTAATAAAAAATCTTTATCTCCTGAACGGAATAACGTCACCACTAACAAGACGCCGTATAATAGTCGACAAGAAAATGACGGCCCAGTGTTAACAATAAATGGTCGAATCTAAATGGCGAATAAGCCGAAGTCGAGAAACAGCTTCGTGAAAAACACATACAAACTGAAGTCTCAACCTGGAAAAGAGACCTAAGAAACTTCGCCAAACACAGTGAGACCATCGGAAGAAGGCCCGGCGCCAGGATATAACGAGAAACGGTCAATGTTGGGCTGTACTTGAACGGAATCAGAGATGATTTTGGAAAATTGGACGGGATGCTCAACCAACGAACTAATACATTCGGCCAGAAATACAGTTTCTCACTCGTTGTAGCCAACCTTCGTTAACGAAGATATGAAGAAGAAAACCATACCGATAATTTGAACGTTTTAAAAAGAATTAATAATACAGATATATATATATATATATATATATATATATATTTAACGTTTATTTGTATAAATTTTCAAAAAGCACTAGTTCAGTGCACATTCGTACATCTGTGCATAAAATACTGCATACGTACACACAATACACAGTTTTATACACTATCATAAATACACTGACGCGTACGAGCAAGAGAAACACACGACAAACATTTTTACACCCCACTTATCTCGTCAAATTTTCGCTTATCGACATGCATCATCATCAAACTCGCCACAAGGTAGGGAGAACTAGGATAAATTGCCCCGAACCCCAAACAAAAGAGGAGCGACCTCAAAACCTTAAAAAGTTATAATCCTCTTAATCTTACTTTCAGTTAGATGCAAATACATTAATCTTTTATTTATTTGTTATATGTATGATCTCATTTAGCTTTGAAATTCAACTAAATCACCGGTCATTACCTGGAGTGGAAATATATATATATAGGTCGAAGGTGTTTTCTGGGTAGCTTTCCAATATATTCGGATAGATATTGCAGTGAACAAACAAACGGAAAATAATATTCTCTTACGCGAACGAAGTTTGTTACAATAAACACTCGCAATATTTAACCCGCGCACTATCGAATTGCACGTCACTGAAAGTAGCCAACATGATCCGAAGATAATTATATATATACATATATAGCTATAAGCTTATCAACATCGTAGAGTGAATGAATTTCGGACGAATAAATCTTAAATATAATCTTAGTGAAGCGCTAAAAACTTCGATAAATACTAACCTAAATCGTAACGAGGTCCTTGTACGACCCAAGAATCCGAAGCCAACATTAATCCGTGTTGAAGTACGATCGGTAAACCGTCTCCAGGAATTCGATAGACCGATAACAAAAATCCGTCTTCCGATATTACATTGTGATGTTCAGCCGTATAACCAAAATATTCTATATAATCCGTCTTGAACATATGATTAAAATATAAATATACATATATATATCATCGTCATCATTGTTGTATTCTTTGTCGAACGCCGTAAATAGCTATTTTTAACGTACAAAATGGTCTAACATCTAGGGCACTAATTATATGCAATGCAGAAACGCGCGCATATGATGCGTGGGGTGCCGCTGGCTTTTGCGTAGTACGAATTTGCAGTTGAGCCCTCTAGCATTTATATGTATAAACATATATATATTTAACTATAAATACAACTTCTTTGAATGATCGAAGAACACAACAAAAATTAATAATCTCCAGACCGTAAGGTATTAAGAGATGTGATATTTCAACAAATGAATTGAAGATTAGTATAAATCACTATTTGCGTTACGATAAAAAATAAAAATAAAAAATATAGTAGCAGCTTAAAGACAGTTTCTTATGTGCTGACCATTATTCTTTATATGTCCTATTAAGAGTACACAAAAATAAATCTAACTTGAAAGAGCACTGCCCAACAATTTCAATTAGTCGCTTTTGAAGTACTACACAGAAGTACTCCGATACCGGTCATTGATGGCAGAGTGTAAGATTCCTCCCTTACAGTTTAGACGGAGTTATTTAGCACTAAAGCTCTTGATCAGTAGAATGAGCATAGACCGCTTTCCGTTGTATAGTTTGTTCTACCGAGTTTACTGGCGGTTTTCAAATAGCAAGATGCCCCTGCTGGCTTCAGTTATACCTAGGTTGGAAGAATTTCAGGCCCAGACTATGCGAATTCGTATACCCATCCGATTTATGTTACCGTATTCATACAATTTTGCCAATGAAGTAACATCTTTCTTTCCCGAGAACTACATTCTCTGGCCTCCGCCACTGATCCGAGCTACATTTAATAATATTATTGCTGAAAATTTTCCTACACACATCCTTGTTTATACAGATGGATCGAAGTCCGCTCAGGGAACGGGTGCAGCAGTTTACATCCCATCTCTTAATACTAGCAGGGCGTACAAATTATGTGATCTCTGTTCCGCATTTACAGCTGAGTGTGTGGCAGTATTTCTTTCCTTGTCATCCTTAATTGATGCGAATCTTCCGGGTAATTATCTCGTTGTCACCGACTCACAAAGTATTTTAAAGGCTATTGAAAGCAAAGTGAAGGTGTCCGATTCATTGATTTCATCCATCATGTTGAAACTTAATCAGCTGGAAAACTTGCGTATATTTGTGTCTTTCTTGTCAGTACCGGGACATCCAGGAATCCCTGGCAATTTTAGATGCACTAGCTAAAGGGGGTTTTCTAATGGGGTGGTATTCTCTTCAGTTTTAACGCGTGATGTCATGCATTTTATACTGTCGGAACATAAAAAAATTCTGGGAACAGACGTATATGGAGTGTATACAGCGGTCGCCTCTTACTGCCTGCTATCAGATGCAGCCGTCTCTCCCTGGGTTCCCGTGGTTCTACTTTTTTAAAAATATTAAGCGGAGAGGAATTGTACTTATCAGCAGATTGCGGTTTGGGCATTGCTTCTTACCGGACCGCCTGTTCCTTATGCAGCTTAGAGAAAATCCGTATTGCCCTCTACATGCTGGTCGTGCAGTCTGCAACCCTGATCTCTTCGAATGCCCTTCTTTAACAACATTACGCTCTGAACTGTATCTTAAATTACTGCACGCGTCTCGTAATGGTCCTCCTTATAACGTATTGTCCCTTCTGCATATTGAGAATGTACATCTTTTTCCGGACATAGCGATTTTTCTAGAGAAGTTGTCCGAGTTTATAAAAATATGAGTTACTAATTATCACGGTATCACGTTGGGTAAAAAGGCATCCCCATTAAAAAAAAAAGAAATTCCAGTGTTATTAAAATTTGTTGCTAGCACTTTGCGAAACAGTGATCAAACTTTTTAACACTAAACAAAACTATATGCATAGGCTGAATGTTTTTTACCTATCTATGTATGTTTGTGTGAATTTTTGCGCAATAATGTTAACTAGTACATGTATGTACATAGAATATATGTGTATGTAAATGTATATGTTTACATGTGGTATCATATATAGATGATTCTTACATTTATGCAGCTAGTACATCTAAATTATAATATAAACATTTCCTCGTATAAGAGTTATAAGTGCACGTATGTGCACATTTAAAGACTAGGAATGCAACTGGCCGGCGAAGATGTTTGTGTATAAGTGATTGTTATTATGTATTATAAAGTATTGCAAAGGGTAAGTGGTACATTGATTAAGCCTAAACTAGCGGTGCAATACCTCTGTCAATGAATCGATGAATAATCTGCTAGAGTCTTCGACTGCCAACTCGATCGTCGACGATTCGATCCAAGACCACGGCATAAAGTTTCTCATTTTATAATTCTGAATAATTACGGAGACGGCAGTGACAACCACTTCGCATAACACCCCACACACCACTTGCGTTGTATATAATTAGTGCTTTAAATGGTAGCCCATTTTGTATGCAGAAAATAACGTAAAATGTGTTAGTAACGACGCTAATGATTATTATTATCATTATTATTAATATAATTATGGTATTAAAATTCAGACCTACGAGATGGGACAACTAATTGTAGTATGTGATAACTTTTAGAGTAGACGTTTATAACAAGTGGAAATGTGTTTAATTTCACTACAAAGGAGAAACGAAAGGACAAAGAGGAGTAGGTTTTATAATAGCAAAAGGCTCAAAGGACAACGTAATTAGCGTAAAAGGAAAAGAATAGCAGTTCTAAGGCGGAAATTATTTGACAATCAACAGATAACATTGATTCAAATTTATGCACCAACGTCGGATTCAACAGAAGATGAATGTGATCAATTTTATGATTTACTTGATGACACAATACGAAGTATAAAACACAACAAGCGTAATAAACTATTAATCGTGGACGATTTTAATAGCAAAATCGGGAAGAGGCAGAGAAGAAAACATACTAGATCCATACGGCTATACGCAATTCAAGAGGATGGAAATTGATAGAATTTTGCCAGAATCAAAATATGAAAATTCTGAACTATTTTTTTAAAAAAAAAGAGCAGGCAAAAAATGGACTTGGATTTCTCCAAATAGCGAATATAAGAATGAAATAGATTTCGCCCTAAAACATGAACATATCAAATATAGAATTTCACTCAGAACATAAATTAATTATAATAAATTTATTACTTAAAAAATCTACAAGGAAAAGAACAATCCGAAACCAATGGATAAGAACAATGGACCCCAAATGGAACGAGCAATTTAACAAAAAGCTAAAGGAATGTATAGAACATAACATCGAAAAATGCGGTGTAGATGAAGTACAACAATACTACAACAAACTTATGGAATGTATTAAGGAAGCAATTCCACAATCCCGGACCGAGAATAAAAAACCTGAAAAATTTCCTTATCACCTAAGAAAAGATATACAAAAACGAGAAAAATTCAAATTTAAAAAGAACAAGACATTAAAAGAAAAAATTAAATATAATGTAATTTGTAAGTTAATACGTTCAAAAATTAGAAATATTATATACGCAAGGAACGAAACAATGATAAAAAACATACTCGAGAATACTAACTCCATCAGAAAAATAAAAAAAATGCTGACAAGAGGCAGAAAGTTAGTTACAGCAATGAGAGGTAGTAATGGAAACATTGAACATGATCGTCAAAGTATTATTAAAATCGCAACGGGATATTATAAAAAATTATATGAAGATAGAAGACATACGAATTACACAATATCCATAGGAAACACGGAAATGGACGTTCCATGTTTCTTGGTAACGGAAATAAAAAATACATTAAACCACTTGGGAAAAGAAAAAAAAACAGGAAGTTCAAACGAAATACTAACTCAAGGAAAAAGCGTTCTAGTTAGAGAAATAACATATTTGTTTAATTTAATATTAAGTGAAGAGATAGTACCCCCAGGCAATGGTTTTCAACGGAAATAATATTATTATACAAAAATGGTAAAAAGGAAGACATAAAAAAAATTATAGACCAATAAGCCTGTTGCAATCGTTGTACAAGATATTCACAAAAATAATCTACGCAAGACTATAAAAGTATCGGATGACCAACAACAACCAGAACAAGCGGGTTTCAGATCTGCTCTTTCAGCTATAGACAATCTACATACGGTAAATCAGCTGATAGAAAAGACAGACGAATACAACATAAAAATTTACCTAGCATTTGTAGATTTTCGGAAGGCATTTCAATTTATCACGAGGGTTTGTATCGGGCTCTAGAAAAACAAAATATACAATCCAAATATATAAGAATTATAAAAACTATACAAGATAATGGATATGGAAAGATTATTCTGGATAAAGAAGGTGAAAATTTTCCCTTCAGAAGAGGTGTACATCAAGGAGATCCATTGGCACCAATTCTATTTAATGCTGTGCTAGAGGAGATATTCAGAAATTTGAGTTAGGAAAAAAAAGGGTATAAAAATTAACGGAACCTTTATATCGAATCTACGATTTGCAGACGATGTAACTTTAATCGCAGCTTCTGCGAACCAATTAAAAAGCATGATAACGGAACTAGAAGCTAATTCAAAAATAAAAGGTCTGGAAATAAACTTTGAAAAAACGAGTTTAATTACAAACGGAGATAAAATAGAAATTAAAATTAACGGAAAGGCGTTACAATGGGCAGACGATGTTATATATCTAGGACAATTAGTTTCCTTCACACGGAAAAAGAGGTAAACCGAAGAATAGCGTTAGGTTGGAAAACATTTTGGTCATTAAAAGAAATATTTGGACTTAAGTTAGATCGTACTAAAAAAGCACAAATCTTTAACACATGTGTCCTCCCTACCATTACTTATGGCGCTCAAACATGGTCATTGACGAGTAAATTGTGTAAAAAATTACAAATAGCTCAAAGAGCAATGGAAAGAAAAATGTTTGGGGTAACTAGGTTGGATAAGATAAGTAACAAAATATTAAGATCCAGATCGAAGATGGAGGACGCTCTACAAATAATACGTGAAATGAAGTGGAATTGGGCTGGACATGTCATGCGGTTGAAACCGAACAGATGGGCCAGGAGAAGCACGGAATGGTTACCATTAGACAAGAGAAGGCCGCGGAAAAGACCAAAAACAAGATGGAGCAAAGATATCGTCAATCACGCAGGAAAATATTGGATGCGTAGAACTCAAAATCATCTGGAATGGAATCAATTGGGGAAGAAATATGTGGATGCTTGATTGGAGGAGGCCAATGCTCGACAACGGGCTCAAATTTCCTGTTTTAAATATAGTGTACTACATAATATTTATTATATAAGTATTAAGGTTATAGTATATAGAATATTATACATGGGTATGTTACAAATAATGGAAATAAAGGCTTTGTATTTGTATTGTGTGTATATATATATATATATATGTACGTGTGTGTGTGTACTGGAACAAGTAATAATAATTCTTAAGAAACGAAGTTTTTTTTGTTTTAAATTAAATAATTAATAAGATAATGCATATTTTTTCGATAATTCTTAAATTGATTAGAATGTAACTATTATAGACATCCGGTACAACGAGGATTAAATACGATTCCTTGTTAACGTACGAATTAAAAATTTAATAATTTATATTTCGTTACACAGATTTTCATTTTGTCGTATATATATATATATATATATATATATATATATATATATATATATATATATATATATATATATATATATATATATATATATATATATATATATATATATCTTGTTCAATTAAGAAATATAATTAATTTTATTTTATACTTCTTAGGAATTGTTAGATCATTCGCAGTAAAATATTTCTTACTGATTACAGTTAGCCATATTATCCAGTACTTGGGATAAGTTAAATAAAATTTTGTATTAATCGAGGGGCTGGGAAAACGTCGAATAGTGAGAAAAGGACGGCGACACATTTATTTAATAAATATTTGAAGATGAATACCAACAATTTTATTAAATGTCATCTCATTTTTTCATCAGTCGAATATTTACAAATATTCACACACACACATATATATATATATACGTAAAACATGCATAATATCATGTAAGTTATCACAAGCCTCTCAATTACCTGTGTATGTGACGTTAGTAGTAGCTGCACACGATAAGTGTAAATGTAATCATAATAATAATAATAATAATAATAACAAAATAAATAGCTAATGAAAATGCGTCTATTGTGTGGTAAAAAGCAAAGCGATTATAATTTGTATAGTTTGAGATGATTGTATAGGGAATAAAATAAACAGGTATATTATGTATATATACATATATATATATATATATATATATATATATATATATATATTGTTATATATGTATTTGTATAAATATGTATATATTTACACGTATAAATATATTTATATTTGTATACGTTGTAGATTTCTACAAAAATTTTAATCAACTTCAATATTCGCGTTATACGTATAATATGCGCGAAATATTCCCGCGCGAGTAAATATATTATTTTAAAAGTAATTAATTTAATTAATTAAATTAATAAATATATAAAAGATTTATTTATTTGTCTGACAACTTACAGTGGAATTAAATATTCCCTTCGGTGTCCCATGTTCGCTTCTAATGATCGGACTGGTTAAAATTTGACCGTCGGCGCCGAAAAAATGGCCACGATCGAAAGCAGGAACAATTAGAAAAATATTACAGCAATAATATAAATAATGCAGCATACTATATTTCATACTATATATAATAATAATAATAATAATAATAGGACGTTATTACAATATAATCATATTAAATCGATACACGTTGGAACACGATAATTACACCGTGTATACATCGCAACTTTACTCTCGAAAATACCTGCGCTTATATTACGGAGTTAATTAATCGGTCGACCAGTATCGCAGCGAGCGGTACGGTAAGGTTCTCTCTCTTTTTGCACTGCGTCCTACACCGATTATTTCAAAAGTAAATAAATCTTCTACAACTCGAATAAATAAAAAAAAAACTGAGGAAAATAGCAAAAATTAGTACGTAAATTAGCTATTTTATTTTTTCCCTGTTTCTCTATCAAAAACAGATTTTAGCAATATAAATAATTTATATATATATATATAAGTAAGGATACAATCTTAACCTACCGAGTCAAATAAGCATAAAAAAAATATATAAAAACGCGTATATTTGTCATTATATTAAAAAGTTATAATAATATTTAATAAATATATCGGAAAAAATGCCCTCTCCATTTATGAAAGTAAAAATTCTAATAATATAAACTGGTAAATAATAAATATACAAGATAAAAATAGTATTGATGGAAAAATCAGACAAAAAACCATCACAAATGAAAAGCGGTAATTTAAAAAATAATAAGTTTAATTATATAACGAATATGTAATATCATTTATAAGTAATGGAAACGAAAGCAAATTATAACGTTACGAGAATAATAGATTATGTTTAATGCGTCGATGCTTATACTTAATATATCTAATACTTAGTTCCCTGAAATCGTAATTTCCTATTGCTGGAAGTAAATTATTACAGTGCACACTACAACTAAGAAAAAAATTTTTGGGGATAGTTTTAAGATATAGTCTTTTACATATGGTATCTGCAGAGCACTATGCATATATGAAATTTTAGTGCATACGGGGGACATTGAGGATACATCTAAGACATCGATTTTGGACTAATTGCAGTCTATTAAAACTAGCATGTGAGACTGAAGACCAAACTGGACAAGAATATGTTAAAATAGGCCTAATGATTAACTTGTAGATTATTAGTTTATAATTAATATTTAAGTGAGATTTACGTTTGAAAATGGAGTAAATTGAACAGATTGCTCTCTGTCTTCAATGATGCATGGTCAATATGCTTGGAAAAGGTTAGTCTCTTGTCTAAAATGACACTAAGATAGCGTATCTGGTCAGACCATTCTATATCAACGCCACTGACGTAAAGTCTGGTCGGTAAAAACGGTCTTTGACGAGTGAATAAAATTGAAATAAGCATCCAATTTAACAAAAACTGTAGCTTAATCTAATAAAATCTAATCATATTAGTCAAGCCTATGGGTTTAAAGTCAATATCGAACCTAACTTTTGATACATTATTTTATTGTATACGTGGACTTACATAATTATATAACTAGATCTATTGGATGATGTCGCTGTTATATAGCACTCCACCTGTACTTGGCAGATGGGTTACATATATATATATATATATATTTATATATATATATATATATATATATATATATATATATATATATATATATATATATATATAAATAATTCGTATGTTACTTTTTACTACTTTTTTGTGCTGAGGTTATTTTGATGCTCATAACCCGAAAGACATGTAACATGTACGTTGCCCTGCCTCATAGGTTATGAGGGTTACGTAAGATCTCGAATGACAACTTAGCTGTTGCGAATTAAACAGGATGTTCTCTACGAGTATGTAAATAGGCAAATTTTATATTAACTTGATTATTAGGATTGTTCTTTATAGAATTACTAATTTAAATAAATATATACAGGAATATATTGTATTATAATTATTCAAAGGTAATATACTTCGATGTTACATAAATATAATCAAACTAAAAACTGTTTATGTTAATATGTTCTAAGTTAATCCGAAAAATAAAATAAATTTACGAGTTTAATTAAATAAAAAAAAATATATGTTTATTCTAAATTAATCTACAAATTATTTAATTTTGTGTACACTATGCCGTATTTTAAAATAGAATCTTCATAAATAAAATCACTTAAACATTACTATGAACACAAAAGTCAAAATATAAAACTTTATGAACAAATCGAATACAAAACAAATAGAATTCTATAACAAATAATAAATAAAAACTACAGATTTGTAAAAATCTCGATCAGTGTTATCATCGTACGTAATATAAAAATCAAAATATCTATATCTGTTGAAAATAAAGTAAAAAACAATTTTTTTATAAACTCTTTCATCTTTCATTACTCCACTCTTTTTTCAATATTTTCTAAAAATGGAGATTTACTTTTAGTCGTCATCCAATAATTTACCTCTCCACGCATCATCTATCCAATCGAAGCAATCTAATATACCACCCTCTCCTTCCAGCTTTTTCCATTTACTAATAACAACTAGGTATCCTTACATATAGACTTAAATTATTTTAAAACATTTAAATCTTCTGTTCCTCCTTCTGTTGGTAATGCGTTTATTATTTCTCATCTCAACAATCACTTCTCTGAATTCACACCCATCTACACAGCCGGCTCTAAATCAATCGCACACGTTGGTGCAGCTTTTATTATTCCTTCCTTCCAAATTTTCAAAAAGTTTACTCACTCGCGAATTTCTTCTATATTTACTGCAGAAGCTGTAGCTATTCTTCATTCTCTCCGTTTCATTCTTTCTAACCAATTATCTCAAAAAAATTGTAATCATTTCAGACTCCAGTAATTGCTCCCTCCGCCTTAAAATTTCCACGCTACAACCCTCATTACTCTCCTATAATACTAAAAAAATTCTCAATCATGTCGCTTTTCTTCGGGATGTGAATGTCTTCATTAAGTTTGTATGGATTCCCTGCCACTCTGAAATCGACGGTAATTTTCTCGCTGACTGCTATACTCATTCTCCTTCTCTTCTTGTACTATTTATCGCTTATTCACCGCACATTGATCTTCTCTCCATTATTAAAACCGCTCACAAGGAATACTGAAACCCTTATAAATCTCACATTATAAACTTCTTCAAACTGATTTTCCATGTTTAGCCTGGTTTTACAATATACATATGCCAGTTAACTCGTCCATTCAATAATCGCCATATACAGAATACGATTCTGAATAAATCTTCTCCCTTCTTTACCATATAAACCTTACTATCTCTACCTACTGCTCAAACCGTGCAGATACCGACCTTATTGCCGACGCAGATCACATATTTTTTATATATTCTCATTATCTCTGTTCCCGTAATACATTATATACAATCACATCAAATCCTTATCTATTCCTATCCCGATAAACATGTGTTTCTTACTGGTTACTCGTAACGCGCTTATTTTTGATAATTTGTACGCGTTACTAATATTAAAAGATGGAATGAACATTATTGCTCCAATTTCCTGAATCGCCGACTTTGATCCAGGTGCGCCTATGAAAATTCTCGAAGATAATATTATTTAATGTATCCCGGATCAGATATGAATGAATAAAAACCAGCGGAAAAATATAATTTTTGTCCGAATCGTAATAAATGTCATAATATAATAAATGACGCGTAACACATACGCACATACAATCGACGTTTCAGTTAAATTAACTTGAAAAAGAACTTTAATTAATCACGATATTCGATAAAAATACATCGGCCTGTTATATAATCTTATTTGGTTGTGTAAATTTGAAAACGAGAAGTGAAATTATCGGCATACACTCAGTCGGTTATGTAAGCTCTGTTTGATATTAACAATTAATGCGAGGCGACTCGGTTAAATAGGTATGGACGATGAAAATCATATATAAATGTATACGATATACACAAACACACACACATACATATATATATATATATATATATATATATATATATATATATATATATATATATATAGATACATAGGTTCTTACAAAGTAAAATTAAAAACGTGTAAAAAGAAAATTATGAGCTGTGCCCTTTAAAGTTTGTAAATGTTCTTTTTTTAATGATTTTCAATATATATATATACAATACGTTCGTACCGAGGGATATTTTATTATTGAAAATTTTTCCCATAAATTCAATAATTTCGGCATCCGCGTAAATGAATATTTCGTTTATTAAATGGCATTTTTCCTCCATTAAATCCGGTTTAATAAAATAAATATAATAAAATATAAATCAGTCGTAATATCGTTTTATACGAATTATAAATCGTATCGTTATAAAATGATAAATGCCGATGGTGAGATTTGAAAATAAAAACTTTATTCGATCGCAAAATATCTTAATCCTATTAGCTGTAAAAATTAAAACCGGCATTATATCATTCAGTTTTGATTTATGGAAAACATTCCGACGAATAAAAGTGTTTTAGAAAATTCGCGGGTTTTTTTCGATGTTTACGTAATAAGGATTTCGTACTCCATTCGTAGACTTTCGTTGTGTTTCGTTGAAATTACTTCGTGATATTTCGCAAATAATTTTCTGGTAACGTTTTTCAAACCGCTTATTCGATCAGCTGTACAACGATTAAATCTTTTCACTGGTGACGTAGCGATTATATCTAAATTATACTTTACGATAACTAGTCTACAGTCTTTGCTATACGTTGCCATAGAAATTATATTTCACGATAACTTTATCTGGAAAATGATATTTAACGATAACTAGTCTACAATCTTTGCCTGGAAAATGACATTTAACGATAACTAGATAACTAGTATACAGTATTTGCTCTTCGTCCTCGCGGAATCATTCCAACTTGTCTAATAATTTTCTGGTAACATTTTGCAACCCGATTATTCGACCAGCGTGACAACGATTAAATCTTTTCACTGGTGACGTAGAGATTATATCTAAATTATATTTAACGATAACTACAGTCTTTGCTATGTTGTCATAGAAATTATATTTCACGATAACTTTATCTGGAAAATGACATTTAACGATAACTAGTCTACACTCTTTGCTCTTCGTCCTCGCGGAATCATTCCAACTTATCTAGATAGTGTTCCAGCCGTTAACTTCGCTCGCTACTTAGTTCTAAAGCTCAACCGACATGAACGTGTAAAAAAAAACGCATAAAGAACTCATCCGCTTTTACAGTCTCATTCTGAGGTCAATCTTGAAATCTTAAGTAGGTGCTCGTCCACATTTCGTTTATCTGACCACCAAAAAATTTAAGGAATTGCAGCCAAGTTCAAATTTGATTTATTTGAAAAATTTCGAAACAAAAAAACTTAAAGACGTTTTCCCCAAAAGACTCTTGCTTAATAAACTCGCGATTTCGTACAAATTTCATGAAGAAACAATGCGCGCTTTGTTTAACTCGACGTGGCGACGACTCAAATGTTTTCATTCTCAAATCTACGCCGCACATACATCCTTTGTGCAGAGAAGATTTGAACGAAATAATGGATAGCCGTGCGCGCATGCGCAAGGAAAGGATTACGAACACGCGCAAAATATTATTTCATAATTTCTGCACGTGTTTGTATGTATATATATGTAAACTGAATGTGCATGAGTACAACATGCCGGAAAGAGAGTGCAGAAGCTCGACTACACTGCCAGAATAATGTACCTATAAGCATTTGGCTCGCTCGCTCGTTTTACGGGTTAACTCCCCATATACAACGCGCGTCAATTGATGTTCCACTTTAAAAATTTAAGCGCACCGAGTTCGTTATAACTTCGCACAGATCTTAACCCTTTCAGTTATACATTATAAAACACTAACCCTTTCAGTTACCGTGACCACTATACGGTAGGTGAAATTTTAATACTAACAAAATTATATATATTTTCTGATTGACCGTGAAATGTCTCATTTCTAATTATTTTATGTGAAAACATTGAAAATCATTTAAGGTTATCTAAAAAGCGAACGTTATATAATAAACAGCCTGTCGAAATTTCATGCCCGACTGAAAGGGTTAAATTGTAAATTTTATAGGGAGGTGTTTATTATAGTGGGTGAACCGTAGATAGTTTCAAATATATTTATATAAATATTTTTTAAATTCATGTCACATGTAAAAACTTTTGTTAACATTAAGATTTTACGTCCCATATAGTGGAAGTTGTGCCTGAAAATGTTAAGATCTTATCAGATTATTTTTTTATAAATATCCTATTTTCATTTTGCTAATTTTTGTAAATCGTACATATCGATATTTTTTACATTTGCATGTATTTTTATATTTCATTTTTGACGTTCACTTAATAATTAGAGTTGTAATTTTTTCCATAAAAAAGTTAAGCGATTTTTCGGTTGTTTTTTTGAAAAAATCACTAAATTCCACACTACCTTTCAAATTATTTCAATTCTTATTCATTTTAAAACTCAAAGCCGGAGAAATGATTGTTAAAGAAAAACCCCGAAATTTTGTACAACCCGATCGTTTATCGTCGCGACATCAAAAAACTATCCTAAATCGCTACGTTCTGCTTGATGACGATTACTCGTAATATTCAACTAGAGCGCCTGACCGCTCCGGTCTGACATCGCTTCCCGCCGCGACAGACGGTTTTCCGTACGAGCGAATCTCGAGTAAAATCGAAAACGGAAAAAATATCGAATAGCGAAATCGATAATAACGAGCGAGATCGTTAATCGACAGTGAGAGAGAGAGAGTGCTTTCACTTTTATCAGTGACAATCTAATTTCTCGAATAATTACTTATTAGTTGGCGCGGGATTTCCCAGTAAAATTAACGGAAGTTTAATTACGCAAATAACGGTAACCCGTTAACCTAATTTTTCTTCTCGTTCTTACGAATATTTATTATTACGAGTTAATTGGTTTTTTACGAACACGTTCGCCAAATCGGTACAAATAATATAAATATTTCAATAAAACGCTCAGATATTCCTATTAATTTTTTACAAATATTTATCATCATTATCATCGTGTTAACGAACGTTGGCTAACATGCTGGCAGTCCTACGTCTGTCTAAAACTACTCGGAACAAACTTATTTCTGGCCAATCCGACAGATTCTGTAACCATGTTTTTTTTCCTTCCCCCTTGGTCTTCTTCCTGTAATCTTTCCCTGCATTAACACGTAGAGCAGGCTGTATCGTTCCGGATGTCGCATTACGTGAACGAAGTATTTTAGTTTACGATACTTGACTTCTTTTACTACTTCCTTGCATTTATTCATGCGTTGTAGTACTTCCGTGTTGCCTACTTTATCTGTCCACTTTACGCGTAGTACTCTACGGTACAACCACATTTCAAAGGCATCTAGTTTTCGCTCCATTACGTTCGCGATTATCCAGCTTTCGGACCGGTACAATAATACCGAGAATATATAGCATTTTAGTAATCTAATTTTCAGATCTAATTTTATATTTATTTTTGATTTATGACCGTACCGTATCCTGCTACTTAGGCCAGAAGCACGGAAGGAACGGTATAAGAAACTAGATTAGAGGAAAGATGTTTGTGATTTTGAGGAAGAGGAGAAGTTTAGTCTCGGCGGATGAAGTGCGTTGTAATATGTTGGGAAGGTTGAGAGGAAGGCCAGCAAGCTGACGTTGAAAGGTATATGTTGGACAGGAAACTAGGATGTGAGTGTTGGTAAGAGGAGTATTGCATGCAGGATAGGTAGGCCGATTTTCCCTGGTGAACAGGAACTGGTGCGTAAGACTGTATGTCCGGACCGAACGCGAAGAAAGAGGACCACATCTTTCCGTCTGGATGTTGGCATTATCGGGTTTGCGATGCTACGATCGTAATAAGGAAGAATGGAGAATCGTTCCATTGCTATCGACTTCATCTTGTTCCAGATATGGATCGTCATATCTTTACATGTCGTTGGTATGACCGGAACCGGCGTTATATTACATGAATCTGCTGCCGCGGTGTCAGCTTCGTTGTTTGCATCAATATTGCGATGTTTTCCACGCGAGTACAATTTGTCCCTTATGGGTAAACGATTTTTCTAGTATAGTTTTTGCGAACGGATGCTGATGTTCGTGTCTATTCTGTATGTTTCGAATTGAACTGAGAGAATCTGTACAAATTAATATGTCACGCTTTAGCTCCGATTCTGCAATAACAATTGCGCAGGAGATTGCATATAACTCTGACGACAATACAGAGAATGTAGATGGTAGTGGACATCGGATTGTCCCATGTTTGTATATGACAGCGCAACCAGTGAAGTTTCCTATTTCGGCTCCATCCGTGTATAGAGTACTTCATGGCCACCATACATTTTTAGTAGATTTTGGAACGAGGCCTCGATAATGGATTGTGGCAATGAGAGGCAGTTGAGGAGAGACGTGTCAAAGATTATGGGAATGGAAATGATGGTTGCCTTTGCAGATTGGAGGCAGGTTGATGTCAAGATTATGGAGGATGTTTGTAATTTTATTGCGAACGAGTAAGTTTGAATAAGGAGTGGTTTGATGATTGTGGTGATACACTGCATTATCAGGAAGATCAGGAGTTGAGAGTGAGTGAAGGTAGAATTTGAGTAGGATATAAGAACGATGAAGATCGGTGGGAAGTTCTCCAGAGTCATATAGCAAATGGTTTATTGGTGTTGATCTCATTGCACCAAGTGTTAGGCGTAGTGCAAAGTGGTGTACTGAGTTTAGTCGTTTCAGGGCAGTTGGTGTAGCGGACGCGTAGGCAAGAAAACCATAGTCACATTTTTCTTTTATTAGGGCTTTGTATATTCGAAGAAGAGAAATTTTGTCTGCACCATAGGTGGTATGTGACAACTTTTTCATCAGATTTAGTCTTTGCATACAAGCCGCTCGGAGGTAATTTATGTGATCCAACCATGTCAACCTTCTGTCAAAGACCAGGCCAAGATATCTAATTCGGGAAACAGTTTCTATAGCCTCAGATCCCAAGGTGATGGCCACCTGCTGCTGGCAGTGACGAATTCTACAGAAGTGTATTGTTTTAGTTTTTTCAGGTGAGAGAGACCGCTGTTTGTGGACCATTGAGTAAGTTTGTGTGTAGCTTCTTGAAGCATGGTTTCACCAAGCTTATAATCTTGACAACGGACAAAAATTACCAAGTCATCAGCGAAGAGTGTACTTCGGATCATTGGATTTATTCCCGCCAGCATTGAGTTGATAGCAATAATAAAGAGCGTCGGACTTAAAACTGAACCCTGCGGTACACCATTTTTTAATTCAAGAGGCTTTGAGCTAATGTCACCAAGTACGACCTGAAACTTACGCTGATCCAAGAACCCCCTAATGAATGAGAGTAACCGACCGTCAATATTCCATTGGTGTAGTTGTTCGAGGATTCTGTAATGTAGAACTGTATCAAAGGCATTGGTGAAGTCGAAGAAAATAGCGAGCAGATGTTGGTGCATGGTGAAGGCTTCTAAAATATTACTTTGAAGGTAATAAAGAAGATCAGTTGTGGATCTTTTAGAGCGAAATCCGCACTGTTTGTTTAATAAAAAATTCTTGTTGTTCAGTATCCATAGGAGACGACGGTTGACTATTTTTTCCATGACCTTGCCGAGAACAGATGTGAGGGCAATAGGTCTGTAACTGTCTAGTTCCGTTGGATTTTTGTTCTTTTTTAAGATCGGAATAATCTCAGCCAGACGCCAGGAGGTGGGAAAAGAACAGGATGTCCAGAGTTGATTAAATATATTTAATAGATGAGTTATAACACTTTGGGGGGCATTTTTGAGCATATTGGCGTGAAACTTATCGTGTCCAGCGGCCGAGGAGTTTGTCGTACGGACGCTCGAATTAAGTTCTTCGAGTGTTAATAATTTATTGAGTTGCTGATGCCAATCGGTCTCCATTGTTGTGGTCAAAGGAGGAGGGGATTTGGGTGAGACGCGGTTTGAAGCTACAGAGAAATGATTAGCAAAAACTGTTGCTATACTTTCCGGGTCGTCAATTTTTGAATTGTTAAAAACGATAATAAAAGGTAAGAGATGCCTGATATTTTTTTCCATCGAGTTGATCTTACTCCATACTATTGAGGGTGGTGTTTTGAACGTAATGGTGGATGTAAATTGCTGTCAGGAGTCCTTTTTTGGCTTGTTCTAGAATATATCTGGCTTTTGCATGGAGTTTGCGGTAGGTAATATGATTCTCCTGATTGGGATGTGATTTTAATTTCTTAATGGCCTTACGTCTATTTTTTATAGCAGTTGCGCAGCTTTCAGTCCACCATGGTACGCATTTCCGCCCGAGATGATTACTAGAAGTCTGGGTATTTCTGCTACTTAATAAGTTTTAAAAATGCGCTTCTAGCTTTTCCAAATCGAATTTTTATCTCTTTACGTACGTCCCATTGATCATTTATATTACATCCGAGGTAATCGATACTTTTAATTTTTTCAACTTTTTTACCATAAACCATGAGCGACGACCTTATAGGTGCTTTCATGTTTGTCTTACCAATTACCATACAAATATTTATACAGGAACAAAAAACATCATCGAATACACATCGATTATGTAAATTTACACACATTAAAATTGATGTATGCACATATATTACATATATATATATATATATATATATATATATATATATATAATCAGTGGAGGCTCGCGTTTTGAATTACACCATACCACCCTCCCAAACATACACAGACAAAAAAAATGTTTTCGTTTCACAAAACATTACAAAATAACGTTATTAATAATATCAAAGTCAACAAAGTGTAAAATACAAATACAAGAACCTTTCAAAAAACCGTAATCAGAAAAACTAAAAATTATGAAGTTAGATTATCAATTCCAAGATAAAAAATTGTATTAATATATTAAAAATTTATTTCTGCATGAATAATTACGAAATTTATTCAATTAGAAAAGTATAAAAAATTATTTTAAAATACTAAAAAGTAACAATTCGGTAAACTTTAGATATAATAGTTAAGTATTGTTATTTTTTTAACAATTTACACAAAGCAATCTGAAAATAGATCAATTGCCGTGTAAATAATAAAGCTGCAATAAGGAAAAAAAAACATCTGTGCCTCGAAGCGCAGGTAAGAGGTGAAACGTAAAGACATTAGCTTACGTTGAAAAGTGTCGAGAACGTTGTGGTATTTAAAAAACTAATATCTCGCCAGTAAGTTTCCAAATATTAATAATAAAGTTACATAGTATGATGTACAATCTGTTTTGTTATTTACGTCTATTCAATTTGTTGTGATTTATTTTCAATTTTTATTTCTTTAAAACTTCGTGTTTTAGATTTAGTGTCTATCATTTATTTTCAGATACTTTTTTACAATATCGCGCGAAAATTATAATTTTGGTGTAATTTTTTTCTGACTCTATATCTAATAAATTTTTATATTAATTTTTGCGTTGGTTTAATTTGTACTTTTTAATACTAACGTTACTTTAGCGTTTTCTTTATGTCGAACGTCATTCCAACCTTAGTTTTATCTTATTTGGTGATTTTGGAGTACAATTACAAAATGTATCATCTCTCAATCTCGATCGATTAATCGCAATCGTATATCGAAATTTGCACTAACATCGTCGTGGAACTTATTGTCGGTGTTAAAATAGAAAATTGCGAATAATGGTAAACAAAGCGATGTATATATATATATATATATATATACATACCTGTAGATTTACGTGCCGTGTACTGCACCTAAGCCAGAGGCACAGGAAAGGAGAGAACGTAAGATTAGTAAGAGTGAATTGACAGTTCGGGAAGAACGAATTGTTACATTACACGATATAAATTGAGGATTTAAGAGACTCTAAGTATATAACTTGTTAGCCACTTCTATACCATCTATTTGCTCGATGTTAGAGAGTTATGGTTGGTTCGGTTAACTATCATCATTTTAGTCTTTTTATTGTTGATTATTAGACAATATTATGCACTAATTTCTTCCAATCTTCGCAGTAAACATGTTATATTTGCGGAAATTGTAGCTATCAGGGTAGAGGTTTGATACTTTACATCCACAAAACAGAAAAGCCGTCGTTCCATCCTATAGTTCTTTTCCATCATTAAAATATAATACTTTCCTCGTGACATACTCTGTATATAAATTAAAAACAAGTTGTGAGAGCAGACATCCATATCTGAACCTATCTCTACATTGAAGTTACGAATGAGTTGTTTCTCCCATTCTCACAGTAGCTGTGTTCTGGTGATACAGTTTTGCGATTAATGAAATCTGATGCTTTGGCGCTCCCATTGTATATATATGTATGTATGTATATATTTATTTATTTTACAATTAACTTTCAGTTATAATAAGGTAATTTTTAATTTTGTTTATTGTGATAAGAACATACACTACAACTTGGTCTTAGCCAATAGTCCGGGAGTTTTTATTGTGGTAAGGATGTATGCGGTACACAATTAACCACTTGTTAGCAATATACGTTGTGCATTACTTTTCTAATAAAATATCCATTCTTAGGTCTGTTATACAAATGCAAGCTAATACTTCCGGATCAATGCTATAATATCATTAATATTCTTATTTAGAAGATTGCTACTTCGAAGTCATCTTAAATGATAAACTTTCATCTATTCACAAAATACAGTCAGTTGTTTCACAGGGAAGTACCCTGTGATCAGTTTTACACTCAATATTTAATGCTGATATGCCGAAAACTAATCAGATATAGCGGTAATGTCCTCTCACGTATGCCCTGAAATGGTGAATCAACACATACAAACGACTATTGATTAGATAATGATGTGGGCAGATAAATAGAAAATAATTATAAACGAAATAAAGCAGTCACATTCATCTCTATCGTTCGTTAATATGACCTACATCATGTTGAAACCGAAAAAATAGAACCAAATATAAAAACGAGAAATTACTCGAACCTCGCACAAAATTAAACATGAAAAATAAGTCGCTGCTCTATAAAAGATCTTAAAACCAGTATGGTTTTATGTTATTGAGTTATGAGGATGTGCTTTGAACAACAATGTAAAAAGAATCCAGACATATCAAAACAAAATATTACGAATGATAGCTGCTTGGTATATCTCACACTCTATACAGGGGGCTTCAACGTCAAATACATAAACGAATAAATTCATCAAGCGATAGTCACACATTCATCTAAAATCCGCTGACAATCAAAATTCTTAAAAAAAAAAACATATAATGCCAGAAGATACAAACGCAGGAGGATCATAAACCATACATAAATTCTTTCTAAATTCTAGTCTGTCGATGGGCAGATCTACGTGTTTTGAATCTCTCATCTTCTTCAAACCGTTTAATTGATGATAAACATCTTGTTAGTTCTAGATTTGAAGCCAAGAAGAAAAAAATTAACCATCCAGAATAGTACAGTTGAAAAGTAGTGAAATAGTCGCATACATTTCTTTAGTGTTATTAAACATAGTACACGTGCAAAAGTGTTTACCTCTCGATATTAGACGGATAAACAAGCGTAAAAACCAATTTATTTTTTTATATATATATATATATATATATATATATATATATACGTCTACGGTTTAATAAAGAAAAAAAACAACAATAATTTACAAATGTATATATTTGAACATACATACAAATGTATATGTACGTATATATATATATATATATATATATATATATATATATATATATATATATATAAATATATATATACGTGTAGCATTGTATAAAAAAATTTAAAATATTAACACGAAATCCTAGTGAAAATTATTAAATGAGTATAAGTGTTTTTTTTTTTATATTTAAAGGGTTTTCCATTTCGACAATATGGGCCCAAAAAAATACTATCCTTAAAAATGTTATAGAAAATAAAATTAATAGTCGTCGAACTTATAATATAAATAATAAAGGAACTTATACATATAAGTCAAAAGAGAGCGCCATTATCGACGACGATATATGCGTTGCAGATTATTTTTTTAAGCAATGTGATTGCTTTTTATTCGACTTGATACTTTTCCGAATCGATCAGCTTATATTTCAAAGTCCGGAAATTGGTGAAATCATTCATGGCTCTTTCAGCACCGGAAAAGTATACGTCTAGCACTACCGGCTTAATCGGTTCTATCTTGCCGAATTCGGCTAATCTGTCTAGATAGCGTTTAGCGTATCGTTTTCGCATCATGTGAAACTGTTTACGAACTTGTCCATCTGATTTTCTCTCTTCGAATTCGCGTTGAGTATCCATCGACATTTGTTCGGTTGAGGGTATTTGGACAGTACCGTTCAATACTTTCAAGAAACACCGAACCTATTGATTTTTTATAAATGATCGATCAATTAATTGATTTGATTTCATTATATATTGATATTTTGGAAGAAAATTAATGAAACAGAATATTTATTTTTTATTTTTTAGGTTGAGAAAAGAAGCAAATCCAGTATAGAGGATAAATTGAAATAAAAATTAACTTTTTATTTAATAATAAATAAGTAATAAGTATATATATATATATATATATATATATATATATATATATATATATATATATATGTATATATATGTATATATATATATTATAATAAAAAAAATTTAAATACACCGAAAAATACATGCATAAAATAATTAAAGTCAATGATAATAATGAAAGCCAAAAGGCTTCTTCCATTTTGTTTTCGTTATTTTGTTTTTAACTTTGAAGAAACATATCCAACACCCATTTTCTTCCAAATCGTTTTATTTCTTGTTTTCCGCATCCAATTGATCCCAACATATTTAACAATGTCGTCTTTTTAGTCTTTGAATTTTTCTTTTCCTAACCAGCGGAATCCATTTTATACATTTTTTGGTCCAGCTATCTGCTTGTTTCCGCATGACATGACCACACCATGTCCATTGGAGTTTTCTCTCCTTGACTGTGCTCTTAATGCCTTGTTGTTTATTCTATCAAATTTCGTAACCCCTAACATTTTCCTTTCCATCAGTCGCTGCAATAACTTTTTTATTTGCTTAATAGTATACGACCATGTTTGTAATGCGTAAGTAATCGCCGGTATGATACATGTATTAAATACTTGCGCTTTTAATGATATTAAAAATTTCCTTCAAAGCCCAGTACTTTTTCCATTCAACTACTATTCTTCTATTTATTTCCTTATCTGTTTTGTCTTTAAATGAAATTAGTCGTGCAAGATATATAACTTCTTCAACCCATTTTAATTTGTTCGAGTTAACGGTCACATTTTGCCATGTGCTATTAGTTAATAATTTTTGTTATTTATACTCAGTCCTACTTTTTGCAATTTCTTCTAATTCGTTAAGCATCGTCGTCTTTCTTCTTGCTACTCGTAATGCGCATATTTTATTTGTCTACATAAGTTCATACGTGAATGTAACTCAACGATATAACTACTATATCTATGGCTAGAATGAAATTTACGGTTCAAATCTCCGGAACTTTTAATATTAAAACGAATGTAAGGTTGACGAATTATGTCGAATAATGTTCGATTACGTTTTAGGAAAGATTACAAGTGAGTGAGAAAAATTACCGGAATCAGAAAATATAAATAATAAGATACGTTCGAGATACAGGAAAGAAAAAATATTATTGTTCGAAAACACAATGACAAGGTAAAAAAAAAACACGTGTGTTTAAATATATTATTATGATTATTATTTTTTTATTATTAATATAATAATTCAGATATAATTGTAGCCGGTGTATTCGTTTTTAAAATATTAAATTACCTGCATATCGAACATAACGAATCCGGGTAATTCCCTCGGTATTCCCACGATGCACATTGACGGACGGTTGATATTTAGAAAGTGTAAATATAACGGTTCGACCATCGATTCTTTTACCGTAATGCCGCATCGTTCGTCCAGAAATTTATAATTATAAGTATAGCCTGCGAGAAGACATACGATATAAGGACCAAATGCTCTCGGTTATCAATAAGTATAAATATACGCACGCAATAAATCAATTTCAAATCTATTTTAGCAATATCGATTCAATAGAAAAAACCAAATAACTTAACAAATTAAATTTATATATATATAAAAAATATATATATATATGTATATAGTTTTCTCTCACACACTCATTTTCTTTTGTCGGTATTCGCGCTTATACGGCTTAAATCATAATCGGTGAAACGGTAAGCCCATCGATGTTTATTCTTTAAGTTTATATCGTTATAGAATTAACAATCACCTATTATCATATATTATAAACGTGATCATTTATATTATATCGTTTCGTCATAATATATTCGATACGCAGTTGCGTTAAATTCTTTATTATTTTAAAATAAAAATATCCTTTATAGAGTACCGTAATTATATTTACAAACACAGTCAAACATTAATAATAACGATATATATATATATATATATCGATATAGCATTGTTAGCACCTAATATGGAAAAAATGCAACGATTGTTGAAGAAATTAGAAGATATAAGTAAATGCTATGGTCTACAAATAAATAATGGAAAAACTAGGTTGATGGTAATTGATCGGAAGAATACAATAAAGGAAAAACATAAAACCATTCCTGGTTATGAAACGGTAGAAAATTTCGTTTATTTGGGATCCTTGTTGGAAAGTAAAGGGGGATCTGAAGGTGAGATCAAGAGAAGAATTCAACTAGCACGGAGTGCGATGGTTAAATTAACACGGATATGGAAAGATTCCTCTGTTACGAAAAATACAAAAATTCAACTTGTACGCACTCTGGTTTTTTCAATATTTCTATATGGTTCAGAAACGTGGACGATCAGAAAGTCCGAACAAACTCGCATAAATAGTTTCGAAATATGGTGCTGGAGGCGGCTCCTTCGAGTTTCGTGGATGGAAAAGCGTACTAATACGTCTATTTTGGAAGAAATTCGTCCGACCCGCAGATTAACAACGGAAGTTCTCGCACGTATTATGAGATTTTTTGGTCACATCATACGAAAACATGACGGAATCGAAAGAACAATAGTTATCGGAAGAATGAATGGTGTGCGGCCAAAAGGCAGAGTACCAATTAAATGGGCAGATGCAGTGACTGCTGCAGCTCGAATGTCATTTTCAAAATGTGTTCATGATGCCGAAGATCGTCCAGGATGGAGGCAGAAAATAATAAAACTGTTACCTTGATCACGATACTCCTACGTAGAGTTACGACTAAATGATGATGATGATATATATATATATATATATATATATATATATATATATATATATATATATATATATATATATATATGCATATCGATTTAGAAAATTGTAAAAAAAAATAAACGAAAAAATAACGAGGAATTGTAACGTTAGATTTAAAGAACGTAACTACATTATCTTCTTCTTTTCCTCGACCCTTAGATTAGTGGATAACCTTTATGACTCAAGATCCCAGTGAGCACAACTAAAATTGCCCTTTTTCCGTCCATCTTTTAAGATTTGCAATAACTTGTTGCTTCCGTATCTTCTATTATTTGATCTGATCTATTTGACCTTCCTTTGTATCGTTTGCCTTCCGCATTTTCCATTCAATTAATTGTATTGTGACGATGTAAGTGACCTATCCATTTAATTCTTTTAGTTTCCGAATTATGCTCCTTGGTTCGTTTAAGTTTTTAAAAACATTTTCGTTTGACACTTTTTCTGTCCAACTAATTTTCTGTAATACGTCTTCTGATCTATACATCAGTATGCTTCGTACGTATATGATTTAACAAAATGCTTCCTAGTTGATACTTTTAAATGACGTTAGTAAAGATCTCTTTTTATTGAAATTCATTTTTTTTTTGCTAGACTAATTCTAATCGATTTGTTCCAGCTCGAGTGATTATGCTACCCAGATATCTAGTTATAATTATGTAAAAAAAAAAAAGATCTAGGTTACTGTGAATGAACTAGATCTTGCACGTCCTCGTTTGCCTCGGATTTTGCCTTCGAAAACATCTCTAAGTATTCCTCCGTGTCTTATAACGCGGAATGTGTTTATAGATTTAAATAATTAAAAAGCGTTTTCATTTTATTCATCTTTCTTTCGTTCGACATATATCGCCGAGGAAGCGCTACGGATAAATTTTTTGATAATCGTTATTATTTTAACGGCTCGTTTTTTAAATCTTTTAATATTTCGTTAGGTTTTTACGAGAATTGAAATTATTTATTTAATAATTTCGCACTTTTTTCAATTAAATAAACTCTATCGCGTACTAACTCGAATTGAAAAGGAGAATTTAACGAATCGATCGTATTGACTAACTTAAAAATTTGTTCAAATTCTCAACGATATAAGACACTCGAATATTATTATTTCAGGGTGAAAAAAAAAACAGACGTCGATTAAATACTAAAATCGTCCGATTTCCGAGATAATATTTTACAACGTCCTTTCGTTGCTCACGATATCTCGTTATAGAATTTTTTGATTTTATTCTTATTTATATATATATAAATTGTAATTTGGTTTATGTAACCAATAAACAACTGGGATGTGAGTTATGGCAGGTTGGTCGATGTCATTCAACAATGACACTCCGAACTACCTCTCCGATCATTCAAACCGGTGGAAAAGATTTATAAATGTGCGATAGTTTAATCTGCGAGGTTCATCGACATAATGTAATTAGCTGGTTAGGCCTCTAACCTGTGCAAGTAACCTTTACCGCTATCTCAAACTACTTCGCGCAAACTTGGTACTTTTAGGTGTTTACGCAAATTTTCGTTTCGTATATACCAGAGAGAAACCCGGCTATTATCCTTAGTATAACTGAAACTGGACAAATCTCTCGTGTATACGTCAAATGTGAAACACGCGATTTGCGTTGTAGCAGCGACAAAACCGCCCGTCTTCTCTGGGTCACCATATATATAAATTATGGTCGAGTCTTTTTCGACATAATATTTTTCTTTTTTCATTCAACTCCTCGCAATTACGTAATTTCGACGATTATACCGCACTTTTATCCTATATCGATGACAGACGCGTAAAATCGTAGAAATCGCCACCTTTAATATAAATTGAAAAAAAAATTGCTTAATTAAAATATTCGTATTTATAAATATAGTAACGATAATGATTCGATACCCAATTAGTTTGAATCTAATAAACTATATCGAATTTAAACGATTTTTACCACGCACGAATATTCATACTAGTATATACACACATACGCAAGCGCACGTTTTTTAATACACACATATACATATACATATACATATATATATGTATGTATGTATGTATGTATGTGCGTATTTATAATTAATAAATAACCGAAGAAAGAATGAATGAAAAAGGCAGTGTTTACCTGATACATTCCATGCGAGAAAATAATAATAATGCGTTTTCAGCGCATAAATTTTTGGGAAACGATAAACATAGGCTATACTCTTCAAAAGGGAAAACATATAAACACAGAATTAGAGCAGGCCTTTTTTGGCCTTTAAATTCTAAAACGCGTTTTGACCATATGTGCCAATAAAGGCCACACATTATAGTGATATAACGTCAATAGTAGTAGTAGATTAGTTGATCTTGACGATCTATCCAACATGATAAGTATTTTGTCATACATTTATATCGTCTCCTCGATGCGTATTCTATAAACATATACAAGAAATATTTCACAAAGCAACCTCTTATATTAAATATACAACAATATATTAGATAAAATGTAAAAAATCACATTAACGAGTTTCAAATCCATTAAAGAAAAACCAGAAAAGTTATGTAAAATATAAGCTGCACACACACACACACACATATATATATATATATAAACATTTTCTACATTATAAATAAGCGTGTGTAAATATACATTATATGAGAAATTTTCCAATTGTATATATATATATATATATATATATATATATATATATATAAATATTATATATATTTATTTATATACAATTTGCACATACCAATTCGGTTTGTTCGAATGTCATAACCAGGATAACTTTGCATTATAAATGTAGATTATAGATTGTACCGGTGTGTTAACGTTATACAACTATCATTTGTATCAGAAAGATAGCCCCACAAATTTGAAAAATTTCGTAAAATTTAATATATATTTGCAATTTGGTTTGTTCGAATTTCATAACTAGGATAATTTTGCATTATAAATGTAGATTATAGACCGTACCGGTTTCTTAACATTCTACAACTCGTCATCTATATCATAAAGATAGCGCCAAAAGTTTGAAAAATTTCGTAAAATTTAATTTCCTTAAAAATAATAATACAATTCGACTACTCAAAATATTAAACATTTATAATTAACGTATATGATATTTTCTAGCTTTATATTATATATATATATATATATATATATATATATATATATATATATATATATATATACACGTATAAAAACAAAGTGTTTTGTAAATTACAAATCGGTTTGTTCACAACAAATGATGCAACTTAAACGATATAAGTGGAATAAGATTGCACTTTTAAAGATCATAGACTCCGGTTTCAACAAAATTATACAGCTGTCATTTAGACCAGTACAAAATATAGTCGTACCCGATAAAGTTGTTGAAAGAAGAACCATATTAAAGGGTATACGTAAAACTAGACTGGGATGATAAAATCGGAACATATTAAACACCATTATAGAATTTTGGGAGTAGACGTCTCAGCTATATATATATATATATATATATATATATATATATATATATATATATATATATATATATATATATATATATAATATATGCATATATATGAATTAATCAACGTGTTCGAGTAGATGAATTTACATATTACAAATTTAAAAGTTTAACTATTCCTTGAATATACTAGAAAATTAGAATGATTACATTTACTATTTTCGATATTTTGCTAATTTATTATAAAAGTAAATTTTATCTGACCGAATTTATTTATTTTTTATCTAGTGCTTGAAAATAGCCGATTTCACATCTTTAGCCTAATTTACGCAACTATCTTATAAATTATGTTTACCTAGTAAATCGAGTGACGCGGATTTTATCGAAAAAATAACATTTTTATATGGTCGCAAGAAATTTGAGTTTCACCGAGAACATTTTTTTAAAACGAACCGAATAAACGGGAAGGTTAAATGTCCAGACTGTAAAAATCGCGTTTTGATACCGCCCCAACTCCGATTGCGTTTATTTTTGATATATATATATACACATATATATACACATATATATACACATACACACACACACACACACACACACACACACATATATATATATATATATATATATATAGGTATATAAAAATAAATAAAAAATCTTTTAAAATAACTAGAGGCATAATTACGCGAAACTATTATAGGAAAAAAACTCGTAAATTTCGTCGTTAACTCTTATCAAATCGATTTTCGCGATGACGTCATCAGCTTCGAACGATAAGTTAAAATTAAATCGTTAATTTAATTAATAATAATAACTTAAATATCGCGTCGAAGTAATAATGATATAGCATGAATTAAGGGGATATTTTCTTTATTCGATAGACTAGAATATGCTTAAATAAAACAATGAACTACAGGGAGGTAATTAAGGAAAAATGGAGAACATCTCTTTTTCATGGTCGAGCAAAGTAGTTAAAAAACAGGACGATAAAGTCGTATATATATATATATATATATATATATATATATATATATATATATATATATATATATATATATATATATGACGAAATTAATCGTATTTCCAGAAGGAAATGAAAAAAATATAAACGCGAATGAATAAACAAATTAATTAATAAGTTCGGCCTTTGATTTCAATCGGCGTGTTCACGTGAAAGGCACAAATATTTAAAAACCAATTAACCGATAGAACATCAGTTCATACAAAGAATACGTTTAACGAATAATTTTATTCGTGTTTATTAGGAATTATTTACGAAAAAAAAGGTTAAACGATAATCATTATTATCTCTTCTTAGTGATCGTTATCGACAGAAGGACAAGATGAATTATTATTTTTTAATTAAACCGTAATATTAATTCATCAATTATTATTGTAAACGATATTATTTTTTAGCGTGTTCGAAAAAATACTACGACCTAAATAAAAGACCTGAACGTAAAAAACGCATTAAAAACAAATACGTTCTATATAGAACCTTTAAATAGTACCAAAGTACGAATGAAAATAGAAATACGATTACATATATATATATATATATATATATATATATATATATATATATATATATATATATAAAATATCAATCGCTAGGATACAATAAGATGTATATATACACGTAAAAACGGTGTGAAAAAAATGATCATCATTTAATTATTATCTTACCGGTACAAAAGATGATAGTATCGATATCCACGCTGGATCCGTCTTGAAATATAACTCCGTTCTCAGTCACTTCGCTTAAGTCCGGCTTTTGAGTGACGTTATCGGGAAACTGAATATTCGATAACGCGGTACTGTGATGACTTAAAACGACCTACCGATTTTCAAAAATAGAAATTATTAGATAATTTTCAATTTTTTTAATAGAAAATTTTTAACGAATCGTTCATTATACGTCTAATCATTTTCGAAAGTCGTCGATCGTGGTTATGTTAAAGTTACAAAGATAAATTATAGTACAAATATAAAATGTAAGCGAACCAAAATGATTCGCAATACAAGGAACGAATTAAATTAAGGGTAAATGGTCAAGCCGCGGATGGAACACCTAAATTCCGGTATCTCGAGGAAACCGATCGATCGGAATATAATTACGAACAGAAAAAGCGAAGAAGACCTTTTTAAGTATGAAAAATGCGATTACTCTGAAAGACGTTAACCTAAAATTAAGATTAACGGGTGGTACGATGTTACGTACGGTCGGTACTGGAAAGTTGAATCCTTACAACCGCGATTGAAAAGAAGATCGAAACGCTGGATATGTATGTATATTGTCGTATTTTGAATACTCCATAACAGACACCGCGTATTACAGATAGAGATGTGCCGCGAAAAATGCCAAAGCGAATGCTATACATTATACGCTCCGGAAAATTGAAATATTTTACCTCGTATAAATGGACATCGAGAAAGGTATTATTCAGCCCCCAACTTGTCCCGAATGATGTCATCGAGGGACGTCGGAAGTTACGAGGAGAAGAAAAATCTGATGAAAAACTGATATACGTGGGTAGAAGACATCTACAGAGTTGGCATAGATGTCTAAAGATGTGGAACAGAAATCTAGACGCGATATATGATTAAACAAATTTTAGAAGCATGACCTAGTAATGTCGACCGCCTATTTAAAGTCTAACAACGTGTAAATTATATTTCATAGAACGACGTTCCATTCTACGAAGTATAAGAAAAATGAGAAGGTTCTTGTGAATCGTATACAGAAATGTTAGCCGACGCGATGGAAAGCAAAATGAGGGGAAAAATATCAAAAATTAACCGAAATAAAACAAAAAGTAGACGTAAATACATATGCCCAACTCGAGACGGTGAAGTTACATCGCTTATATATACAAATAAGTGAACTTTTCATGGATATTAATGTTCTACTGTATTCGCTAGATTTGTTATTTATATATATATATATATATATAATATATGTGTGTGTGTGTGGTAAATTTCAATTTCTCGGAATATATATATATATATATATATATATATATATATATATATATATATATATATATATATATATATATATATTACGACGATCGTCGTATGTTCACGTTATAATAAATCTAAATTTATTATATTGAAGGTGGAAAACTAATATTTAATTTAATTAATATAATAAAACAAAATATATATATAATTATTTATTTAATTAAAGTAAAATATATTAAAATTATTATAATATAACCAAACCGGATTTGTAGTAGATAAACTATTATTATACAATATTTAAAATTAATTTTAGTTAGTCGATGGAAAAAAAAACAGTAAATTAGTTTGACCAAATAATTTTAGTTAATACAGAGCCAGTAAAAATAAATTACAGCCAGTAAACAATGAAGAAAATCCAGTAATTTTTGTTTAACAAGGCTTAAGAAAAATGTATAAAAAGGGATGGTTGTTCATTTTCAAAGACAGTTCTAGTTTTTCAGTTACAAAGTTCAGTTGTTAGTTTCTTAATGAAGACGGTTAGAATAAAATGAGAATGGATGATTGAAACAATTACAAATCCGGTCAGGTTAGTCTTTAACTAAATTATTATTTTTTTCATTAATAAATATATAATATTTTTTTTTTAAATATAAAATAAAATTTTTCTTTATAAATACTTTTTTTTTTTTTATTATAATATTAATAATAGTATATACGAGATATCGTGTAATATATATATAACTGCGAGAACAAAATTATTTTCCTAAATCGATATTTACTCAGTTTATAATTTTAAATGGCCAAAAAAAAATAACGGAGTCGGATTAGATAACGTATTTTTCGTTGTTTTTTTTTTTTTTTATATTATACGATATGAAATACCTTTTCGGCGTGAGCCGACACTTGGAACGTAATATCCAGACCGGATGGACCGGAACCGATTACCAGAACTTTCATTCCTTCGAAAATCGTCGGCTCTCTATAATTGTGACTGTGAATTTGGAAACCTTTAAATTTGTCTAAACCTTTTACGTTCGGTTGGGAAGGCGTATTGTAAATCCTGAATTACAACGAATTAATGGTGAATTTAATTTTAAATATCTTCACGCGTTAATTATTATCGATTAAAATTATTCAATTAAAAAATCACAATAATAATAACGGCTTCGAAAAAGAAACGACTACATCGTTCGATCGATGTTTACAAAAAAAAAAATTAAACTATATTTATTATTTTAAAATAAAATCATTCTCAACGCTGATTGACTCCGTATATACCGTAAAAAAAAATTTGAAAATAATATAAATGCACCTACCGAGAGATAATAATTAAAACAAAAAAAAATGTCGCGCCGTCAAAATAATTCGTTTTTTATTTTGTTCTTTGAAAAAACAAATTAATAGTCTAAAAACAGACTTTCGTGATGCGACGAAAGAATCGATAAAATAATACAAACTTAAGACAAAAAAAAAAGAGTAATAATAATAATAATAATAACAGAAAATTTTACTCTACTAAAGGTAGCGTTGAACGCTAATTAAATTTTAATCGCTTTCGACGATAGATGAAATGTCACAAAATATCGTTTATAAAAGATCACGAAAGATCATTTATAAAAGATCATAAAAAATCATTCGTATACATCGTACAGTACAGAAAGTAGAAAAATGTTTTGAAGGAAAAAACAGTACGCAATTTTGTGTTCCTACATGTTAGACTTTTGATAATGTTAAAGTCTGGTACGACATCTTTCTTCGCGCAGTACGAACTTATATATACTTTCCACGCCACTATTACAAAATTATCGTTCGTACTGTTTGAAAGATGGCCTATAATTAATTGCAGATAATATAATATTTAATTATTTACTAAGAGGATTATTCCGACAAAACAAATTGTAACTAATAATAAAACAATCGAAACAAACAAAAAAAAAATAGGCGAGGCATTTACGCTTCTATATGTCAGCCGGAAAAAAATGAGCTTAATATGAAAATCAAGCGTATATATTGGCTAACAAGCAGAAAATTAAAGCTATCTTTATACAATAAGCCATCGTTCTACAGACAAATATTATAGCTCCGATATGGAGGTACGGATGTCAATTACGTCATTGTAGTTAAAAAATCTGAATTTGATACACCGGAACACTGGTCGATGCACCGTGGTATATAAGTAATAGAACATTACCTAAAAATACCGTTCGCAACAGAGATAATTAAACCTAGAAACCAATAAATACACGGCTTGGACCTCAATAAGTTTACTGGATAATTCTATTTTTAAAAAAATTAAATACACACACACACTGAGGAACATGAAATGACATATTTTTATCTTCTCATCATTATAATAAGTTATATCACTTTTCGTAAGACACCCGTATAAATGGATAATTTTTAATCACTACTTATCTGGATGATTAGCGGAAATTTTCTTATCGGTACACGTGCTTGTTATCGTTATTTCCATCGGTATAATTATAAATATATTTCGAAATTTGTGAAGGGAGACTGGACAATACGATTACGGTAAACAATATTGCGCAATTAATCATGGACATACGTATACAAAACACTTTAAGGGATTCGGCACACGAATATAATGTATATATATATATTATATGCTGAATAAAAAATATTTTTCCTTTTTACGATGTATTTTTCAACGAACTTTGGGTCTTTAATCAAAATAATATGTATTACGCTAGATATGAAAATAATTTTTAATTGAATGCAAATCACACAAAACAATATAATGATATTAAAAAAAAAATAAACTTGAACGGATAATGATAAATAAACGCGGTAACGGGTAATATTAGAGATATTAATTTGTAATATTAGCAATTTTCTTCTGAATCGAAATTTATTTCAATTTTTTATATACCATTAAAAAAGACATGAATTTACCTGTAGATTTACCTGCCGTGTACTGCACCTAGGCCAGAGACACGGAAAAGGAGAGAACGTAAGGTTAGTAAGAGTTAATTGAAAGTTCGAAGAATAAACGGGAAGGATGGATTGTACATTACATGATATAAATTGAGGATTAAATTTAATAAATTATTGGAAGCAATGTGCGAGTAGGAAAGAATGTTTGTGAGACTGAGCGGTTTGTCGAGGACAGATGCATTGCACACATTCAAGGAAAATGTGGTGGACGGTAATGAGAACATTACAGGTTGAACATAGAGGAGGAGGAAGATTTTTTAAGATATAACTGCGCGGAGATATTAGTTTTACCTAGGCGCGGACGAGCGAGTACAACATTTCTTCTGTTTGTTGAGTGGGATGGAATCCGGAGGAATGTTGAATCTCGAACCTATCTAAGTTTGTTGGTAAGCGGAAGTGCAGACCACTGGAGGTTTATATAAGTCTGGAGGTCTGTCATTGGTGTAGTCAGGAGCGGGAATGGAAGCAAATCTGTTCCTGTACAGATCGCTGTCATTACCTTGTATGTCAATATGCGATGGGATCCATGTGAAAACTACATGGTTATTAGATAATCAAATGAGCTATTTTTTTAGCCACCGGGTGTAATTTAGGATCATGAAGATCACTAAGTCACTGTAATGCTACAAGAGATTCCGTGTATATTAAGAACGATTGATCAACGATAATGTTTGTAACAATCGCCATTTCGACGGCATATAATTCCGCTGATTGAGTAATGGGCGTGTTGTGGAGAAGTGAACTATAAAAGTACTGGAAGGAAACAAAAGCACCTCCTATTTCAGTTTTTGTTTATAGAGCCGTCGTTGAAGTAGAAGCTATGAGATGGGTACCGTGAGATCGTTTCTAGATAAGCTGCTTTTATTACATGTTTAAGAGTATAATTCGTTGAAAATTTAGTGAGACCGAGATCTATTGGAACAGTGTGCTCGCTCCAAGGAGGAATTATGTTGAGGGAGGAAAGAAAAACTAGGGGAATGTGGATTTGAAGAGAAGACAGAATATTTTCTAATTGTTTAGCAAAAGTAATAATTGAAGGGGAAGATTTGAAACCAAAGGTTGAGGAGTTGGAAGGAAGATTAGGATTTAAGGAAAAACGAATGGAGTTCTCCGAATTCGCATATCATGCAAGACATATGCTTGAATTTATTTGTTACGTAATTATTGTTATTATTAAAATTATTTTCTCGACGATTATTTTATTCGTTAATTCATTTATATTTTTCGATTTGTAATAGTTGTCGTTTTTTTCCTCGTTACATTTTCTGTAATGTACTGTGGTGTGTAATTTTGAAATAAATTTCATTTTATTCGATTTGATTGATTATTATTATCGTGAGGAAATATCGAAACACGGTTAGGATAATGATTACTATTACGATTAATATTAATCGGGGCGCTAACGTTAATCGCACCATTAACGTTATTAGCGTTATAACAATTTTATTTGTCGAAGGATTAATTACTATTATCACGTTTACTATTTTTTTCTGTGTAAATCGTACCAATTTTATTACTTTGCGAAAACTCGTTTTTTTTTTCATTTTCTGACATCATTATTATACATCAAGTTGGTACAGTAAAAATAAATCGATTCGATTAAATTATTACTATTATTATTAAATACCGCAGTCGCAGATTATTTAAATTTGTAACATAATTCTCGCAACTTATTCAACGTAGATAAATATTAACGAAATTATAAAAAAGTTATTTCCAATTTTTTCGTCATTTCGAATAAATGAATATTTATATTTAAAATTATATCGAAATTTTTTTTGTTCAAATAATATAATTTTCGTTTATTTTTAATTTTTGCTCTTTTATTAAAAATAATTTTATCACGTTCCGTCTTAAAGATATACTACAATTTAAATGTAATATCGCGCGAATTAAAATTTCGATCGTTTTATTTCACTATTTCGAGTGATTTTTCATCGTAAACATAAAATATAATTTTACTTTTATAATTGTACCGGAAGTTCGTAATTTTAATTTCGAAATTTGAAATTGTATCTAATTTCGTTAATTTTTTTTTTATTAGGTCTGTTTATTTTTAATTTCGGCAACAACGAATATTCTCGAATTATTTTTTTTATCGTACGGCGATTTAAAAGACAAAACATTTTATCCTTAATATTATCGATTGTTGTTCGTCTCTTAGATATTAATTTTTTCATTTACGAATTAAAACATTTTTCATTTTTTATAACAACCTACCTATTAAGTATATTATTATTACATTATTTATTAATTATTATTAAAAAAACAAATTATCAATAATATTATATATATATATATATATATATATATATATATATATATATATATATATATATATATATATATATTAAAAAATCGATAATTTTAAATGAAAATAATAAACATGGATGAAAAAATGATATTTTGAAAAATTCAAAGTTTTTTTTTATTATAGCTGATTAATTTTTAAAATATTTACCCTACGCAAAGCATCACTGCGTCGAAGAAATAAACTAGGTCTTTCTTATTTTTCAAATCGGTTACATCTAACCTCCAACGACCACCTTTCGTCGGACTTACGCGTCGAAGTACATGTCGGAACTAATGAAGCAAATCGGAAAAATACCACGTACGTTATTAATTATTAAAAACAAAACAACAAACACATCGATCTTCACTGTAAAACATTAATTTCCTAAGTGGTCTAAAATCGCTTTTAAATAGAAGTTTCAAACATATTTCTGAAACCTCTACCAGATGAAAAATTCAAATCATGAACTAAACGTTACCATCGAGAAAATAAAGTATAATTAATTTTCGGATGCGAAAAATAAAATAATTTAAACTATCCCGTAATCAAACTATAATAAACGACCAACAAATCTCGCATTTTACACTATTTTTTAACATATATTTATATATGATTTTTTTGGCTTTTAACAATGAAGATACAAGTTTAACTTCGCTTCAAGTTGTGGTTTTTTAGGACTTGGTTGTTTATTTCGTTATAGTTCTATAGAACGCATTGCGAATGAATTCTAACCTTTATGTAACGGTACAAGTCAAAATGACGAGCGAAATCTTCGAAATATTCTAGAACTTCGGCCGACGTTAGATAAGACCGATCTTTAGGTCGAGTATGCGGAAAATCTGGCAGTTGCATAATTTCTTTCGGTAAATTCGTCCTATAATCAAAATCGATCGTGTTTATATATAAACGACATAGTGAAGCAGTTTTTTTTTTTTTTTAATATATATATTTTAAACTAAAAGACTACACCCACACACACACACATATATATATATATAGATAGATAGATAGATAGAAGGATAGATAGATAGATAGATATAGGTTTCACAGATATACTCTTATAAAAATGGCGAATAATTGAGGGATTATTAACTTGAACGAGTAAAGTAACAAATATTTTTATAATAGAAGATTCGAATTAGATTATAATTGTGAAGGGATGCAGGCAAATAAAAACAAACATAATGCATATTAAAAGGAATATTTTTAATAAAACGTAAGCTATTTAGCAAGATAGATGATTTTAGAAACATTCCAAAGAGAAATGTCAAAAGGATAAGAACGAATCGGTGGGTAATAAAATTAAATACATCTGTTAATAAATGTTTTTCCCCTTCTTATACTATGCACTTTGAACTTGTATAGAAAAATGTAAATATGCGCATTAGGAGTAGCGAGTTAGAAAGGCACACGTTTATTGTGATAGGAATGGATAAGGATTTGATTTCATTGTGTAACGTATTACGAGAAGAGAGATAACGGTAACATCCAAATAGCATACGATATTTGCGTCGGCAATAAGGTCGATATCTGCAGAGTGTGAGCAGTATGGAAAGATAATGAGGTGCGTTTGGAGTAGCGAAGAAGGAAGACGATTTACGATCAATGGGTAGTGAATAAGCGATGAACAATCCGAGAAGAGAAAGAGACAGTGGGCATAATAGTCGGGGAAAAAGTTGCCGTTTAGTCCAGTGTGGTCGGAGATCCATACAAACTTAATGGAGAGGTATCAACACAACACTCTGTATAAAAGCGACGCGATTATGTTCAGTATATGGGTTCGGAAGCAGGGCTGTATTGCGAAAATTTTAAGGCAGACAACTTCCGGGGTTTGAAAATATTGCAATCGACTAGTAAACGAAGTAGATAAAGTAGTCACGCTGAAATTTTTCGCGACAAATGTAAGAATTTAGATAATTATACCTAAATTCCTCGTCTTGTTTACAATATTATTTTCTTATTCGAAATTTACGAAAATCGTAATAGAAAATAAAAACAATAAATTAAAATTTCGAAAAAAAATTTGCACCTCAAATTTTTATACATGCTAGAATGTACCGGCAGACCGTAGACATCCCGACCGATTAAATCGGTATAGACCCATGTTCCGCCGATACAATCCGACTGTTCGAAAACGCAACAATCGACATCGTTACCGGTTTCTGTTAACCGTTTCGCAGCTACTAATCCGGTTACTCCAGCTCCGATAACGGCTACTTTTTTCACTCGCGCTGAAATAAAATTATTCGCAGAAAATGAAATGTGGAACGAATAAAGGCGAGTAAAACCACACGCATACTCAGACACACATACGTCTATATATATTATATATTATCTGCAGTTTTAACAGTGATACGGTTTAACATTTTATTTTTAAATGTCCTTGTAAATTTTCGAGTTCGGTAACAAATAATTTATATGTAATTAATAATTGTATAGGATTAAATTCGGATAACGTTAACCGTTATGTTAATACCGCTATATGCGTTATAAATAATAATAATAAAAATTAAGTGCATTGCTGCGACTGGACATTATAAACAATAAATAAATAAATATATATAATATATATAGTATTTTTTATAAATGTATATATAGTATTTTTTAATTGGCAAATTTTTAAAAAAAAAGACAAAGAATTAATATGTAAATTTTCGAAAATTAAACGAGTTTTTTTTCTTTCATTATTCTGTTTCAATAATGATGATGATGATGCTAATAATCAAACGTTGAAAAGTTTAAAAACATTACACCAGTTGAAGTTTACACGATAATTCATTTCGTTTAATGATTCCGCAAATTTGAGGATAATTTTGTTTTAACCGGACTTGATGATTTTTTTAAGTTAATTAATATTCAAATCGTTAATAATAATAATAATAAAGGCAATAATTATTAATATTAAAAATAATACCTAATCATTGTTGAAAATGGATTAAAATTTTGAGAAAATATCTGAAAAAATCGCAACGATCATGAATTTTACAAACGAGTTTTAAAAATATTAGTACACTAATTCAGAATATGGAATGGAAAAAAAAACGATTACGATTACAATTACTTCGAATTTTAATGAAAAAATTTTAAATAAAATTGATATATTATAAATAAGTAAGCGTATAAATGGCGAACAAAAATATTACAATTTTCGCGAAAGAAAGAAAAAATTACTAGGTAACTTACATTTCATATTGAGATGATGAAATGTCGATAAAATTTTAGATTAAATCAATAAAAGTCGATATAAGAAAAAATAAATAATTTTAAAAATGTAAAGCACGTTTCTTCTACAACAAGATCAAAACTATAAAACTGACGAATGACGAATATGGTCTCGTTCGTGTGGACCTTTTATATATAAATAAGAAGTCCAACAAGTAGTCGTCGGGCGCATTTCCAGGTAAATCGCAGAAAGAGATACGAAAGCTTTCCTTATCAGCATCATCATCTTTCGTCTTATCATCACATGTTGCCCCCGTTAATGAATCTAACCTATTCGAACGTACACGTAGATACATATTTACGTAACACTATTTTATATATATATATATGTATTTATATGATCAGGAAACAAAATCATGCGAACGTAATTTCGTTACAAAATGATCGATTAAACTAATTAATCTAAATATCGCTTCTATTACCATTATTATTATTATTATTATTAATGGTATTCCCACATTGTTTCTCTGGAAGTTGAACGGCGACCTTATTCCGACAAATAAGGATATAATAAGCACGTAAATGAAATATCGCAATTTCCATTTCTTAATATGCATCCTGTCGGCTGATGCAATATGAGAAAACATTTCTAATGAGAAAATTTGTTTACGACGAAAACAAAAAATTGAAATTTAAGGAAAAATCGAGGAAAAACAAAATTGTAGTAAATACGTAACCGACTAAATAGTAGAAAGCGGAAAATAGCACGACTACATATGCATATTTATATATATATATATATATATATATATATATATATATATATATATATATATACATAAACACATACATATATATTGCAATTTACTCGACTCACGTCAGCTAACTTTACCCACGTCATATTCCATTGTTTTAACTAAAGGCTTGTCGATATAATCAGCATTTTGGAAAGATTACCCATATTTAAGATATTGTTTCTAATACGTCACGTTAAAATCTTATCTCAAAAGGAGGCGTGTACACGCCCGTGTATGTATATATATATATATATATGGGGATACTTTGTACCTTCCGGGGACCAGAGCTCTAACTGGTATGGGGCGCGTCTACAGGTGGCGGATAGTTGAACGCCCTACAGATATGTAGGTTAGCTGCGAATAAGACATTAGTCAAATAAGCAGTCGCGGACCAAGAGTGGCTGGCGATTCCAGTAGTGACAGGGTGGGTGCAGATGGTCAGCTTGAGAGACTGGCTATTAAAAATCTGCATAAATCCTATGACTGTCTCTTCCTCGGCGGGTTTAGGTCGCCGTAAAAACCTATAACCGTTACCTCCTCAGTAACAAACCGCTGCCTTGCGGTCAGGGTTTTTACCCAAAGACTAAGGGAGACGACCCTAACAGAAAACAAAATCCAGAAGCGTCTGTCTCCAGTGGAGCGGCTTACTGGTCAGCGGCTGTTACACGGAAAGGAGAGGAACCCTACCAGGTAAAACTTTCCATGAAAACCTTATGCAAGGCACAAATAATGAAATTAGTTTGCCATGCGAACCGATGGGCGATCGCCGCTACGATACCGGGACCGTATGTGTGAAATGGGCGACCGGCCATAGGGAATTTAAGAACCGGGTTCCCTATGGAAAATATACTACCGGTAATGTTAAAGGGAAGCATAATAACAAAAATAGCAACATGGAATATAAGAGGACTTAACCATCAAGGCAAACTTGGAATAGTGGAGAATATTACTAAAGAAATAGCGATAGTTGGCGTAGCCGAAACGCACTGGAAACAGAGTAGACATTTTGTATCAACCAGCGGTAACTTGATAGTATGTTCAAGCAATCAAAACGAATCAGTAAATGGAGTAGCGATAATAATAAATTCAGCAATATCATCTGCATTACTAGGATATGAAACAATAAGTGATTGTATTGTATCAGTGAAAATAAAAGGGAAGCCAGTAAATATAAATATTATTCAAATATACGCACCAACAACTCAAGGTTCAGATGAAGAAATTGAAGAGTTTTATGATAAGTTACGTACGGCGGTAAAAAAAGTCCCTAACAGAGAAATATTACTAGTAATAGGTAATTTTAACGCAAAAATAGGAACCACCAAAAACGATAATCACCTAAGATCTACTGTCGGAAAATATTAGGAAGAAAAGGGGGAAATGCTAATAGATTTTTGTTCAGAAAACAACCTCTTTGTAATGAATTCAAATTTCAACCATCACAAGCGACAACTTTACACATGGATTTCACCTAATGAACAAACCAGAAACCAAATAGATTATGTACTTATGCGAACAAGGTAGAGATCTTCAATAAAAGATGTGAAGACATACCCAGAATTAGATTGTGGCAGTGACCACAAGGCTTTAGTAAGTGAGGTATGCCTCAAGCTTCAACAAAACAAAAAACAGCAGGAGATAAAAAGAAATTTTAACAACCTAAGATCAAATAGTAACTTTAAAACACAATTAAAAGCCAAACTGAACGAAACTCCTCGAAAATAAGAATATAACGGCCGATAAATTATGGAAAGAATTCAGATCAGTGATTCATGAAACTGTGAAGAAAATCCACAGTGAAGTACAAACAAAAAAGAATGTATCTCCGAGGCAACATTTAAACTAATTAATGAGAGGAATCAAATAAAAAAAGGGAAAACTAATAACATAATAGATTCAAATGTTTATGAGGATCTTAATAAACTAATAAATAAAGAAATACAAAGATATAGGAACAATTACATAACAGGAATTTGTGAAGAAATAGAACAACACTCACAAAAAAATGAACCTTATGATCTATATAAGAAAATTAAATGGTTAAGTAATACTTTCAAAATCAGAACGCTGCTAATAAAAGATCAAAATGGAACGAAATTAACGGTAAAGTCAGAAATAGCAGAAAGATGGCGAGTATTGTCAAAACCTTATGTACGACAATGAAATATCAGTATTAATACAGGACTTTGAGCTTGAACCGCCAATTATGAAATCTGAAATAGAAGTCGCATTGAAGTAAAAGATCGAAAGGAGGTAGTAGTAGACGGTATAACTGCAGAAATGCTGAAAGCAACGGAAGAATCAGGAATAAAGGTATTGCATACGATTTGTCAAAAAATATGGGAAACTGCCAGCTGGCCAGAAGAGTGGACAAAATTAGTATATATACCACTACACAAAAAGGGCTCTACAGAAGATTGTGGAAGCTACCGTACAATAGCATTGATTAGTCATGCCGGTAAAATATTACCATATGTATTACAAGACCGGCTTAAATACTATCTCCTACCACAAATTTCGGAAGAACAACATGGGTTTGTACCAGGTAGAGGCACACGTGAACAACTATTAAATATAAGACAAATAATAGAAAAATGCAACGAATATAACATTCCGGGACTGCTTTGTTTTTTAGATTGCCAGAAAGCTTTTGATAACATCAAGTGGACGAAAATGTGTGCAAATATTACTAGAAATGAGAACGCCGAAGCATCTAATTTATTTGATACAAAAATTGTACTTTAATAATAAAGGTTTCATTAAACTAGAGAACGAAAAAGTCGAAAGAATTTTCAGCAAGAAAGGGAGTACGCCAAGGTTGCTGTATTTCACCGATTCTCTTCAACATCTACGGGGAATGGATTGTAAGAAAAACTATGGAAAGATGGCAAGGAGGAATATCTATCGGAGGGGAAAAAATTACAAATATCAGATTTGCAGACGACACTGTATTACTGGCCAGCACAGAGCAAGAAATGTTTCAATTACTATCAAGAATAGATGTGGCCGGCAAAGAGGCTGGCTTAATACTGAATAAACATAAATGTTCAATGCTTATCATCGATAAAGAAAAGAGAATCCGACAACCACTGACTTTGCTGCGAGATATTGAAATTAAAGATAAATTAATTTATTCGGGTGCGTGCATATCAAAAAATGGTGGATCCGAAGAATAAATAAGGAGACGGTTAGCTCTTGCAAATGTCGGGATCGGGAAACTAAACTGTATATGGAAAGACCATAAGATCTCTAAAACAACAAAACTGTTACTCCTTAAAACGTTGATTTTTTCCATAGCGACATACGGCTCAGAAACCTGGACGATTAATAAATCGATGAGGAAGAAGCTTGAAGCTTTCGAAATGACAGGATACCGAAAAATCTTGAGGATCCCACGGACAGCCCATAGAACAAATGATAACTGAAAATCGAACCCACTGAACAATTAGTACCATCCATTGAAAGGCGCATGCTAGGCTTCTTTGGTCATGTAATACGAGCAAATGGGCTGGAGAAAACAATTCTGCAAGGAAAGGTTAATGGAAAAAGGAGTCAAGGTAGACTGACGAGCCGTTACATTGATCAAATCACAAGGTTATGTAAAGTAGACACACAGCAAATCATGAATCTAGCGCAGAATCGATATAAATGGCGACGTCTCGTAACTTGCATCAAATAAGGTCACGACATCCGGATCGGATAACGAAACGAGAAGAAAAAAAAAATATATATATATACATGTGTATGAGTGTGTGATATCAATGGATGTTTAATTTGTAAAAAGTTATACATTACAATTTTTTATACTTTATGTATTACAAATTTTGATCGAACTCACACAATCGTGTAAAACGGACACTTTCCCTCACACACACACACACACACACACACACACACATATATATATATATATATTATATATTAACGTCATAATAATATATAGACTGTTTTCAGTGCTCATTCGTGTATGTGTATATTAATTTAATTTATAACAATCGTAATCATAGTAATTCGATTCAATTCCATTTATTTACATTGACGTTTACAACAAACGAAAAAATAAGTCGTTACTAATAGAATCAGCAAACGCGCCCATTATCTGCCCGAACAGGGAAACATAAATTCGTACGTGAAAGATTCGGCTGTCTTAAATTATGTATTACAATTTTGTGAAACGAAAATAAATCTTATAAAATAAATTATCGATATATTCTTACTAACTAATTGCTTACTTAGATCCGTCGCTGGATATAAGCTTACTCGCAATCGATCCATTCAGTTCACTCGTTAACCTTCTTCAATCACTTGATGCCAACTATTTTGCGTACGTCGTCTTTCCACCTGACACGGGGCTTACAAATACTTCTTCGCCCTTTTTGGGAGTTCACTCCATAATCCGTTTGGTCCATCTCGATATCTTCTTATAAACTAGAAAAAAAATTATATATATATACAGCCAGAATATATGAGATAAAAAAAAATAATATTAATAATAATAATTATACTAAAAATGTTCATCATAAATACGCGCAAACAAATCCACACGCAATCGTAAATATTTTTACACAGGGACACCGAACTGTGCATACACATATGTTGTTCATAAAGCATAATTTCTACAGATATCTCTTACTAATTATGTAACGTATTAATGGCTTGCGACGTTGTTTATTAGATCAATTTTCGATAGACTTGAATAATATTAATATTGATCCAATATACGACGACTGTATTAGACAATAATGATTCGCAAATTTTGGACACTTTAACGAATTCAACCGAGCACATCCAAGTTTTAAATCTTTCGATATAAATGGAAAACTCGGAACGAAAATTAAAAACAAAATCTAATAACCGCGCTACATACAGGTCCCGACTATGTTATAAGGAAGTTTATAACCTCCGGATATCAATTTAAATATAGAATTTTGTCGAACTGACAACAGACGTAATAATACTAATAATAAGAGGAAAATATATTGAAAGTGGCAAATGAGTTTGGATATGAGTTTGAAAATTCAGTAGAAAGCATTACACATAAACGCAGTACGTTATTAGTAAAACGATTAAATGAAACAGAAGAAGTGAATATGTATACACCTAAAGCGACTAAAGATATAATAACAAAAGTAATAGATGAACTTAAAACTGAAAAAGCACATATGACGAAATTAGAATAAAAGATACTAAAAATATTAAAAATATAATCGTAGAAGCAATAACAAATCTAATAAACCAAACATTAAAAGAAGGCACAATACCATCCGATTTAAAAATTTCATTGATAAGACCAATTTATAAAAAGGGAAATCATGGTGATTATTCTAACTACAGACCAATCGCTATAAATTCGGTGATAGCGAAAATAATGGAGAAATATGTGGCAATTAAAATAGCTAAATACATCGAAGAAAAACAAAATAATTGATAAAGAACAGTTTACGCTTTTCAGAAAGGCAAGTCGACGTTAATGGCATTGGGTGATTTTTCGGAGGAAGTAAGAACAAATTTTGAAATAGGAAACTACATAGACTTCGCAAAAGCATTCGATACTGTGGATAATGATAAATTAATATATAAACTGGAATAGGAATTAAAGGAAGTGTAAAAAAAAGGTTCGAAAGTTACTTAAAGGAAAGTAAAACGCTAGTGAGTATAATGTACGAATATAGAGACACTAAAGTAGGAGTACCGCAAGGAAGTAACTTAGCGGTCAATTTTGTTCATTACATATACAAATGGTTTACAAAAAATACTAAACTACAGTGGATTATTCGTATTTGCCGACGATTTGGCTATAATGACAGTTCATAGAAATATGCGAACAGCGGAAAAATGTATGCAACATGATTTGATAGTAGTGAGTAAATTGATCATAATTTAACAATAAGTACAATTAAAACAAAGATTATGTTGCTTAAACCGTTTGGAAACTGCGAATTATATAAACCTAATAAAATCGTAATGCACTCGAATGAATGTGCTCATTTTATGCACCTTAAAAATGAATTTTATAATAAAAATTGCAGAAATATAGAATTTGTAAATGAACACAATAACCTCGGGGTAAAAATAGATAGTCATCTAAGGTGGAACATACATACGGAATATGTTGCAAATAAAATACAAACAATAATACCGTCGCTATATACGCTTAGAAACTATGTAAGCGAAGAAACTTTAATGATAGTACATTACGCTTTAATCGAATCGAGACTAAGATATGGAGTGCAAGCGTGAGGAATAGCAAAAAAATCGTATGTGAAGAAAATAGACAGGCTTCAAACCAAATACCTCAGACTAATATCTAAAACGAGCGAGGAATCATTAAATGAGCTTATGAAAGCCCAAAATGTACTAAATATAACAGGTATATATTTAAAAAATCAATTGAAAATTAGTTAAATCACTAATATTTATTTTCTTAAGGAAAACACAAAGCTTTTCGGCATTTACGCCATTATCAAGTGAAAAATTTAAAAAATCATAATTTTAAAAATATAAATTAAATATAATTACTTAAAAATATGTGATGGTAATCGTGAAAATATGATCCAAAAACGATGTCTGCTTCTGTCGGTCTATTTTTTTGATTTGTTGAAATTTAATATCAATATATTTGTTTATTAATTTAGTTTTTTTATATTAATTTTTTCTTCAATATTATTTTCTTGATTCTGTAAAAGTTGTATACTGTTGGAATTTTAAATTTTTCATTTACTATTGCGATGTATGGTGTCCAAACGTAAAATATAAAATATAAAAATATACAACCACAAAATTTTTTAAAAAAACACAATTTTACAAATAAAATGAAAATAAATATTAAAAATCTCAATGATTTTTTATAAAAAATCACTACATTCCACATTATATAAAAAATTAAAAGGTATATATTTGTTTGTGAAATTGTGAGAATATTCGACTAAACAAAAATGTGTGGTAGTTGAAAAAAAATGCATTGTCTCAGATTATAGCGTAAGGTAGCCTTGTGAAATATACAATGCAAGTATATGGAGAACAAAATATAGAGAACAAACCGATAGGTACGTAATGGCAAAACTGTTAAATACCGGATGAAATATTAAATGAAAAAAGACACTAGGTTGCTTAAAACAAAAGATAAGAAGGTGGCTACAACAAGACGAAAATATTTAATGAAATAAATTAATACATCGATTTAATTCAATGAAGAAAGGAAAAGAAGAAAATTTAACGCGAAAGAGATAAATAGAAAAACAAAGAATGAAGCGCTACTACAAACTGAGATAAACTAAAATGAGAAAAACAAATGTATGAGAGAGTAATTGTGAGTGTACATGTGAGTGACTGAGGAATAAAAAAGTGTGCGTGTGGGATTGAAGGAACAATATAAGATTAATTCATAAGACAAATTGTACATTACTAAATTAAGATATTATAAAATAATTAGATTATAAGACAAATTGTACACCGTCGCGTTCGGTAGATTATTCGGGAAATTACACCCAGAAGAAAAGTTTTTCATCGGATGTCTGTAAGTACTTACGAACAGAAAACGGTAAAAAATCGTGTAATATGAAGGCGCTCATTTAAAACATCATGTGCTATATAAAAACATTTGGATCATCGATATAATTACTTTACTATCAATCTGATGATAACATCAAACCGGCTTCTTTATAATACATCATATTGAATACATCGCAGTTCCGATCTCGGTATAGGCATTAGAATAAAATTTTTCCCGGTACAATGTAGACGACGAATAACCTGGAATCGTCAACGGGTTAATTTCTTTAAGAATACGAAATTTCACCCATTGTATATACGAGTTTCGTGGGGTAGGAATTATTGCTTAGTGTTCCGAGTTCGAATACCATACAAAACGGCAATAATAAAATGACATCTAGCCAGCTCAGTTATCCAAAATGAGGAAGAAGCCAACCGGCCCTTCTTAACCGGACCTTCTTAACCGGCCCTTCTTCGTTTACCCGGGATGCGTCATTTAGGTGCTCTGTTAATCGTTGAATTGATGAAGATCAATTAGCCGACGTCCGCTACCAATTTTCGAATTGATGAGACTTTAAATGGGCACAGGGTTTTTCACCCAGCAAGATGTTCAATTATTATTACTAAATGCCACCCAAACGGAAATTATTAGTTGATGTAATTTAATTACAAATAGCTAAATGTACACGAATGTGTTTAATAGTAAATAGGTAGAAATATTTATTGGCAATGGTACTTGGAGCGATATAATTTGATTATATAATAGAGATTATTGAGCGTTGTAATAAGAGCATAACAAAAATGCATGCTCTGTCGGCAAAAATTTATTAAATTATATCCGTATAGGTTTCTAAATCGTAATCTAAATAAGTTAGTAAGAAAAGATCTAAGCGTGCATTAGGTACGTTTATGCTACTGTACCATAATTTTATAAGTAGCAGAGATTAAATTATCCGTAATGTGAAGCTAGATAACGATCGGGCCAAATATTATTCCGATATTCCTTATGAACAAATTTAATAAGACATAAAAGATCTGTTAAAAGTGTATTCGGAATGAGGACACGACTATCCTATTCGAAGTGAACTTCTGCATCAGCGACATCTAGTATGCCGGGATGTCCAGGAATTCGGGAAACCTAACAGAAATGCCACATTTTAACAGCGAGGAAGCCAAAATTCGTATTTTATACAAAGGAGGTGATAAGGAGATGCACGGCGATTAAATGACAGAGATTTTGAAGCAATTAAACAGTATTTCAAATCGACAAAAATAAGAACTGAAGATGAACTTAATTTATATATATACCTATATATACCTATATATATATATTATATATATATATATATATATATATATATATAGATTATATATATATATATATATATATATATAAGTATTGACGAGTGCACACCTTAATTAAAATAAATGCATTTGCGCGCATTTTATACGCCTTGGAAATATGTAAGTAGTCAAATGTGTAAAAAATGAATAAATTGGTTTTTTTCATTTGGGCGTCCTTTTCGAAATTCTTATTGGTAAACTGAGTGAAGTAAACTATTATTATGTCGTCTAGCGTTTTATTGTGACCTACGAATATCAATGTCTCCCAAAATTGTATTACGCGCCACACGCTTTTCTTATTAATTTAAAATAACGAATGTTCGAGGATGAACCGAATATTATCGCAATTCCGAGTTGAATTAAACCGGAAAGATTAAGAAAAATCAGACATCAAACGAACTAAACCGATATCGGCTGACTTTTTTAATATAATGTTTAACTTTGTAAAAGCGGAATTTGCCCAGGGTTAATTATTACGTCGTTAACGAATACTATTGTTACGATTACTATTACTTCTACAGCTAATAAATTCGCTTATCTGTACCTAGGACAGTTCTTCATTTCATAAAATGGTATAATTATGTATATAGGGTGTAAACTCCATATTTCAAAGTCCCGAGCGGCATATAGATTGTTTCTTTATTTACAAATTCTTTTGGAATGACAGACTTACATGTGTATGTGTATACGGATATGCTAAAACGTGTACTTACAGAAAAACATGTTACAATTTAAATCGCGTTAGAACTAACCAGAACTGACCGAATCGGTGCTGTGCAGCTATTGTGAGATCCGAACGATGTCGCACTTTGTTAATACGTTTAAAGTGCGTAGCTTCAATAAAGGACTGAATGAGTTACATTCACTTGAGAAAGGTGCAGCAGATTGGCTGTCAAACGTTAATTTGAAATAAGGATGCATTTTTCTTAACATTAATAATATATTTGTACTCTTTAATTTAGGCGCGTAATTGCTACCATAAATAAAACAATAAACATAATACTTTTTCATCGAGGTTATATTATACATGTAACCGCATATGTGAACAAAAATGAACTAATGCTATTTTGTTTCCTTTTCGTGTGTTTTTTTTTTTTAATAGGCAAGTGTATATCACCGTGCATACCACTATACACACACAACTTAATATTCGTGTGCATGTATTAGCGCGTGCATGAGTTTATATGTCGGTTTTTAATTATGCATTGTGAATACGTATGTGCTTGTAGATGTGTACGCTATACATTTATTTATTTTGCTAGATTATTGTGCATTGTAGTATATAGTATAGTATATTTATATTTATTTCGATGCAAAATTTTATAAATCATGAAGAATTTATATGTACATACACATATAGTATCCTTAAAGTTACCTTAGCGGTTAAATACAACCAAATGACTTTACAAAACTAAAGAAATAATAAAAAAAATAGCTAAAATAAAAATAGGAAAAATTGAAAAAAAAACTATTAGCACTTTTGTATATTAAATTTAATGTTTAAGTCGTATATAAATAAATAAAAATAAAAAATCGTAATATCCGATGGTATACATTAGAAATCGGTGCTTTAATAGGACGATGCTTATATTTAGTGTAACGCATGCTGATATCAAGCATAATCCCCGATTACCTGAATTAAGTTATTGTCATGATGTCATAAAATTTCTTCGATAATTTATAAATACGATCATAAATATGAGGAATATTTAGGATGGAATGCATCTATTGTATTTTAGTCCATCGAGGAGCACTTAATGATATAACACCGGTTTTGCATTAACTGGAGTTTTTTGTAAGTACTAACGGACACTGAACACTAGACCGGACAAGCATAAACTAACCTATTATAATGGTAGTGTAAATTAATTTCTTGTTCCCCGAAGAAAGATGAGAACGATAACTGAAAATCGGTGCAAGGCTTTTTTCACGTCACCGATAGATTTATTAAAAATGAAAGACGAGAGTCTAGAGTAACTCCTAGATAGTTAACCTAGCTTCTGCCAACTGATGCATTTACCATGAAAGAGGAAATCTTTTAGTAAAATTATTTAAATTTTAACCTCCAGCGTTTATAGTACACTTTTAAATATTTGCCGCTTTTTGTAACCTATTTTGTATATCAGTTCCGAACGATGTGCAAAATAACGCCAGATCGTCAGCATCGAAGGGTATATTAATAAGGAAAATCGTTTCCAGGTAAGGACCTAAAAATACTTCCTTGCGGAACAAAGTGTTGATTGTAAATGTAGGTGTTGAATGTAAAAAGTTATGTCGCTTAAATAGGACCTGATTAAGATAATAAACCGAATTTTGATTAATTTGTACAAAATCCCACTGTACAAAGCTGTATCAAATGCTTTCTCAGTATTAATTAATAAAACCAGTATGCTTATTAAGGTTAAAATTGTCGGTAATGAAATCAGTTATTCTGGCAACTTGGTGCGCTGTCGAATAGCCCTAAAAGCGAATTGTTCATTTTTGAGAATGTTGCGAGTTAGAGAATAAGATTGTAACCGATTTAGTATAATAAAGTACATAATAAGCTAATGGGAGAGGACGAATATTACGAATATCACTGATATGTTTACCAGGTTTTGGGAGAATAATAATTATTTTTTGCTATTTTCCACTTAGTCGGAAAGTAAGTAAACTTAAAAATATTATCGATTAATTTAGTAAGATAAATTATCGCTTTACGAAGAAGGTGCTTAACCATCAGCAATATCATCAGCACTGAATGACATTTTATTTCTTAACGATTTAATACATTTATAAGTTTCAGATGGTGTAACGAAGGATAAGAACATGTAATTAATGAGTTTTTTACTGCATTATTTATTTTACGAATATACATATATCAATATTGTATATAATTGTACATGGTTGTATCTGGTTAAAACTTGCGCATATGTGTAAAATAATTGTAAATACATTAGAAAATCTGTAATATTATACATATTTATATTTAAATAATAAAAATTTCAATTTGATTGCCATTATCGCTACTACTACTATTTGAATATTACCGACAATACAAAAACCGTTTCCTTAGCCATCACATATATAGTATATAGTGAACGAATTAAAAACTGTTCAGCAAAATCACTACAGTATGATATTTGACAATCAAAGTGGTAAAAACGTACAGTTGAGCGCCACACCTTCGAAAGCGTCCTTATCTTTTTATTTAGATACAATCGTTAATACGCTAATTAATAGGGCAAGAGAAAATTTCGGAGTATCTATGTCGTTTTGACTTAAGGCGAAAATGATAAATGTTTCCGCGGATTAAGAAAAACATATTATTTTCGAATGCCCAAATATATTAACGATCACTTATTTTCGAAATGAAAAGAGAACATCGTGGAATTATAAACAAACAATAAACAACTTGATTTGCAGGTTTTTTAATGAATTAAAATCAAGATACGATGCTCGAACTAACGGTAAGTTAATTAATAAATTTTTTCTACTTATGATCAAACGTTTTAAAAACAAAAGGATTAAAGTAAATTTTTATAGATGGAAAATGTCGTAAAATTGCGTAATTAATGAAATATAGAATGTCCAGCACGTAGTATACGCATGTAGTAAATATAACCATCTGAGAAAATTGTATAATATCGATTACTCTATTAACCCTAAAATGAAATTATTCTATTAGAAAAATTTCCTACTTTTATCTCGAAATTATTTAAGATTAAACATTGATAGTCTCACTACCGGTAGCCCTAAGCTACTTTCGCAGGTTACTCTATATTTTCTTATAATGTGTATATATATATATAAAAATTTATTATAAGAAATATATATATATATATATATGTGCGTACGAATGCTTTTTTGTTATGAATACGATTTAGTGTAAATTTTATGTGGCAACGTTATGCCGTTGAGACCGTAGCAACTAATATACTAAAATTAAGTACAATTAATAGGAAAAGCTGAAATTGAATCGAAATTAAGATCGAATTTGAGTAATTTCATGAAGCGTTAATTTTTCGTTACACAGAGTCCTAACTCTCCTTATACAAAAATCGTAATAGTTCGTGCAAAAACGAATAACAAATAAAGAACACATAAAACAGAAATTTAAATGAAAGTATAAATACGCTTATACATATAAACTAGAGTGGGAATTTTATAAGAAAGAAACGGGAATAAATTAAACAATAAATACGTTTATAAGTACGAAAAAATAAAGTGGAAATTTTATAGATTCTAAGTAATTATAAAAAAAATAACGTAATATTTACAAACGGCTAAATGCTTATAAAAGTATTTAGTTGATATTATTTATTTTTTTTTATTTTTTTCTTGTAGGGATTTACGCTGCAACTCCAGAACTGTCATAGTGAGTTCTTTAGAAATTGATAAAGGGGGACGAAGATGATTTAAAGTACGACCTTCTCAACGAACCGAAGAAGCTGTATACATGATTATTAGAAGAAATAAGAAAGCCATCTTGAATAGAGATTTCGTTGCAACGTAAACACGTTGAATCCGGAACGATCTGGTTATATTCGAAAATAATTAAAATCTCGTTACCGAATTAAATATGACGTCACAGGTTAACGAAATTAAAAACAACGCGTCACATCCGCGATAATTATAATTATTACATTATCGCCGTTGCTATTATTATTATTATTGTAATTACTAAAGAGATAAAAGGGGGATGTAGCGTGTTGTCTTTAATTTAATTAGCTTCTACATAAGGATATTTTTTTTATTTAATAATATAATTTTAAATATTTTCTAATAACCGGATTCAATCAATAATTTACAACGATAATGTTTACGACAAATGCGATTATAAAATAATAATAATAATTATTATTATTATTATTATTATTATGACGTTGTACGTGTTCGTAATAATAAATGATGGACGGTCAGGTGAATTTTCTGACGTAAGATTACGTCTAAAAGGGTCAGCGCTCTATTTTTATCGACTACTCCTCTTTTTCGATTTTAAATTAGGACGAAACTTACAAAAATTCAACCTCTTTAATTCGTTTCGACGGCGGATCGGGGAGATGAATTATTATCATCATACTAGATGATACACGCGTACGAAATGAATTGTGAAGTGATTTATATACGTTGGCAACGAATTCGTATTTTATCTATATCAGATAGGCAGAAGTTATGTTAACGACTAACGCTAATATAAACGGATTGTTGCATCATTACTTCCAGAGGGCTCTAGGCTGCATCCTTAGGTAACGGAAAATATTCTATACGTACGTTACAAATTTATTGCGTCACTTTTTTCTCCAAAAATGTTGTTAATAGGCGAATAATCACGTGAAAGAAAATAACGAAATAAATAGATGTATAATGCTAAACATTATTTTATTTTTTTTTTAATATATATATATATATATATATATATATAAATTTTATATTATTAAACGAGCAATTCTTATTTATATATATTTAATTAAAACGGTGTGAAACATAGTGATTTTTTTTTTAATAAATAAATAACAAAATTAAAATCACTAAATTTTCTAATAAGAGATCACAAAACTTTTCGGTTACTAATCCATTTTCGAGTAAACATAAATAAAAACAAAAAATATCAAAAATATTAAAATATAATATAATAAAAAATTGCAAATAACAGATTTGATCAAGACTAATCAGCAAATATATCTACATAATAATCTATAAATAATCTATACGTAACAAAATTTGAAAAAAAAAAAAAGAACCTAAAACTCTATGTTTAATATAAAAATCGATTAAATTTATAATATACTTCTTAAAACTAACTGTTAATCGAAATTTGTCATCCAATTTAATAAATTATTTTTATTTCTTTTAATTATTTCTAGTATTTTTCTTTTTTTTTTGTAATGTTTTTATGTGTGTAAATTTGTATGATTTTAATTATTATCACGTTTTAATTCTTTTTTTCTTTGTAAATGTTCTTTAAAATTTATCGAGAACTGTGTACTTGTTTCTCCTTATTTCGCATTGATTGAAATTTAATTTATATACTACTCTTCGCATCCAACCCAAGAATTTATCTGAATTTTAGAACGTAGATCTGCTGATGGAATAAATAGGAGCAATGCCTGACAAAGAAGCATGCTTAGCAGCAACATACGTCGCTTCATTAAGTTTAAATCTGGAGTGACTAGGGATACAACGAAATTCCAAATCACCGCTTATGGTATAATTTTTGGACAATTATCTGACGATATATCAAATATCAAAGGGTTAAAATCAAACCTGAATAGACAGTTCGGTATAGTTAGAAGTAAACTAATACTATCACTGCGCGTCATGTGCTTGCACGTACCTACCTACCGAGCACACTTAGGAAATAATCACAAGCTTTGTCAACAGTCATTAACTCGGCTGTGAAAATGAAAGTGTTCGGACGAAATATGAATATAATAACCGTAAACTATTTTTTTCTTTCTTCTTCTAAAAAACTTTTTATAAGTTTAATTAAATAATCGTTAAAGATTTATACATTTAATTTTGTTATTTTTACGGGAATTCGAGAAATGTATTATGTGGACTTTACGCAATAATAACAATGGAATATCCAATGAAAATAAAATAATATGCGAATTATTTCCTCTTATTATCCGGGAAAATAAGTCAGCAACATGTTATATTTATTCGAGAATTAACGGCAAATATTTCTTTCCTCGTCGAGATTTGGTATTTATGGTGCCGCGATGTACTTCCAATTACTAGAGTGGGTTGATCTGTTCAATTCGTTGAAATTGTCTGATTAATATACATTTTCATTCCTATTCCACTCCAATCTTCTCTCGTCTTTCCTTCTTCCTCGATATTGTTTATAACAGGAAACTGTCGGTACAATATATTTTATATATATATATATATATATATATATATATATATATATATATATATATATATATATATATATAAGAAAATAGATTAGGCAAAATTTAAATTTTGTAAACATGATAACGTTAATTAACGATATTTTCAATTTAAGTTTATTTTTATTTTTAGTAACGGATCGAAAAGTAAGTTTCTATTCAAGTCTTCAGGTTCGATATACAGAAATATGTATCTTACGTTATTATTTTATTTTGAGCTACTATATTAATAATGTTTCTTTACTCTCATCACTCTTTTTCAATATATTATATGCATATATATATATATATATATATATATATATATATATATATATATAAAAATGTCGTCGGGATAGCCTAGTGGCTAGAGCATGGACTTCTATACGGAGGGTATCGAGTTCGAATATGCGACGCAAAAATTATCATCAGAAAATAAAGATATAAATAATCCTCATATTATCTCGTGCAAGGCAATGACAAACGACCACCAAGTACAACACCATGCGGGCGCTACTAATAATGATATGGTACACAGGTAAAGCGATTACAATCAGTTCTCCCGGGTGCGAGTGTGTCGATGTCCGCTCACACCATATTATGATTGCCTCGAACGCTACTTACACTGTACAACAAAATATGTTCAAATAGTCATCTACCATCGATACAGAGTATAGCAATTAAGTGTAGATTATATATATTGGAATATTATAAGACAGATTTTAGTTCTTAAGAGATGGAGAAGATATCATAGTGTTAGAATGGATTTTCAATTGGCTGATGTAGTATACTAAAACTCCGATACGCCGATGGCATTATCCCGATAGCTATAATAAGGATCGAAAAATATAAATTGCTTATTGCGGAAACTGCGGAAAACTAGTAAGGCTTGTTAATTAACCGGAAGAACGTAAAAATGATGATAATTAATTTTAACTAAAAACAACTCGGCCAATACAAAACGTACAGACGGAATAAAAATTGTCGACGAGTTCGGACATATATTTAAGTTCGAATTATTAAGAATTGGAACTGCTACATCGGGTACAAGCAGCTAAAAACGGGATTTAGTAAAAATCTAGCGTGATCGAAATTAAAATTAGACCGGTACATTTGTTAATATATTTAATATTCGTACGCGGCAAAAAGGACCAACCAATCTATACTGAAGGAAGTCGGTGAACGCAGTTCTTATCGGATTTTGACGATTTTTTAATCACCTCTAAAATCGAAATTATTGCTTTACAGGGCAGTTATTAAGCCGGTGTGAACATATAGCATATCACTCTGGGGGTGGCAGCATCAATATCGAATATCAAAATGGTGCAGCGATCCCAATCAAAAATACTAAGGTTAATTGCACCCTGGTATATACGAAACGAAAATTTGCATAAAGACCTAAAAGTACCAAATGTGTACACGAAGTAGTTCGACATTGCAGTAGAGATTACTTGCGCAGGTTACAGGCTCACTCTAACCAGCTAGTAGATCTATTAAATCATGTCAACCTCGCAGATTAAACTATCGCACACTCCTAGATCTTCTCCACCGGTTTATTGGAGAGGTAGTTCGGAGTGTCATTGTTGAATGACATCTCCCATTCTGTCATAACTCACATCCTAGTTGCTTATTGGCTACATCAGCCAGATTGCAATTTATATATATATATATATGTATATATATTTTTTTAAAAAACAACCACAGCAAATGACTTGCAAACGCGATCGTCATCGAAGGGAAATTAACGAGATATCTCATGCGTGTACCTTAAAGATGGATAGATGGATTAACCCGATTGACGAATTTCAATGAATGTGTAGATGTAGCAACGAGACAAGCATAATAGCGAGAACTACTTTGTAAGAACTACACTAGGGACAGTACGTTTCAGACGACGATGATATTAATAAACACAAATTTAGACTAAAAATAAACGATCGATTAAGCTAATCGTTTACGTAATATCAATAATATGAGAAAAATATCCGAAAAGTATAAAAAAATTTTAAACGTTTTTCAATAATATAATATACATCAGCAATTCTAATTACTTAATTTACTAATCGAATCACCGGTCAATCTAAATAAACGTAATAGATTACTATTATTGATATCGAAACGACATTCGACACAAGACATCGTGAAATAAAGTAAAAAATGATAATTTCTCCTAAGGTAAGTTGATAATTATTATTCAATTACATCTTAGAGGTAAATTAAATAACCATTATTAGTTCTAAAATTCTACTTATTCACGAGCCTCGAGCGGACTACATTTTCAAAAAAAAAAAAAGAAAATGATTTTCTCGGTATTAAAAATACTGCGACGTCTCTTTACGAGCAATATTTATTTCTCTATTTAAAAAAATAAGAAATACACTAACGATTATAATAATGACCGTAAATAATATAACAAATATAAAATTAAGTTAATTAAAAAAAATAAATAGAAAATCTATTTTTTTTTTAATTTTTGTTTGACTGTCTGTGTACCGATTTAACTCAAAAACTATTAAAGCGATAAAACGATGAAATTCGCGTTATATCTCAAATAGACAATAAATTAAAGTTTTAAAAAGTAGGAGACAGCGATATCTCGGTCAACTCGTTTAAAATTTAACACGTTTTCCGGTTCAAATGTACCTACAACGCTTGCAATACAAACTACTTATTGTTGCGTTAGGGACGTGGCCGAAATAACGGACAGATATATATATACATATATATATATACATATTGTTGAAAGAAAGATACAGCGATAATAATTACACAGGCGAAGCCGTGGCTTCTAGTATATAAAATACACCTAGGCGAATATTGCGCATAATTTTGGTCTCAAATTAAATAAGTACACTGAAGTAAGTAATAAACGTTATATTTTCCTAAATTTTATACTGAAATGAATAATGCTTTTATAATGAATACATACGTGCATGTACGTATAGAAAAAGAATTTTATTTATTTAAATAACACGAGTATAATATAGACGCAGCATATTCTTAACGTTAAGTACCCTTGATACGTTAATGTTTTATCTAAAACCTAATAGCGCGGTATTAGAGCAAACAACAATAATATATAGATATTCGGTTATACAGGAAAAAACAAACTATAATACGGTAATGTAGTTAGATACATATGCACATACGCACGCAAATACATATGATCACGTATACAAGCGTAACGCACACATATACAAGTAATTGTATAAGTAACGATAATTGAAATAAACGCTAAATATGATAAAAATAACCTACGTTTAATTCTACGATGTTCATAGATGCTCACGGTGAGACTTAGTATGTACTACTCCCTCGTAACATTAATTCAACTTATTCCGACGGGGTTTGCGTGTATCGTAATTTATTTTTTGTTTTTTGGTTTTATATTGTCTCGCATACCTGTAACGATCTGCGACAATGATTTGAAATCAGTTGTAATTTTTTTCTTCGACTACTAAACATGACAGAGGTTAGTACGAAATGGCGAATATTGCATTACACGCACTATCACGTATCAATGAAGTGGAAGTAAAGTGTAAAACGCAAAAAAAATGATAAATTTCGATAAAATAATATCATTATAAAGCTTATCTTGGACAGTAATTATTAAGATATGTATGCAACTTTTTTGTTTTTACTTACAACTACATTTTAGCTAACACATACAATGCAATATAATTAAACGACGTAATATCATTAAGAATAACCTGGACTTTATAACGACGATAAAGAATGCACTTATACCCGTTACATACATTAATACACATAACATGCTAAAATCCATTCGATCATATAAACTTTGGTAAGCGATAGATAACGAATTTAAAAAAATGAAAATTAATTCAATTAATTTCGTCTCTTATCCTCCATGACACTTGAAAAAAAAACGCATATTAACAATGCATCACATCCTTCAGTTTATGAATATATATATATATATATATATATATATATATATATATATATATATATATATATATATATATACACCGACATATATGACCTGAAGGACTAGATTATCAATTAACCCTGTCATCTGCCTTCCTCTTTCTTATCCTTTTATCGTGCCTTTTCCACTTTTCGTTAAAGGGTCAGTTTTTTCTATTTTTCCACGAAATCTTCAACCACCATATCTTCGAGTAAAATGTTTAATTCTTCGGTGTTACTTTTTTGTGAATATCTGCTTTATACCTCGCGAATTTATTTTTTATTTTCACTCGTAATTAAACAATCTCCCTTCGAATCAACTCTGTTCCACTCTACTCATATGACCAGACTTTAATCGGAATCATGATCGTAAGATTACTACGCTTTCCTATACTTATTTTCTTTCGACAGTTTCTTAAAACTAAATTACGGTTAACCAGTGTGGTGGTTCGAAATAGCTTCGACAGGACGATGAATCTCTATTTTCACCTATTTTAATATTCCAAGTTTCGAGGTTTTCCCAACAAAAAAAAAAAAGCATACAAGTAGAAAGATCGATAAACCGATGACAATTCGTTTCGTCGAACTCGCTGTTGATATTGTTCGTCGTTAAACACGGCCCGATGATAACGCCGCAACATTAAAACAACCAAAATAACTAAATAAAGCGAATTGCGAGGCTTTTCTTGAATAATATAAACATTTTCGTCAGTATAGTGGGTCCTGATCGATCTGCGTCCAAATAAAAAAAAGAAGAAACTTCCTCTGTCCAATACAACCAGAATCGTTTCAACTAACTTTATTTAGAGCGTATACGACACACTGCCGCCCGACCCTGTAAGTTTTAGAGGAGACAACATGATAAATTTCGAACTAACCGATACTAAATTTAAATGAATTCTTTAGCCGGATATCCACAACTAGGTGTAGTTATTTTATTAAAAGAACAATTCTTATATATATATATATATATATATATATATATATATATATATATATATATATATATATATATATATATATATATATATATAATCGGGCATATAGGAAAAGGTTCTGTCGATACACGTGATATTAATTGAAAACAGCCTGAATGAAAATTACGAATTTGAGCTCGACCCCCGAGTACACTCGATTAAATTTTAAAATTTTCCGTTACTATTTCGTCGTCTATATGTAAATGTACGTTAAAATTTCTTAACTTTTTGAACGTTATCAGCTAAAACATTTGCTTTTTACCTCATTAAGTATCGTTAAAATTTTATATCTCGCGTTCCGTTTCGATTTAAATTATCGGATCCTTCAGAAATATGTTTTTTGTTGTGGTTTTTTTTGGCTTCCATACAGTTTACCCATATCTACATATTATGGAATGAATAAGAAAATGCTACATATAAATTAGGCAGATTAAGATGTAATGTAGGAATGAGTAAAATTAAATAACGATACCGGAATCTAAAATATAGGAGTATAGTATATACTTCAGCATTTTGAACAGCTAAGAGAAATGCGATATTTATAGGAAACGGAAAGGCTGTGAAGAGCTTGATAAAATACAACACGAAAATTAACACTCGAGGATAACGTGGTCCGCATTCGCCAATTAAAAGGGTTTCCATTAGGAGAACTAATAAGTTTCAACTTGTGTAACGAAGCAGGAAGACGACTACTGCCGAGTCTCAGTCGACAAATGGTAGTAATAAAACCCGCCCAATATTAAAGTTGAAACGATCAGAAATATGTTTCTATCTATGAAAGAATTATTTTAAAAGGAATACTCCGATCAAAAAAATCTCTAAAATTAATTTTTTTTTAAAAAAACAATCTCCTGTTGATATTCTTCAAACAATTCAAATTTTGTTTATAACTCCGGGAATTTACGCGATTAAAATAGTTATATTTTTAATAGTACGTAATTCGTACGTAAATATATTTTACGAAAGAACGCGATTTTGACGGGGAAAAATATCGAGCACGACTCGCTCGCTCGCGTACTTAATTTAACGATTCCATGCCGAGTGTTTGTTTTTTCTCACGCACGCAAATAAAAAAGTAACGATAATAGTAATCATAAAATTATACGACTAAAATTAAAAAAAAAAAAAAAATTAGATAATTAAGGTTACGTAATGATGTAATACCGAGAAAAATTACTTCTATGATTTAAAAAGAAAAAGAAATTAAAGCTATTCATTTTTCAGAAATTTCGCGATTGAACACTTATCTAGTTGAAACGATCTGATAGCGCATCTAATGTTATCTCTCGATAAATCAAACCGCGTAAGAATTTCCCGGTACCTATTAAATATTACAAATAAGCATTATTATAATTAGTTAAAGATGATAAGAATAATTAGCGTATAGCTGGACAAAGCTATTTATAGAAAAACGATCGATAAAACCGATTAACTTCGTGTTGAAAAACATTCGTAAACAAATACTAATTGGTTCAATTTTACTAAAAACGCAACCAAATAAAAAATATAATTAAACGTATTTTTTGGGGGGGTTTTATGCAACCGCGATGAAATCAACCTCGTACAAGACGATTTATGCATCGAATGAATAAGCTGTTGTAGCAGATTTCTACGAAATTTTGACTAATCCTTCGGTCTTATTGATTCCGATTCATTTTTTTACGTCATCGAACCACGGTTTTCTTCCAAATTTTCTTTTTCCTTCAGTCATACCCAATGCCGTTGTTTGTAGTAGCTTGTACTTTTCTCCTCTCGTAAAATGTGCAAAAAATACGCACTTTTACTATTATCGTTAACATTTTCTCAATTTCCGTTAATTTTAAAACTTGCTCATTTTTTACCTTTTTAATCCAAGGTATTTTCCACATTCTTCCGTAGCAATTTTCCGCTTCTTCGATTTTCCTTTATAGTCCATGTCTCGCTTTTCCTTATAGGAGCACTGACCATATACGTAGCATTTCGGTATCTGTTTTTTTTTTTTTTTATCTCTCGGCTTAACTTCCTGTCGCAAAGTGTGTTTTTTAATTTCCTAAATGTATATAGCTAAATACGTGTTCGTATTTCCATATCACAATCATTTTTTTGTGCCACCCAACTGCCCGGATATTTATATTTTTCCATCTTTTCAATTTTCGATTTATTTAGCAACGTCGTAATAGTCAATTTCTGAAACTTCATCGTAAAGTTATTAATTTTTTTGAAGAAAATACTCCATTCGTATATATCTTATTATTATTATTTTTGAACGCGCACACACAAAAAAAAAAAACCAAACAGTTTTACGGGACACGAGAGAAATATAAATTTCGCACGTTTTATAACAGGATATACTAACCCTTTCAGCGCAACTTAAGTCCTAGCACATAAAGAAAAGAAATCGGTACAAGGAATGCTTTACTCGGCATACCAATCTAAATGTATTAAAAGCTTTGTATTTTTCCGCGGATGAATTATAGTACAGTATGGCAGAATTCCGCGCATGTAAAAAGGATAGATGTGGCGTTACATAAAACCAATCGAATAATTACAGAATGCTTGAAGTCGACACCGGTCGATAAAGTGGAAATATAAAAAACTAAGCAATAATAAGGTGTAAGACATCCATTAAATACGAAAGATGCGACAATAAGTCGACTCAAATAAAAGCTTTTTCAAAACAGTAAATGCTTTAACACGAACACCTGAAGATACTAGAATGAAATTACGGAAGGTTAAAGTCGACGGAAATTACGGCAACAACCGAATGAGCATTTACCTCCCGGTAATAAATTTCCGGGAAAGAAAACCTTAAATAGAACAAGAACGATGACGGGAAAAACAGCAATGAATTTATGGAAAATTATGTGAATGTGAGCATCTACTAAGTTGCTTGTTGTTGCCAATACAATGCAGGAAGATATGACAGAATAAACAGAATATCGGACGAGGCAGTTCAGACTGTTAAATATTGGTTAAAAAAGGATATAAGATGATCGACACGAAAATACGACTTTTTTTTTCATAAAATGGGATGTTTAATTTGCGTAGAATATGCCAATTCTAAAAATATATCGTTGTACCAGACTTCTAATGTCCCACTAAAAAGCTAACCCATTTCTATCTTCTTCAAGGCACGAACCCTCTGTATCATGTGCCAAATGGCACAATATTCGCCGCATAGTAACATCTTGTAATGTTCTCATACACTTAGAACCGAGCACAGCCTTCCCCCTTTCTTACATCGACTCTTATCTGAATCTGCCGGGCACATCCACAATGTTTTCTACTTCCGACATTCGCTGAATCTTTTAAATCTGATCTAGAACCACAGTAAGTCCATGGATGTATATGACCCGTTAGTACAATAAAAATATTTATAAAACGCACTAAAAATTATCTAGAATCATCTAAAAAACTAGTTACCGTGCATCTTGGAAAAAAATTCTTATTTTAACCGCCCATCGTACAATATAAAAAGTTATAATTTTACATCCAAAATTGATATAGGTTGGTTCAAAAAGGTTAATTTATATTCAATCATATATAATCGATTGTGTCATACACACGCATGTTCTCGCGTTGATAATATCGGCAAGTTATTTATTAATTCTAACATTTTGTAACAGAACTAACACGTGTAAACAAATAATATTAATAGCGAACGTGACTAGTGTCGAAAATGCTTGTTTCGACACCAGTATTATAAATGTATCGAAGATATACTTCTGCATAGGTCGTATAATATGAAAGTTAAATTGAAAGAAGGAATTTTTTAAAAAATCTATGTTTTGGTGACAACATTAGATACGTTAAAGATTCGTGTTAATAAAATAATAATTACATCGAACTTAAGAAAAGCACTGAAAAAAGAATAACAAATGTTGTTACCGGTATTATTTCGGATAAACCTTCAAAATTAAAGTCAAAGTTGCTTTCAAATACTAATCGAATACCTAAAAACAAATTCGAAACTTTAATTATCGAAAATACAAATATTTCGGAGGATAAAAATTGGAATAATGAATTAAATAAAATAAATACTAGTAAGATTGGAGTAGACGTCGGATTTGTGAAACAACACAAACAAAAGGTTATAATTGGTGTCAAAGATAAAAAACAATTTGAATTTAAAAAAAAAAAAAAAAAAGGGTTCTAATAATATCGTAAATAATAAAACAAAGACGGCACTAAAAAAAAAGATCCAATGATTTCGATAGTTGCCGCTCATCATACCACTACAGACGCGGATATTAGTCTGGCAATTAACAATAAAACTGGTAAAAAATCAAAATCCGTTACTTTAAAACAAACTAACGATGGTAAACTTCGTGCCTTTGTACGTCTGGATCCAAAGATGCTTATCACATTTTAATGGAGGCTAGTTACATACTTGTGAATTGGAATAAATGCAAAGTGTATGATTATACTCGTCATACGCTGTTATAATTGCCTACGGTATGGTCACATGAAATGGGTAAAAGTAATCTAACCTCTCTAAAATATCAGATGAAGACCAGATTAAATTAAAATGCAATAGTTGCTTTTCGCATGTTCACAGCGAGAAAAAGAAAACTTAAATTAGAAGATAGGAAACATATTATTGATAAAATTACGCACAATACGTTTTCATACTCTTGTCCTATAAAAATCGTAAATAAAGTGAAACTTAATATAAATTCAGGATCAAGGTAATTTTGCAAAACGTAAGTCATTGCAAAGATGCACAAAGTGTACTACAATTAAATAATTATACAAAATAGTAATTAACTATGCGTCATTTGTGATCCTTATTTATATATAACTTTAATTTTTGTTATTTAAATTCGTTGCTATCAGTAGCAATATTAAGAATATTAACAGTACCTTAGTTTCTGATTACATAATTAAAATTAACGTAAATTATATTGTTGTTTTGAAATATATTTTCCACCCGATAACGATGTAAATTATCAATTTACACTTTTACTTAACCATATAAAACAAAATTGGAAACATAACGCAATAGTATTGCGTGATTTTAATTCAAGATTAAAAATTATGGAGAACAAAAATTTTCAACACACGCCCACGAATGCACAATTTGAAAATCTTGCGTATTCGGCGAACTTGTTAATTATCGGTGTTTATACTTTTCAAAATCACAATGGACAACGTTTGATTATGCGTTAATAAATAATAAATTTAAGTAAAAGGTATATCGGATGTTATGGTTAAAGAGTTTCTTCTAAGCGACCATAAAAATATAAATATCGATAATAATGACTATTACCTTAGATATCGATAAATTTATCGGTAAATTAAATGGTGACTTCTTCTTCTTTTCTTCTTTTTTGATTTGTGACCGTACCGTATCCTGCTACTTAGGCCAGAGGCACGGAAGGAAAGGAGTTAAGAACTAGATTAGAGGAAGGATATTTGTGATTTTGAGGAAGAGGAGAAGTTTAGTCTCGGCGGAAGAAGTGCGTTGTAATATGTTGGGAAGATTGTGAGGAAGGCCAGCCAGCTGAAGAGTGATGGTAAGAGGAGTATTGCATGCAGGACAGGTAGGCCGATCTTTTTTGGTGAACAGGAACTGGTGCGTAAGACGTGTGTGTCCGGACCGAACGCGAAGAAAGAGGACCACATCTTTCCGTCTGGATGTTGACATTATCGGGTTTGCGATGCTACGATCGTAATAAGGAAGGTTGGAGAATCGTTCCATTGCTATCGACTTCATCTTGTTCCAGATATGTCATGTCTTTACATGTCGTTGGCACGACCGGAACCGGCGTTATATTACATGAATCTGCTGCCGCGGTGTCAGCTTCGTTGTTTGCATCAATATTGCGATGTTTTCCACGCGAGTACAATTTGTCCCTTATGGGTAAACGATTTTTCTAGTATAGTTTTCGTGAACGGATGTTGATGTTCGTGTCTATTCTGTGTGTTTTTAACTGAACTGAGAGAATCTGTACAAATTAATATGTCACGCTTTAGCTCCGATTCTGCAATAACAATTGCGCGGGAGATTGCATATAACTCTGACGACAGTACAGAGAATGTGGATGGAAGTGGACATCGGATTGTCCCATGTTTGTATATGACGGCGCAACCAGTGGAGTTTCCTTTTTTGGCTCCATCCGTATATAATAGTACCTCATGGCCACCATACATTTTTAGTAGATTTTGGAACGGTATGTTTCGTTAAAAATTCTTAATTTGTCTCTTGCGAGTTCTTTATAAATTGTAATTGCTTACCACTTTTTCCGGTATCCCAGGAATGTCGCCTGTCCGTTTAATATAGTACGATCGGTTTTTTATTATTATTTAAAAAATAAAGATGAAATTTACATTTTTTTTCTTTTAATTTCCGTCTGGTTTCAGAGTCTTTCGATAAATATAAAATTATAATCAAATATCGATATACAGATATAAACATTTATTATCGCCCTATAAAATACTCTTTCGAATTAGTAATTACGATACGTATCGCTCACATAGTATATATATAAAAAAAGTACACCTTAACTTAAAAATCGGTCAGCTATTTCAAAACATCAGTTTCGGAGAGGAGAAGAAACTATTTTTCATTAGGCTACTTTTTATTATAGGGTAACCCAGAGAAGACGGAGTTACAACGGCAAACCGCGTGCTCTATAATACTATACGTTTAGTATACAAACGAGAGATTCGTTTTTGTGTCCAGTTTCAGTTACCATGTATCCTATAACGAGGAGCGCGCGTTTTGCGTGGAACGTTATTTTCGGCGTCAATCGATCTCGACGGTGCAAAGAAAGTTTCGAAAAGAATTAAGTTAACGCGATTTTTTTGTCGGGATACTTTAAGAGCGCTGTTTACACGTCCACACGAGATTTCTGAAAAAATTTCAAAAATTCAGCGATATATGCTGGAAAGTCTACGAAAATTTTGTAAAGACTGAATAAATGTATCGTTGCAAATGGCGGTCGTCTGAACAATATTGTGTTTCACAAATGATTGTAAGCTAATCTCTCGTTTTCCTATTTTTAAATAGTTTTTGAGTTATTCAAAAGATAACGAAACCATCCGTCTTCTCTGAGTCGCCCTATATATTTAGTCGACTGCGATTTCTTTATAGGAGAATTTAAACGTCGTCGGCTGGGGGGGAAGAGAAAACGTCTTACCAAAAAAAAACTACAATAACTAATGGCTTTAAAGCTTAATTACTAAATTCTATTCGGAATGCTGCGCACTCAGACTAGCGATCGAAACATTACATAATACAATATCCATTAGTCTATTATTCGAAATGATACAATACGTCAATTCAATTAATGTCATTCGCAGCTAGTTATCGAACAGATTATTTTAACCATCAACGAGTCCAGGTTTACTACGAAAACGTGTTCGGTGGAAGTTACTTGTAGTAGTATATTCTGTTTACTTTGTTTTTATCCGATTTTCCAAATTTACCCGCTGTATAGATTGATCTTTACGCTGACGACACAGCTTTTCTCAGCACTAAAATGATGATCTAATCCAATGGGAAAAGATTATTTTACTCATTTTATTTTTTCTTGTTATCCTATTAGTTTAAATAAATTAAGTAGTTAATTAGTATTTATTCTTTATACTAGGTACTATGTGTAAAAAAAAAAACTTCTTATATATTTAACGCAATTACTAATAAGTTAAAGAAACGAATATATAAATCGTATCTCGTGTTATTATAACAAATTTACTCGAAAGGTGCTAAAATTTTTCATCCGCAATCATCCCGCATTACTCATGAAATTAGAGTTAATTCAAACCGAAGATAGCTGGTCAAAACATATACGTTACATCACCGTTAATCTTGAATAGACTAAATTTTTCTGAACTTATCACGTTACCGTGAAAGTTAACAAAAGCATATCCGACTTATATATATTATTTAACGGAAATCATTTCTTAATGTCAATAATAAATTAATTCTATATAAAACACTAATTCGTTAATCACATATCCGTCTAGTGAAAGTTTTGTTTCAAATATAAGATTTTATCAAATAACAATTATTACAAAACAGGTATCTCAGATGTGCACTAAATTATCTGAAATGCTATAGAATCGTTGAAATTCATACTATTCTAAACATATGTTAAAGATCTTATACTAAATTTTTAATTTATGAATAGTAAATATAAAAAACATATAGGAGGTACTTAAACATAATAGCCTTTTGCAACGTTATATGGAAGTTGTTTTACGATTTAATTTTTCTCTTCTATATTTCCTTATATAATTACTATTATTATTATTATAAGTTTTTCTTTTTCGCTGCACAGTTTTTTTATATATTTTTACTGTCATTACATTATAATATGTTGACCATGCAAACATGAATACATTTCCACATATTAAACAAGACTAACCTTCCTAGTGCTCTATTCTATTATAAATTCACTATCACTTAATTGTCTGCCCAAAAGTTCTATTACTTCCGATCTCTAGTTCGCTCTCAAAAGTTCATAAAAATCATGGACAGAAAGTTAAATTAATCGTCAAATTTTTGACTGCTGAATTATCATCTAAGCCTTTTATTCATCAGCACCTCTGAGCAGTGCTTTCATAGATGGCAAGTTAATCGATAAAAGATAGAAAGAAGATAAAAATTCGCCACGATAAGTGCAATTTTAATACGTAAAATGTTGTTCCTTATATTCGTCAGTTAATAATAAATATTGGAACGCAAAAAGAATAGATGATAATTTAAAAAATCGGAAAAATTAACCCGAATCGATTTTTATTTGAATCTATAATACATTTAGAGTTCTAACAAATCATCAAAGCCGCAATGAAGTAAAATGAAATTGACGATTTATACCAAATATTTTAAAACAAAGAACGTTTTCGAATCATGCTTAATTTTTTTTTTTATTTTTACTTTTATATGCGCAACTGTTAAGAAACAATAAGTGCGTTTGCTGAGTGACCATAGCTTATTATAAATGTAAGAAGAAGCGTTCCAACGCACTTCCATAGCGTCGTACAGTTGTTAGCTAATCATGGGAACTCAGTATATCACGAGGCCATTGGCGTTTTAGTCTTCGCGTACGCGGTAATTGATTTTCTGCTAAGGCTGATATTAGAGTATTACTATTGTAGGCCGACTTGTTGTGAAATTTTTTATATCTGGTCTTGACAACCTCTGCGACAAGCGATATGTTTAGATCTCGATGAATTATTTTATTCGAAACGAACCACGGAACATTAATTATCTTTCTTAATATTTCGGATTGTACACTAACCCCATAATTTGTATCCATACAGCCAAATGGGTTTTAGTAAGTTGTTATATAGGACTTTGCTTGTAGCATTTAATTCGGATCGGTGATCAAGTAGCCGCATCAACACAGAGTAACTTTTTCGTACCTCTTGGTTCTTAACATTTAAATGATATCTCCACGTTAAACGGCTATCGAGATAGAAGCCAAGATAGCGGACATGATCGGAGCTAGGAATAATAGCATTATTGATACGTATTGCACGTTCCTCTTCTAAGTGTAAACGCGACGTGATGAAATTTACTGACGTTTAGGCGAATACGCCATTTCATAAACCATGGTTCGAGTAGATCAACATGTTGCTGTAAGGTAGTGGAAGCCTGGACAGGATCTTCATGTCTTGATAGTATAGCAACATCGTCAGCAAAAGTACACAATAGCGTGTTAGGATGCCCGGATATCTGCTGTATAGATCACATATAGTATTGGTCCGAGTATACTGTCTTGGGGTACCCGAGCGCAGACACTGTAATGGGTGGAGAAAGCGTAGTCTTCTTTGATACAGAAATATCGTTGTGACAGGTAAGATTTGAGTAATAAATAAAGAGCATGGAGTAAGACTGCCTTTAGTTTAAACAGAAGTCCCTCGTGTCACACACGATCAAATGCTTGAGACGCATCCAGAAATACACCGGTACAATTTTTCTTCAAAAGTTGTTGATATCATATCAACAACACGGTGAACCTGATGAACAGTGGACTGGTTATTTTGAAAATCGAACTGGTGATCAGGAATCACATTATGTTTACATAATATAGGATAAAGGCGTTTTAATAGTAGTTTTTCTAGTACTTCCCCTAAATGGGGCAGTAAACTAATTGGACGATATGATGATGCATTATGACGAGGTTTATTTGGTTTATTCTCACATACATATCAAAATACTTAACAATCTGAAATAAATATTTCATACGTCATTGAGAACAGATAAGTGCATCCTATATTTAGTATTAACCAGAATTAAATAATAATAATTTCAAGATAAAAAATATCTATGGACATTGAAATAAATAATCGCTAAACGTATACGCAAAGAGTGATAGAGTGATAAGTTAAGAAGATAGTATCAAGTAATTTGCCAAAAACATATGTATAGCATAATAGACATTTCTTCAAGAATTGTAATATTGTATAAAACATGTAGCCAACATTCAATAGAAAATTAAACATCAAATGTGAAAAGATGATTACATTTTTTCACTCTACATCCCGTTTATCGATCAAATTTGTTGTAAACCATACGTCGTACTGTTTTCTAAAGGATAAAAAGAATTTGTAGACTTCAATAAATTCGGCTGACGAAAAAACTAACGTTAACAGTAGCTTTAAATTTGCTGCTTAGACAGCAATTAATTCTCTGCATTCGCCTCAACGGCAGAAACATGATATAAAAGATAAATTCCAGATGTAGGTTTCAAAATGTATGCTACGAGTACCTTCGACAGCGATGTAAACAAACGTTCCCATTTTGTGAAAATTTGATATCAAGCTTAAATTGTCCATGGATGTTCTAAAGATATACCGTTTTTTCGGTTACACTATCCTTAAGGAGCACTCCATGATTATTAATTAATGGACAAGTTGAGGTAGATTAAATAGCAGATGGAAAGACATGATTGAAAATATGCTGAAAAAAAAAGTCAACTTTCGATCATCGTTATCCGTCTATTATTTCGGTACGCGATTAATTTCTATCTTTAGGTAAAGAATAGTGTGATCGTATTTTTGTACGCGAGTGTGCGTAACCAGTGCATTTGTAATTGTACACGTGATGCGTCTTGTAGTTTTACGCGCGTCCATAAGCAGCGATAGGCGTCGATAACGGGAAATGGCTACTTGACATTCGTCGTCACCATCAGTTCGTCGTAATGAGAACTACCTAAACGAGGCTGCATATGATAAACCGAGTTATTCTAATGTCGACGATAAAAGCCAAGATGTAAATGCTGCTGCTTCGTCTGGTAATATTTTATAAACCGATAAATCAGGTAACAATGTTTCAATTAATGACATGCCTCCTATTAATCCTTACACTACTAAAACAGATTTCATTAATGAGATGTCGGTAAGTAATAATCAATACAAGCGTGTTTATGCTCCTCTTGTTGTCGCAACAAATAGTAAATGATGAATTACAAATTATTACACAGATAGATCATAGTTGGCAAGAAGTTAGCAAAAGAAAAGAACCTAGGGATTTCTCTAGAAGGTTTAGTAGTAACAGATATGCCGTCTTTGCAGTTATAATGGTGATGAAAACAGTAATTGTGATAATAACATGGAAATCAACGAAAGTAAAACTGATGACTAGACCTCCGTTAATAACAGTTTATGGAGTAAAAGACTATTCAAAAATGTTAGCTGTTATTTTTTCACATCATTCCTGAAAACAATTTTTGTTGTAAATCATTAACTGACAGAAGGATTGAAATTAGAACAAACAAAATCGATTACTACCGTCAATTAATTACTTATTTCAGGAATGAAGATATTGAGCATCACACTTACCAAATCAAATTCGACAGAGCATTTTAAGTAATAATTAGACATTTACATCACTCGGTTGACACAAAAGACATCATTATGGCCTTAAAAGAATTTGGTCACAATGTGAGGATAATTTTTAACGCAAAACATAGAGTGAGCAAGCAGCACTGCTTCTGTTTTTTGTGGACTTAGAACCGGAAACAAACAATCAAGATGTATACAGGATACAAACCTTGCTTAATATGAAGGTCCAGATCAAAGCCCCACATAAGAAAAATATTGTACCTCAATGTGATGCCAAAGATTTAGCCACACCAAAAGCTATAGGGCTTTCGTTTGTGTCAAAATGCCAACAACAGCTTGTAATAAGCAACTAAATCAATCAGTTAAATGCGCTAACTGTTTAGGAAGTCACCCGGATAATTATAACAGTTGCGAAATTTACAAGAAAATTAAATATTTACGATATGGTGGTGAACCTCAACTATCAACAGACAGAGTTAATCATAAATCAGGTCCAACACACCGGCAAGCGCAAAATCCACACCAAAAAATATCAGTTAAATAAATAAATAAATAAAAAGTGTATTTCGAAAAACAGAATTAACTATAACATAAAAGTACAAAGTTAAAAAAAATAATTAAAAAAAAATGCGCATCCCGAAAACCGATTTCTTACTGCGTATACCACGAGTGTAATAACCATATACAATAATACAATAAAATAGATTACAGGAAAAATCACAAACAAAACCTGTATACTAATTACACGACTAGATATGTTCAAGATAGAATGAAATAAATATTATATACGTTATATGATAGATGCCGGTGATACATTAGAGTAATATTTGTTTGATATCCTCTTGCGTTTATATTTCTTATATTTTAACTGCAAAGAAGTTCTGTTGTAGGCCCCTATTTGACTGATGCCGACAACAAATTTATTGTATGCTGTTTTATTACTTCAAATATGTATGGTAAATTCAGAGTCGTATGCATAACATCTATTCTATCATATATCGGTAATTTAAGTATTATTCTGCAACACTGATTCTGAAGTCGCTGTAACTTGGAAAGGTTAGAAGTACTTGTATACGACCATAAAAGTATTGGCCTTATAATCTTTTTATATACTATTAATTTGTTGAGTGTGTTAATTTTTACTGAACACGGGGTAAAGTTTAAAAAGGGACCCATATATCCTATTGGTCAAGTAGTCAATATGCTTAGAAAAAACAAGTCTTTTATCCAAAATTACACCTAGATATTTAATATCAGTTTTCCAGTGTACTATGTTATTTATTATGAGAGGTTCTGGTGCGATAGGTCTTCTTTTAGTAAATAATATAGCCTGCGTTTTGCTTATGTTTATTTTAATTTTCCATTTCTTAAAATAAGAGTTTAATTTTTAGAAACCATCAGTTAATCTTCTTTGGATAGTATCTATTCTGTAAGATGTAAAATAAATGGCAGTGTCATCTGCATACAAAGCAATTTCTAAATTATTAATTTTTGGGATGTCGTTTATAACTAGTAAGAATAAATAAGGACCGAAAATACTTCCCTGCGATACGCCAGCCAGAATAGTTTTTGTTCTAGAATTTGCATTGTTTATATTAACTAAAAAATGCCTATTAGTCAGATAATTTCTGATTAGTCGTATGATATAGTTAGGAAATTTCATTTGAATTAGTTTATAAATTAAACCAACATGCCAGGTAGTATCGAACGTTTTTTCTATATCTAATAAAAGTAAACCATTATGCATATTTTTATTAAATCCATCGGTAACGGGAATTTCTTTCTATCTGCATAGTTGTGGACATGTTCGTTCTAAAACCAAATTGTTGATCTAGTAAAATATTATTATTTTCTGTAAAATTTCCCAATCTGATCAGGATAATCTTTTCAGCAACTTTACCAATATTACTCAATAATGATATAGGGCGTAAATTCGTTGTTTACCCACTTTAGGTATGGGAACGATTTTTGATAGTTTCCAGGGACTAGGGATGTGTGCGAGTAGCAGGCATGGAATTAATTATGACAGTAAATTTTACGAGACCTTTAATAGGTAAATTTTTAATGAATGTCGTGAAAATATTATCCAGACCAACTGATTTCTTATTTTTAAGCGTCTTTATAACTTTACGCACCTCGTTCACTGTAGCTAAATCCTTTAGTGGTATTATTCCAGGGGAAGTTTTGAGATACTTTTTAACTGTTGACATAATTTTATTTTTTTTTATAATTAGATGCCGTATGATAATTTTGAATATGAGTGTTATAGTACGGCTAATAGGTTAACCTTCATCGGAGTAGTATACAGAATCACCATAAGTAAGTGGTGGCAAGTGTAGATCGGAGCCTTTAAACATTGTTATTGTTTTCCACAAGCTATTGTCACGGGTAGCGAGCTTTTCGAGTTTTGAATTCCATTTGGAGTTACGATCTTGAGCTAATTTAATTTTAACTATGTCAGTTAAATATCGAAATAATTTCTTTGTGTAAGGATTACGTGTTTTTTGATACCGTCGTCTCATGTAATTTTTTAGTTTTATTATAGCAAGAGGATAAGAGGAGATTTGGTGACGGAAAGAGCTTGAATTAAGATCAGTAAAACCTTTCACTTCAACATCAAGCTCTGCATTAGATTTACAAGGTCCCTGTAGAGTAATAGTATCAGCGATGTAATTTCGGTATGCAGTCCAATCTGTATTTCTAAACAAGTAGGCGGACTTAATAGGAAATTTATTACATTTTCTGTTAATTTGAAATCATATAGGATTATGGTTAAGGCTTAATAAAGGCAAGGATACTGGCTGACTTATTGGAGTATTTTTTTTTTAGCTAAGACGAGATCTATAACACTGCGGTGGAGACGATTATTATCCGGATAAAAAGTAGGTTCTCCTCGTGTGAGTTAAAATATTTGAAATTGTATTTATCAAACATATTTAACAAACAATTGCCAGCATCGTTATTTGTTATTTGAATATCCACGCTTTATTAAAATCGCCGATGATTAATACAGCGTTATGCGAGAATAACAACTTTAGAATATCCCGGTTGAAAGTTTTGCTACATATGTTTGGAGGACAATAAATCGAGTAAACAAAGAAATTGACATTAGACATTTTGACACAAATACCTCAATCTGCTCAAGGAGGTAGGGGTGCCGGAGAATTAATGAGGCAGTCTTTAACGAATAACGCTACACCGCCATCCCTTGAGTTGCGATCGACTCGATACACCTTGAAATCTGGGCATTTCAGTTTATTAGTAGAGTTAAGCTTAGTTTCACTAATACAAGCGATATGAATATTTTCATCGAACAATAATTGACCAAATTCCAAAAATTTTTCTTCGATGGAATTAGCATTCCTTTCTAAAAATTTAATAATACAATAGTTACTCTGAATCAAAGTATTGCAATACTAATTCAGCTATGATACCAATTTTTTAAAATATATCACCGACATCTATAATTCTATTTACAGCTATTTTAATGTAATATAAAATGTTGTCGATATCTATGTTTTTAAATACTTAAATATATCTACAATTCCCGTATGCGATGGGTTAACAAAAGCACTTAATGTGTCGGCTACATTATTAACACATTAGCATAGGTTTTCTTATGATTATTTATAACAATACTATGATTACTATGATTACTAATACTGGTAAAGGTTTGCGCTGATGGCGTAGAATTGTTGTGTGTAGATGGTACATAACTGACATTGGTGTTATCAATAGTACGATTTTTTCGGGAGGTAGCAATATTTGAGATTTTCTTGTAAATGGGGCAATCCTGACTATTGGAAGGGTGGGCACTTTTGCAGTGGACACAACCATAGTTTGGATTAGTACAGGCAGTAGTTACACGCTGCCCTCTGTACACTTTGAACAAACCAAATCTATATAACAATTAATAGCAATGTGCCCATATAATTGACGTTTGAAACATTGAATAATTTTATTTTTAGGCTTATATTTTTCTCACTTGACAACACATTAAGATATAAGTTTAATATTACGCATTTGACGGAAAGCTATGTTAGGTGGACAATGAACAACAAATAAAGGTAATGTAATTCTAGATTTATTATTTTCAGGATTGCGTTTCGACATCTGATGAACACTTAGTATAAGAACGTTATCAGAGATTTATTTCGAAATTACATCAGTAGAAATGTTAGACGGTAGACCTCTAAGAACGAATTTAACCGGGTTTTAATTCTTTTGGGGTGTGGGTATAGAATCTCACTTTAGAATCTTGAAGCATTTTGTATAATATTTCGTAGTCTTTTAAACTATTGGTGTGCACGTAATAATTGTTACGCTTAAATTTAATACTAAATTCATTACCTAATTTGTTTTTGATTTTATCGAATTTTTCCTTATGATTACTGAAGGGACCGGGAAATACGAAAGCCGCTAAACACCGAAGTCAATAATTTATCCTAACTTTGTTCCTAAACAAGTAGCTATTAAAAGGCAACTGCGTAAACGATAAACTCAACTAAGTAACCAAACGAAAAAGCTCAAGATGCTATTACAAAAATTTAAAAAAGATTCATTTACCGATTATGTAACTAAGTTATCTAATTCTAAGGATTACAACTACTCCTTCTGGAAAGCAACTAAATATATGAATCTCCCAAAATCTAGAAACGATCTGATCAAAACACATGACGGAAATTGGGCATTAGACGACGAAATTAAAACAGTAATATTCGCTACTCATCTGGCAGACATTTTCCAATCTCATAAGATCACGTCACATCTTGAAACTGAAGTTCTAGATTATCTCAAACATTCCTCAGCAACCATGCATAGACGGATAAAACCATTTTATCCAATCGAGATAGGAACCATAATAAAAAAAACTGAATAATAAAAAAGCACCGAGATATGATCCAATTACTACAAACATTCTTAAGCAACTTCCAAGAAAATCTCTAGTATTCCTGACATACGTGTATAATGCAATGCTAAGACTTCAGCATGTTCCGATGCTATAGAAATTTACTAATATTAAAATGATATTAAAATCAGGTAAACCCCCAGAAAATATTACATCTTATCGACCCATCTCTCTCCTTCCAGTGTTTTCTAAAGACTTTGAAAAATGAATACAAAAAAGGCTCCGAAAGATTATTGATAAGGCAATACCGAATCATCAATTCGGATTCCGCATTAGACATTTAACTGTACAGCAGGTTCATCGAGTTGTAAGCCAAATTGAACAGTGTCCTGAAAAAAGGTTTGCTCCGCCGTATTTCTCGATGTGAAACAAGCCTTCTCTATAAATGCAAACAAATCTTGCCACCGGAATATTATAATATTTTGAAATCATACTTGAATAATCGATATTTTCAAGTAATAATTAATAATTGTCAATCATCTCCCCATAAAATTCAGGCTGGAGTACTTCAGACCAGTATCCTGGGGCCACTCTTATACTGTATTTACGAGAGATATTCCAATACATTTATAGCAACCTTCGCTGATAATACGGTAATACTAGCTTCACATGAGTGTCCTAGTGCGTCCACTCGGCATCTTCAGGTTGCGCTAGACCAGATGGCTGAATGGTTCAGCATTTGGAAAATAGTAATTAATGAAGCTAAATGCAAACATTTATTATTTACTAAAAGAAAAGTTGGACGCAAAAAATATCAAGTTTCGTTAAGTTGAACAACAATACCTCAAGACTCTTCTGTTAGATACCTATGAATCTTGATCAGTCTTTAACATGGTCATCACATATAAAGGACTGAATTAAATATCAAGACAGCAAAATTAAAGTGGTTATTAGAACCCAGATCGCAAGTAGATATTAAAAATAAACTTTTATTTTACAATGCGATACTTAAACCTATCTGGCTATATGGAAGAGCAACATTCAAAAAATACAGCGGTCCCAGAAGAAGATACTACGAAGGACAGCTGGCGCTCCATTGTATGTCACTAACTACACATCGCATAAAGATCTTCAGATACAATATGTGAAACAAGTAATCCAACGAGCTGCTCACGATTACCGGACGAGATTGGAAACTCACGAAAATCCGCTGGCAATAAGTTTGCAAGTTCAATCGGCGACTAGAAGGCTGAAGAGAAAACGTGTTACCGACTTCAGATAATGCTTTCGATCTGCCATCATTCATAACTTGGGAGTTCTGTCGCTGGACCGGTTCCTTCTTAAAAAATGTTAATTTTTTTTCACATTCATTACATCTGGTAGATGACGATACGTCAGTTCTAGATTAGAAGAAGATAGAAAAAAAATTGCTGACTGTAAACGGATAACCAGATACAGTGGCCAGAAAAATTAAAGAATGCTGTAATATAATGGACACGACATCCCTGTGAGGGATATAATTTGACAAATAAATAACTTAGGGTTATCTGAATTTGATTAAGTAAACTACGATAATGATACGTTCATTAATATATATATTTTTTTTTTGGACTGCGAAATTTGTTTAATAGCGTAAACGAAATAACATTTAATTAAGAACAATAGATCTGCATAATTGTCGCTATTATAGAAAACATATTTAACAAAACGTATTAACGATTAAATACCCGTTGTTACCAAATAATTATAAATACATAATAAAAAAAATGGCCGAAGACTGATTTGTCTACGTGATCATTTAAGCATACTAATTAATTTTAAAATTTAATTTATATTCTGTAAATAACTTTATTACTTTGTCGTATATTATTATAAAATACAATGAATGACAAAAATTATTACATTTCGTATAACATATATTCTCTTCAAATTTAAATTTACGGGATCCATTAATTTTTAAATGGAATTTAAATTTATAAATGTGCGAAATTACTGATAAGAAAGTTGATGAGAGAATATACTTATTCATACGTAAAATGAGAATCAATTATAAATTGCATAAAACAATTTCAACTAATAATTTGTTTATAGTTTGTAATCTAGAGTACATTCATTTCAGATTTATAATATTAAACTGAATTACAAAATGCGACTGATTATGAAACAATGCTGTTTAGATCTCTTAATCTCTAGTCACCATGTTAAACTCATCAAAGAATCAATTCAACCGAATAAATATATAGATAATCCGTAAGTTGTAATTTACATAACAAAAAATTCCAAAATACTCAATACACGCGTCGTTCATTAAATTAACAGAACAATATCGCAATAGAAATAATGTAATAAAAATATATATAGGAAATTTTCAGCAGATAATTATAATAAATATAATCTAATACAAAATGTGTATGCATATATGCATATTAAAATTATTTTTCGAATTATTAAATTTATACTAAGAATTATATCTTACTATTTTATTTTTTAGTTTTAAATTTTCCAAAGTTTAGAAATTTATAAAAATGTTTTGCCTCGTATAAAAGAATTATAACAACGAATATTATAAACCGAAGATAACATCGATTTTATATTGAACATATACATAATGTCACTGTAAACTATTGCACTATTCGTCCATTTTTCTTGATGACCAACATAAACATTCAGTGTTAATTTCCTAAATAAAAAGTTTCTCCGTTTTCATACTAGCATAATTTGTATCCAAATATTTTATTAAATTCTTACTAATTAATAAAGTAATAGGTGCGGTTAATTATGTTATTAATCGTAAAATAATTTACTTCTGATACTTTTCGACTCTGTTGAGGTTTATTTTCAAGTTATACACGAATTCAACAGTTAAATCATTTTAAAATAATTTCATATATCACTTTTAACTATATCAATTGAACATAAATGTGATAATTACACGAAAACTAGAATGCAGAAAAAACTCTAATAATCAATAATATCATTATTTTAGAGGATTATTAAAAAATAAAAAAAGTTTTAAAATAAGCGCATTTATTCAAACTTCGTATATTTTTAATTTGCTACTTCAAAATATAAACCAAGAACAGAAAAGAAAAACTATAATGTTTGCTCGATCAATAAGTAAAGTTTTATAGCTTAATATATATTTAATTCAGAGGATTAAAAATGTAAGTTTATAACTTCGCGAAAAACAAAGAAAACATTTTCGTGATTAAACTATTTACAGCAGAAAATCTACTTCAACAATTGAAAATATAATGCATATTTTAAACTATGATTTTTCTAACAATCCTAATGGATGAATATTAACAAAATACATATATATTTAACCGGAATTTATAGTTTGTTGTTGGATACACGGGAATAACTATAAATATAAAAAACTAAACTTTATAGATAAAAACAAGTTTATTTGAATAATTACATATCATCTTACACATAACAGTATGTTCTTTTATTTACGCGAAAATTACACTATTATATGTTTGTTTTTTTAAACAAATACACCAACTATTTAAATAATTTTAGTTTACCTCTATTTTAACTTAAAGTTCACAAAAATTATGGCATTATTTCCAGCAAATATTACAGAAATATTAACTACACAACTTAAATTTAATCACAAATTCAGCTTTATACGCTTTATTTGCATCGAATGATCAAATAAAGTCACGATTTATTAGTTTTCACATACGAGAAATAATGTTCAACCGTAGAAGAGAAAAAAGTGTAGACAACGGGTTTCAGATATTTACGAACATGTATATAAAATGAAAATGATAAAAACTTACTAAATAATGTTAACGTCGATATCGGTATCTCTTGAAATGAAACCATAACTGAAAAATATTATTTTGAAACTGACAACGAAATCCTTTTTTATAAGAATATTCCCATTCACGATGTACAATCTTGAAAGCGATATCTTCGTACGGTGGACCAGCTTGAAAACGTAATATAGAAAAATCTGGATTATCTTTACACGGTACCAAAAAATATTCCGGAGTAGAAGCCTTATCGATTAAATCTGGATAGAAAATATTGAATTTATAGCCCTGTACAATTTTCGGTGGAGGATTATCCATATCATAATGAGTTTGATTATATTTATTCCATTCGAAACCGGTGTGCACTCTATTAAAGTATCTAGGTTTCCTCGGCCGATATTTATCCGACCAAATATAAACGTGATTGTCTAAAATAGATTCAACCGAAAATTCTGCTTCTTCATTAGTCATATCTTTACGCGCTTCATTTTGCAGTACTTTTTCTTCCGCTGACATCGAATCCATCGTCGAACCTGTCCTTAAAACTTGCATTCTAGCGTATTCCAAACGATTTTCATCCTCATAATCGGTAATAATTATCGTACCCGGTTCCAAATCATCTACATTCATATATTGAGGACTATAGTTACCCGAATCGTAAGCGTCCAAATTTTCCGACAAAATTTCGTAAGCAGCATTTTTAGCATTTTCCATCAATTCCTTTTCATATTCAAATTTATCATCCGAAGTACGCGTTTCAGTAGCATCACTGATTGATGGTTCCACATGTTTACACTCTACTTTTGATCTTTTATGCTCTAATCTTTGTTCTTGCTTTAATCTTTCTAATTTTTCTTTTAAATTTTTCTGATGACGTTCCCGTAACCGAGCACGAGCCGTATGAGCTCGCAATAAAAGTAACAAGCCTTCCCAATATCCGACATCGACACCACCTTTGGAATTGTTAATTTTTTGCATAATCTGATTTTGAAGCGTTTTTAACTGTTCAACGGTTTTACCACGAAATGTATTTAGAATATCAGACGATACGGATGAATTAACAACATCTCTGTATTTAAATCGATCACTGTTGCCGTCTTCTTTCTTTTTCAATTTAGCTAGTTCATCTTCAACGATGATTGTTATATCGTTCCAATAATCTAAATTCTTTCCTTTTTCCAATTCCGTATAAACTTTTATATCTACTAACAGGTCTTCTAAATCGTTCGAAGAAAGACCATTTAAATAGGTATACGGTTCGTGTACCTCTATCGCGTCTAGTTCTTTCTCACAGCAAATATACTTTGCCAATAAATCTATTGGTTTTGCTCTACCATCTTGAATTCTGATTTGAGATCGTAAACGAGCCTGCTCCAAATGAAACTGATCTTCTTGCTGTTCCCATTCTTGAAACTGAGTAGCTTCTTTGCTGCGTTGAATACGAGACATTTCTTCTTCTCTTCGCTGACGTTCGATTTCACGTTCTAGACGACGTTTTTTAACTTTTTCAAGTTCTCGTCTATTTTCCTCCATTTTTTGTCTGTTTCTAAACTCTAGCTCCTCTTTAGATACGCCAGTTAACCCTTCTTTAGCCAGTTTCTTCTGCCACACAAATGTTGAAAGAAGATTAGCATCTCCAAAAGGGTTATCATTATTCGTATAATGTAAATAATCGTTATCCCAACCCATTAGTTCTTTCCTTCTTCTTTCTTTCATTTCTTTCTTTAACAAACGTCGAATTCGTTTTTCTTCTAAAGTTTCTGTCGCTTTCATTAACTCTTTCTGTTTCTTTTTCTTTTCTATCATTTTCTGACGCTCTTTTTCAAGACGATACAGCAATTTAATTTCCTTTTTTTTATACGAATCGGATGACGATGAAGATCGCGATGATGATCGTGAACGAGGCATAATAAAATATTTGAAATATTTCAAACTAAATAAAAATTAAAACAACGCATAAATCACACAAGTATAAAACGTTAAATATATACAGATTATTTTTTTGGCATTCAAATTCCCATTTCGTGTTGAATGCATATTAGAGACATCCAAAGTTTTAGGGCATTATAATTATTGAACAAAAAAATTTAATTCAATAAAATTAATAGTTATCATTTTTTATATTTTGAGTATATATCGCAATAAATTAAACTGTACTTGAAAACTCTAAAATCATTAAATACAGCATTCAATATATAATTCGAGTTATTTTCAAATTAAACATTATCCCAATTAAAATTCTTTTACAACGAAATGGCAGCATAAAATAATAATAAAAATAAATAAAAGTGAAAACATAAGCAAAATAAATTAATTTTTCAAAAGATTTGTCAAACCAGTACAATCCCCGACGAAATACGAAGTTTGCGGTTACACAATAAAACCATATTAAATTTGAAAATGTTATTTACCGAAAACATAAAATTTTTTTTACATAACTATTAGTTTCAAATCAATAACACGATGATAATATATTAATTATTGTATATTCTGATACGGACAAAGTACAATTTTTATTTGGGCATTATCAAAACTCTAATATAAATTATATATTTTGAAAAAAACGTTATCCTCACAATATTCGAACACTGCAGCACTACGTTCATATTTATTCTTTAAGAAAACTGATGATAAAAAAAAAATAGCATTTGTATTAATTGTACTTTGTCAGTATCAGAATATACAATAATTAATATACTATCATCGTGTTATTAATTTGAAACTAACAGTTATGTAAAAAAAATTTTATGTTCGGTAAATAACATAAATTAAGCCATCTGCTGGATTTAGTGCATAATTTAATTGTTGAAAACTTCCACAAGAAACATTCAGTGTTGCAGCAAATATAATTAATGCTACTCTGATTACTGGATATACCAAAATATTAAAAACTTTTATTGTTTTTCCCATGTAGAGATCGAATTGTCTACATAAGATATTTAAGTTTACTTTGCAACATAAATAAAATTACTTAACGAGTAGTAATATTCCAAAAGTTGAGAAATTTTTCAGATGAACTGAAGTATATAAGCACAGATCGTATTCAGGTTACAAAATTCAATTAGCAAGCAATTAGTTCACGTCACTGATCACACACTCATCAGTTTAGTGTCTAGTCTAAACAAATATCGTGCCTTATATATATATATTTTTTTTTTTTTAAGAGGAATTCCAATGTAGTTTCTTTCTAAATCTTAATTGACAGAAAGTCGTGATAAGTATACGGAGACGCTAAAAACAGTAATATTAAGCCAGAACAAGTGATGAATATTAGCTTATAGTAATTTATAACGAAAAGCTAAATAAAGATTACACATAAAGAGACCGGGTAAAAGTTTTAATGGTGAAAAGAAGATCTAAACACGAAATATAAGGAATAATATATCAATACCAATAGAGTTTCTAACACCAAAAAATATTCAACGCGGGGAGTAATATAAAAAATTATTCACTATCCGATGTATCTGTTTATTGTCAAGTTAAAAATCATATTCCAGCCACAAAACTTCTATGACATAAGTTTTGCAAAGCTGGTATTTTTTAACATTTAATATATCTACACTTGATTAATAATATAAAGGATGTTTATATGATTTCTACACGAACGATGCTGTTGCGATTAATGAATGATGCGCTTTCCTTAAGAACCCAATTATTCAACAAATACATCATTTAGGTTATAGTTCGACTGTGGAAATAGCGATATGCTAGTTCCCCAGTTCACTTAAGCATGAAATTTACACACTACAGCGTACTTTGCTACAAAACAAATAGTAAGGAAACCTATGCTATTTCACGAAATGGTCTCTATAAGTATCTGGAAAGAACTGTGATCTACAAACAGTGAAGGGTCAGGCCTATTACTGCGCCATGGAATATTATTATGACATCAAGAAATGATATTTCTACGAGACTTCGCACCGGTCACACAGAATTAACACACAAACATTTGTGGGATAATGCCGAGTTCCAAACTGTTGACATTGTACCCAAGATCTCTTAACAATGGAGCACATACTTTCTAGTTGTAACCGGTGTTGAATCTGTCCTATTACTATTCAAACTGTCTCATCCGACAATCATCTAGAAATTAAAAACTCTATAATTACTCAAATAAAATATTATCTGCAATTTAATCTAATTATACGCTAGTATCTAATTTTAGTAGAACAGTTTTACTAGTGAAACCATAACAAATTACAGTTATTTTATTATACTCGATACAGTCCGCCAAAGTGTGTCGCATTTTCTGTCTTATTTTAAAAAAAGGTTACCAATGACCGCGAATTATCTACATTTTAAAAATATATCTGCTAAAGTGCAGAATTGAAAATTTGACGTTTCTGAATTTTTTCTTGGAACTTAATTTCTTGAATTTTCCAATTTTAAAAATGTTACCGCGTCATAAAGTACACCAACTAGCTGCCCTTAAATAGTGCAAATAAATTAAGTTTTCCGAAAATTTCAAATTCTTTTTTTTTGTTTTATTTACAACATGGTTCAATAAGTAAATGTGATGAAGGAACATAAAAATAAACAAATACTTGTTGATGGCCCATTAACCACAACTTAGGACATATCTAGGAGGAATGAGAAGAGGAGGAAGAAGTTTTCAGATTATCTCTTGGCTAGTTTCTCTTAACCGACATGATGAAGCGTGTAGTATATTACGAGTTGTCACGTCTACAATAGCTGAATTAATGGCATTTCTTAGTCTGCTGAAAAAAAAGCTTGTATCTTTTTTCTAGCTACTTCTGAAACTATCCGCAAGTCGGAACATATAGATCGATTTGACACGAACCAAGAAGCGTCTATAATCTGACGTAAAATTTTCGATTCCATTGACTGTAAACGCCGTATAGCTGGCTTAGCAGTGCCATATAATTCAATGTCAAAAGTCTAAATCAGTTTCGTGACTGAGTTGTACAATGATAGTTTGTTCACTCATAAGGTTGACTGTTTCTAAAAATGCTGTCGCTCCCGCACATCCCTATTTATTTCAAATGTGTTGACTCCATGTAAGTTTTATATCAAGACACAAAACAAGATATTTAACATGGTTAACTTGGAGGAGGGATGCCCTATCTAGATATACCGCTGGCGTCAGCTTTCCACGAAGAGAAAAAGCAATGTAGCTTCTTCTTGCTTGATTAATCTTGATTCTCCATCTGGTTGACCAAGTGTGATTCATAGTTAAGTGGTCCTGAAATTTATTAGATACAACAACCGGGTCAGAATCTGGTGTGAGAATAGCAAAAGTGCATTACACAGTACTTTTATTAACCGGTATTGTTTTCATAGACTACACAAAGGCTTTCGATTGGCTTGATCACAATTTCCTACTAATAGCACTAAAAAAACAAGGGGTCCCAGAAAACTATAGAGCAATAATAAAGGATATGTATACAGGAATGAGAGCAAGAATAATAACTGATAAAACTGGAAGATATTTTGTGGTAGAGAGAGAGGAGTAAAACAAGGGGACCCGCTTTCACAAATATTGTTCAATGCAGCGTTAGAGGAAGTGTTTAGGAAATTAGACTGGGAAAATAAGGGTATTAATATAAATGGAACATTTTTAAACAATCTTAGATTTGCCGACGATATAGTATCGATATCGGGAAAGGTGGAAGAATTACAAATTATGTTAAACGAACTAAATGAGATAGGGAAAGGAGGTAGGTTTAAGCATAAATCGAGATAAAACGAAAATGTTAACCTTCGGAAGTGAAACAAAAGAATTGAAATTAAATAATAAGCTAATAGAAAAAGTAGATAATATTATTTATTTAGGTCGTTTAATATCGTCGAAAAATAGTACAAGGAAAGAGGTGGAGCGAAGAATTAATATTACTTGGAAGAAATATTGGTCTTTGAAGTATATTTTCAAGGGGAAATATAGCAACAAGGTAAAAAGCGAAATAATGAATACCTGTATCTTGCCAACTCTCATATATATGGATGCCAGACCTGGACTTTGTCAAGTAACACAAAAGATAAAATAAATAAAATGCAAAACGCATTAGAGAGATCGATGCTACATATCAAGCTAAAAGATAGAGTAAATTTAAAAATAATTAAGAATAGGTTGAAATTTAGCTATAATTTTAGCAGAATTATAAAAGCACTTAAATGGGATTGGGCGGGACATGTAGCTAGAATGAAAAATAATAAAAAAGCAGTCACAGAATTGTGTAACTATAATAAAAGAAGACAGGGTAGGCAAAAATTAATATGGCAGGATGATATAACTAAAATGCTTCAAAATAAAGCTGGGGACCGGCTCGAATGGGACCGTTTGAGGGAGGCCTTTGCCCAGTATCAGGGCTAGATAATAATTATGCGTTAAATGATATATATATATATATGTAGGTATGTATGTGTATGTATATATGGGTGTATATGTGTATATGTATAAATTAATGTATATTTAGAGTAAGTTGTACAAATAATTAGAATTATTATCGTTCACTATGGCTAATAATAATAATAATAATGTCTGCAGTATAAACACTATACAAGGAAGGAACCATAATACTTCCTTGTGGAACTCCAACTTAAATAGTACAGATTTGCGATCTAGTGTTATTTGACACAGAAAAATCTGTCTTGTAGATATGATTTTATGGTTAAATAATATGATGAATGAATGATATCTTTCAGTTTCCAAAAGGAGACCAGGATGCCAGACGCGATTAAACGTCAGTGAAACATCAAGGAAAACATCTGAGCAATAAATAATGTATATGCTCTAGCTGTGTAGGGATACTGTTAGCATTGTTGTATAGTTGAATAATCATGCCGGAATCCAAATTAGTGCGAAGGAATTATTTCCTTCTTTGCTACGGATAGGTATATTCTACTTAGCAGAATTTTTTCAAAAATTTTACTAACAATGGGAAGTAGACTGATCGGTCTATACGAAATACATAGATGAGATGGTTTATTAAGTTTTAATACCATTTTAATTGCTGAAAATTTCTATAACCAAGGGTAATAGTTTAAACGAGATATTGCATGAAATATATGAGTGAGCGATAAAATTACTTTATTTGGCAATAGTTGCAGGATCTTCGACATGATAAGGTCAATAAGGTCAAATCCTGGTATCTTTTTTTTTTAGGCAATTTCATTATTATTCTCTTTGTTTCAGCTGGAGAGATATGTTTAGGTGTTTTAGATACAGATAGTGGACAATTCAAATATCGAAGGACTCTAAGACAATATTACTTTGTACCTGAAGGGTAATTATAAGGTGTTTTGCAAAACGCTTCTGATTTTTTATTACCATCGCCTTGAATGATTGGAGTTTTAATATTTAAACAAGAGATTTTCCTACTTGTTTGCCATAGTGAGCCATCTTGTGTGGATAATGAATTAATAAACTTGGTGAAGGATTACGATATAGATCTGTATTTTTGAATATCAGAATTTAATATCCTATCTAAACGGTTCCACTTCAATTTATATGTGGGGAGTCTTGTTATTGTGAATCGTAACGTTGGAATTATTTTTAATCAAACTGACTTTGAAGTGCTATTCATTTTATAACATCGAAGAATCCAATATCGACGACTTCGGTATTTTATCATAACAACACTGCTCAACAATTATAAAAATACGCGGCCATAAATATGTTCTACTTGGACAAGAGTAGTTTTTTTAATAATATCGAACACCTGGAAGTTTAACAAGATTCGTTTCATTGCATCAATACAGAAAAGGATCAATTTCTTATTCGTACTAATAGTATCATATTGTAAATTGAATTGGAAAAACTTGTTAAGCGCATATGGTGTCTTGAATTTGAATTAAGGTTGCACGCTAGTTCGAAACGAAAACCACTGTATTTTGAATATGTAGATATACATAGGCGTCGAAGATTTATTGTGTATGCTTGGTAATGACGTAACTGTCGAAAAATTTGGCAATAAAAACTTTTATAGTGATTCAGATATGTTACGATTTTGTTTTGTTTATAATTAATAACTATATATATATATATATATATATATATATATATATATATATATATATATATATATATATATATATATATATATATATATATATATATATATGTGTGTGTGTGTGTGTGTATATATATATATATATATATGATTTTTATATGTAAGAAAACAATTTTATTAATGAGTTATGTTTATGAAACAAAAAAAATATTATTTTGCCCCACCAAGTTTTTTTAAGTCAGCGCACCTGTAGATATATATACTACATCAGAGTAACTAAATAAACACGTTATTTTATTTTATTGGCTTTTAAAGCCAATACACTAATATTAAATATATGATTAGGCATTTAATAATACATATCAGCGTCTATAGATTTATGGAAAACTAGCACTTTTATATAAATTTTTAGTGAAGAATTGGCTTACTAAAATGAATTACCGTTTAATAGTTTGATTATAGTTATTTATTAACAATTACAAAAGTTTTTATTATTCTATACCTAACCGAATAATGTAACAAATCGTTTAGAATTATTTTTTTTCCACAAACTGCTTCGTTTTCTTTTGTAAATTTATATCGAGCTTGATGCTGAATAATGATTTTGGTACATTATATATATATATATATATATATATATATATATATATATATATATATATATATATATATATACAACACGTTAATTCAAAATTAAAGCAATACGTATAAATTAACTAAAATATTTAAAATAATATAAGAGTACCATGACGGGGATCACAATTCCGAATTAATATTTCAAACATTTTTTAATTGATCTACTTGCAACTATTAAATATAATTTTAATCAGGCATAAAGTTCCACCCGAGTAAAATATCGAAATTTGTTCTTTACTCTGTGAGTTCATGTACAAATTTTTCCTAGGGCATAACATAGTCAAATTTATATTCATTTATTGAAGGTTTTTTTTTTTAACAAAACCATCTAAAAGATAGAATCCAAAATTATTCCAAAGACAGAAGCTTATTCTATAGAAAAAATCTATCGGCAGGTCTCATTAAAACTAGATTTTTATAATTTCAAGTTATCGAAATAAAATTTAAGAGTATTATTTATTGGGATTTCGTATTTTAAACAGTGAAAAAGTATTTAAAGACGCAGTAATAAATCAAAGAATACAAGTCGATTCGTTCCCGAATTCGAAAATATAGTAACGTTTTAATTTATGATAAGTTAACAGATAACATTATTACGGAAATAACTATTTCTAATCTACGTAAAATATTGAGAATATTTTTAAAAAATTTTCCCTGTTTTATATATATATATATTTATGATTTTGCATTTCCAAATTTATTGTTTCCCCGTCGACATTTTTAAAACTAGTAAGTATAATAAACAATAATTTAAAAAAACGATAGTTATCGATAACGCGACAAAAAATAAGCTACGTGCGAGTGGGCGTGGATAAAATATTGACGATAAAAAGTACAAGAACCTTTTTTGAAGCACAGTCTGTAGTTTACTAAATCGTAACAATCATTTGATTTTACACCGACACGTCATTCGCCGATATATTTCAATTAACCGTCAGGTTACTTACGGCGAAAATTAATAAATTCGACAAAAATCGAAAAATTCGTCTCAGTCGATTAGAAACAATTATATGATAAACGAAAGAGAAAGCAATCGACAAAATTTAAATAAACATTTTCATTTTCCTATCAACTGGAATTAGTGCTTTTGTCCGCTACTTTTTTAAATAAAGAATCAAAATTAACAACACAAAAACAAAATCTATTCTCTTTATGGGACGTAGAACTATTATTAATAAATATATTACTCCAAATGATGATAACATTATCTTATCCTTTTAAACGATCAATTCTTATATATATGCATAAACGGCTCTAACGATTTCGCTAGAATTTTGTACTTACGTGTAATTTATGAATTAAAAATGACCTATATGGAAATCACGAATTTTGAAATTTTGCGTCACGACCACGAGTACGCCCAATAAAATTTTAGACTTTTCTGGTCGTCTTTTTTTTTTTATACTTACCTAAATGTACGTTAGAAATTTCAGTTCGATCGCATTAACCGTTGGAATGTTATACACTTAGAAATTTGTTTTCTATCGCATGTGTGTTAGTAAATATAATTATTATTATTTATTTATTTACGTGTAATCCACAGAAACGAAGACTAGAGACACGGAAATGGAATTACAAAGTTGTAAAAGGGGGAACAAAAAGTATATACATTAAAATAGTCTCAATAAATCGCAATGCTTCAAAAAATTAAATAACCTGTTAACTGTACAGCAGATCGCTTAAATTCAATGGTATTCCACACTGTCCCCGATAACGGTTATAAATTGGACATTTATTCAGTAGGTGCTCGATAGATAATAGACAACTGCATAAGAAACACTGCAGTTCTTGTACGTTGTTTAGTTGATACGAGTGTATAAGACGAGTGTGCCCAAGTCGCAGACTGCATAACGTTACTTCTCGGTTTCTGCTTACTTGATGTTGCAAACGCCACGGCTTCCTTGACGGTTTTATACAACGTAATTTGTTTTCTGTAGACAGATTCTGCCAATCGTTGTTCCGCAAATTATTGAAATGGCGATTGAGCTAATACTTAAAATCAATAAACCGCATCGCTGCATTAGATGGGCGTCGATTTTTTAGTGGCTGTATTGATAGTTCTTTCAGAACCCTGTAAGTCGCACTGCGTTATGTAAAACCATGGCGGTACAGCAGAGATCGAGCTCTTGACCAATGTTGGTATTTCGATATTTAGTTGTTGCGAAATGGACATCATGTAGTGACTCGATAATTCGCCGTCCTCCCCGAACGTCTTATTTGTACACTTTAGGTTTGCAAAAGCTAAAATGGTTAAATATTCCTGCCGTAAATCTAATGGCCACTCCGCTGTATCGCATAATAAGCTCGGTATTGGGTAAGTTCGAAAAGTACCAGTTGATAATCTTGAAGCTTTATAATGGATTGATTTTAAAATTTTCAGCAATAATTGACTAGCGGAAGCATAAGCTGGTGAACCGTACTCAATTTTTTACGTCTATTTGCACCATAGGTTGTATGCGATAGTTTCCACAACAAGTTTAACTTTTTCAGCGAGTCAGTGTGCGCTTTCCAAGTAAGTTTGTTATCGAATATCAATCCTACATATCTTACTTCTGCCCTACGGGATACAGGTTTGTTGTAACTAGAGTCACCTTCTCTAGTCAGTAGTCACTCGACCGTCATATGGTGCTAGTCCCACCGACGGAGAAACGAAACAACAGCCAAGTAAGTTCTGTACGTCCACGTCGTGCAGGGTGATAATTTTCTATTCGGCGGGCTTAGCGCTGATTAGAAAAGCTAAATCAGAACTCACATTATATCGCTGATAGGAGAACGGAGGAAGGTTCACTTGCCGATAAATTAAACTTTTTACTTGACCACACATGGCTGTGCGCGTTCGTATCCTAAAGGAAGGTTTGCACAGGCCGTTTATTAATGATGTAAATTGTTCAGCAGTAATTTCCTCTGAAAAATATACGGTTCACATTGTAATTGATTACTTCTTAAAGTAAACTTCCATCGCTAGTACTATGAGATCAACAGATTTGGAATGAAACTTTGATTTGACGGCTACCAATAACGCCACTATGTGCGTAATCGGATGCTGTAGTGTAAACTACATTATAGTCGGGAATGTTGAAATTTTGGTTATTTTTAAGATGTGTATCTTGGATACAGATAACAGACGGATTATATTATGATAGTATGAGTTTAAAGTATTCGTAGCGTAAATATATTCCTTCATTTTAGTTTTTGTATGTTTTCTGCTCAGTGTGTGATTTAGTTTTGGTTGACATGACTGAATCAGACTCATCCAATTCTGTATCAGTTTTCATGGTAACTTTCGTGTCATTTTGTGACATACCGTGCAGTAAACGCTTTTTTAATTTTGTCATTCTAATTTTGATTTACCGATTATCTGTTATAAGATTGCGATTCTGCTGTTCCGCGTTTTAATAAAACATGGGTTCGTATGCAAGCGATTTATGCAGGTACTGAGGCCTATAATGTTCTGTCAAAACAATTAAGAACAGTTCTCATTAATCACAAATGAAGGCGTAGGAATTTTTTGAAAGAATTTCTGCTATCCAAAAACTAAAATTTACCTCGAAAAATGTTACTACAGATCCGATAGTAAATCATCTTCGCAGTTTCATTTTTCGTCATCCTCTTCAGTTTGTATGTGTAATACTGCTTCTCAGCCTCATATACGTTCATATCTTTTATACCTTCTTGATGGATATTATTACTTACGTTATTATGTTGGAACATTTATTATTATTATTATTATTATTATTAATTGCATGAATCAAATTATTATTATTATATTAATAACGTAAGAAATTATTAAAACCAGTGATACTGAAAAAACATTGCGCGTATCACGTAATAATGAAATTATCAATTGTATTCAACCAAGTTACATGCAATTTTATATATATATATATATATATATATATATATATATAAATAATTTAATTAACCGTATTTTACTTCGCCCTTATATTCTAGACGATAAGTACTTTCGTCGATTATAGTATACTTTTGATCGTGGAAATTAATGTAATCTTTTCTTCGTAATTTAGCGTTGTTGATGAATATATTAATTAAAACATCAGGCACGGTTACCGGTAGCTTGGCGAACGCTTCCAAATCACGCATATACGACTTCATCGTATGAGTAAAACCTTGGCCGATCGTATGATATTTTACAATCGGTATATTTTTTTCCTTTTTGTCTTCTATTTCGCTAGTCAGCTCTTCCATCATTTTCTCTTGACTCGGCAGTTTAGCGATACCCAGCAATACGTTTACAAAAACACGAACCTACGTACGCATAATAGAACAAAAAAAATATTAAATGATACAAAAGTAAAATTAAATTTAATATACGCATATAACCTATATAAGTATAAATATATATATATCTCCTCTTTTTCTTCTGTCTCACTCGATCACGAGTATGAGAGATTATCTAATTTAGGTGGTAGTCCGCTAGCCCCGATTCGAGAAATAAACCATATTCGAGTTGAGTATACTCCTTTCAATGTTAATACAAATAAACTTTAAAGTTCAGGAATGCTGACCATGCATCATAATAATATATGTTTAATTATTTTATGCTTATATCTGTTATATTTTAATTTGAGACTAATACGTGTGTAGCCTCCTACGTTATTTATAATAGGACGAGTACTTGGAGTACAATCACTGAAAAATTTCTTTATTTGCTGATGTATTACTTGATGCACATGCGTTCTATCTATTTTTACGTTAAACGGAACTTTAAGAATGATTCTACAGCATTTATTTTGTAAACGTTGCAGCTTAGATACGTTAGAGAGACTTGCGTAAGAGACCGTACGGGACACACGTACAACATTATCGGTCTTAAGATACTTTTATAAATAATTAATTTATTGGCAGCATTAACGCGGCATTTCTTATTAAAGATAGGATGTAAGTTAAATAAAGTCGCTTGAGTTTTGTTAACGACATGTTGTTTATGTTTAGAAAAGGTAAGACCTTTATCTAGAATGACACCAGTCTTTCATTGTATGGTTTGTTATTATTATGAATCAGCGAGGTCTCCTTTTTGTGAATTGACTGTGTTTTATTATAATTTATATTGATTTTCCATTTATTGAAATATGATCTTAATTTCTCAAATCCTATATTTAACCTTCTTTAAATAGCAACTGTACGGTACGACGCACAATAGATAGCCGTAACATCCGCACACAAAGATGTCTTACACAACTTCCTGATCCGCTGCTAAAATTTATTTAACTAATTACTTAGCTAATCACGTAATGTTAATTCATCAACTCAACATGCGGCCGTAATACTTGTTCAGGACGCGATGTTATGAGGCGCTATCTACCAAATTAGTATCCAAGTATCCATTAATTTAGTCGCTACTGTCCCTTAGGCATACGTTTCGAAAATGTCTCCCTCGGTTGTTTGCAGTATAGTAGTTTATCGAAATATTTCGCTAGCACTTCACAATTACCTCGATTGTTTAAAGCAAGTTTTCCTTCATTTCTGAAGCATAAACCGGACGGCTGATACTTTTGTAAATTATTCTTAAATGTAGGATAAAATGATCTTGTATTACTTTTTCTAAAGTCTTCTTCAAGCTGTAATAACTGTTCTTTCACATACTTTCATTTTACTCTTCTTATAATCCAAGTTGTTTCCGTTATTTGGTTCTTAAAATTCACATAATTATCCTTATGTTTTTAGTAGAATGCCATTTTTTCTACATCTGACTTCTATTTTCTAACGCTTGTTCACAAATTTTTTTTAACAAAATTATGTATTTTCCGGTTAACCATGAAATATCTCAATTCTAATACTATCTATATAAGCACATTGAAAATCGTCTAGAATCATTTAAAAAATATAACAAACACCTTGTATAAAATTTATAATTTTGCGTGAAAATTTCACTTGTGATTAGGGTTGAATAAAAAAAAAACTATCGTTTTCGACAAAAATATGAAATATCGTCGTAATTTCGTGTGAGTTGAACAGAATTCAGAGAATTGAATGCGAGACGTTCAACAACTTATTTCGCTTGTAAGAAATGTTGTATATACATTTCTTTTTTCTTGCAGGAATTTTTTTAATTTATTTATTTATAACGATTAGTCAGAAATTATTTTTATTTGTTTTTCCGAAATCTCGTACTTTACTTGCTTTCGACTTTATATATACAATATAACGTGCTGTAATTGATTTGGATCCAAAATACTTCTCGTCGGGCACTCGAGCAATAGTAGATTGGTCATTAGACGATAAATCCGATTATTTCCAAGAAATTAATCTCTCCCCCCCCCCCCGATATACTCAAAAGACAATTTATGACGCGATACATTGTATAAAATTTTGAATTTTAAAATCGTACTAGTTAAATTTTAAATTTGATTACGTTTCGATAAAAATATAGGTTGAGATGTTAGATGTCAACATTTTTCTAACACCTCGCGCGATGTATTCAAACATTTGAAGAATTCATTTATCATAAACTACACTGAAGCCTGTTTCGTTCCCTAATTTCATATACCATAGAAAAATTAATCACACGTTCATGGTAAATTTAGGATTTTCCTCCATACCCAATTCACCTTTTTATCATTTACTTCCATTGTTTACGTGTCTGCCGCAATTAACACAATTACAAAACCAACGTCCTAACCCGATTGTTCGTTATGTCTAAGGATATTGCTGCATACAATCGACCCTTAGTTTAACTGCATTCCTTCCGAGAGATGTTCGACGAACTTCCTTTTGCTTCGATTATCGAGCATGTGATCTATCGCGTTAAATATATCGAATAACCATCGTTTTTCTTCATCGGATTCATTCAATATGATTATTTTAGTTTTTATAATATCGACGTGAAATCTATACTGTTTACTAACCATTTTTACTTTTTGTATGATTTTAGCCACATTGACGTTGCTAGCAGAGTCGTATTATCGGCATAGCTCAAGTTTAAAATCTTACGCCCGCCTGTATTAATATCATCAACGTAGTTTTGTCAATTCTCATCATAAACTCTGTGTATATAGTCAACAGTTGCCGCCATATAATGCTGCCCTGTCCCTCTCCCTCTAACTGGTGTCAAAATTCTCCATTTACAATTACTACCATAATGCTATTTTCGTGTAGATTTTCAATTATTTCTATTAAACTATTTGGTACACCCGCTATTCTTGAGTTCATAACCCTATAACAGTATCACGTAGCGTAACTACATCTTCGATATCGCCAACATGTGCTGATTGTTCGAAAGTAAAATTATCATCCTTCCCTACTTTGACTCCTTCGTTGCGAATCGGATAATCCTGACGTCCGAACGTAGTAGTATCGTGCTCGATCTCTCGCACATCAATTCCTCTTACCATCGTTCATGTTCAATCCAGCTTCCTCAGATTCTCGAAAAATTTAAAATATTTCTGGTTTTAGTGCGCCATTATCCATATAGAAAAATCGGAATGCGTGAATATTCTAAATTGACGTAGTAAAACGGGAAATTAAAATAAATTTTTTCCTACCTGCAAATCGGACATCCTGAAAAATATCGAGCGCATCGGAATCCCGAGAAATCCCATCGTAGGTTGCGATATATTTATTATCATTTTATAGAGCGGACAAACAAAATAATTATCGATCACTTTTATACCGCAACTTTCGTCCAAAAACGGATAGTAATATTTATATCCTGTTCGATTGAAACAATAATAACGATCAATAATTAATTACAAAAATATCGAACTATACGTAATTATTTTATTAAACGAGAAAGAACTTAAATTTCTATAAAGAATTAGTTGAGTAGAGACGCAATGAATAAAGTTTAGAACGTCTTATAACTGAGAAAATCCGACATCCGATAAACATGAGTTTGATAGACCCTGAGAAGACTGTTTAACGTTGACCAACTTAAACATTTATTTAAATCGCGTAAATAAAATTCACGAAGTTAAATACATAAATCATATAAAATATCCTTCTCATCTGTCAAAAGACGATCATCGAGAAAACTATATCACATCATTTGACATTTATAAATATTATAACGATATACTATGTAACTCGCGTAGATTTAATTAAATTTTATAAAATAACACACAACACAAACACACAAATATTTTTTTTATTTTTTTATATTTTTTTTGTGATACGGAAACAATATTTTTTGTCAGTCATTATGTATATTTTTACTGAAGAAATATTCTATATGTGTGCATATTCGGTTTTTAATTCGTGGGAAGAATATATTTTACGTATGTGTCATAATATCCTGTCTTCTGTTACCCAGTTTTTGTGGAATATAAGCGTTCGTTTTACCGTCCATCTGTGATATTCTTAACAAATTCCTATACGTCAAGATTTCGAATCCAGCCATTCTTCTAATATCTTCAACAGTAAGAGACCCGGTTTTAGTTGCATATGTAGTGATAGGAAAAATTATAATTTTTAGCAAATTCAACTTTGGTCGGAGTCTTTATCGGTCGTGATTTATTGTGTTTGTTTCTCGCATTTATTTTCTCGTCTATCTGAATTCGACTTTATTGAATTCATATTCAGTAAGATAAGTATTCCTATTGTGGTAAACGCTTATCAGCCTCGCGACGGTCAGGAAATATTCCGTTCCCCTATTCGTCAACACAATATATCGTCGTCGACAAATGCAGCTGCCACTGTTCCGGCAGGTGATAACAATCTAAATTATTTTACTACTAACAATCTTACTACAATCGGCGATACTACTAACAACGCATGCGGTAGTAAGTAATTCCATTACACATACACAACGAACAAATCAACGTATAAACTTTAAATTCCTCGACAGGCAGTTAAAAATAAAAGGAAAAGATCAAAACCATGTACCACGAGCAGTTTCGATTCTGCAAACAATCAGATTAAAACTACTAATCGTTTTGCGCCTCTAGCCATTGCTAATGCAGATGAGTGTCAAGATACTGAAATGACAAACTGTCACAATCAAACTGAACGTAAGCCGCCTTCAGTAACAGTTTACGGGGTTACTAATTATACCTACATGTTAAATGATATTTAAAAAAGTGTATATTTAAGTTCGGTTAGTTGTAAATCTTTATTAAAGTGAATGATTCGGATAGTTATCGTTCCTTAATCAAATATCTTCGCGATGAAGGCATAGAACATCACACGTATCGAATTAAATCTGAACTAAGTTTTCGGGTTGTAATTCGTCACTTGCACCATTCGATAGACATTAACGAGACTAAGTCCGCTATTGAAGAACTGGGACATAAAGACAGGAACATTTCAAACGTCAAACATAGGATAAGTAAATTGCCTCTTTCATTGTTCTTCGTGGACTTGGAACCGCAAGAGAATAACGTTGAAATATATAAAACTCAGGTGCTACTCCAAATGAAAATAAAAGTGGAGGCACAAGGAAAGAAGAGTATAATCCCTCAGTGTTTTAGATGTCAGGCATATAGGCATACTAAAAATTATTGTACTAGAACATATGTACGCGTCAAGTGTAGCGGAAATCATAATACCAGTCAATGCAGTAAAAAACGTGAGTACCACCTGTTTGCGCTAATTGTCAAGGAAATCATCCTTCCAACTATAAAGGTTGTGAAATATACAAAAAACTCCAACAAGCGCGTGATAATACACCGCTAAAAATATCTGACAATAATACTAGAATAAACAATCAAACACTGCCTAACTATTGTCCTACATGAGACCAGCAGGCTCAAACGGTTGATTTTAATCATGCTCGGAAAAACCAAACGTATTCAGAAGTATTACAACGTAACAGCACTAGTAACCCGCACCAAATATTGATACAAATAGCACACAGATTTCACATATTCTACAAACATTTATGGTAGGAATAAAAAACCTACTTAAAGACATAATGGACCAACAGTTGCAGTTATTTAATAGCCTAATCCAAACCATAATGTCAACGTTAACTAACAATAAATGACAGACTTAAAAATCGTTACCTGGAATGCTAACGGAATCTTAAATCATATTAATGAAATAGAAATGTATATTACGCAAAATAACATCGATATATTATTAATATCAGAGACGCAATTAACTAATAATAAATATGTGCACTTTACAGGGTACGATTCTTATTTCACAAGTCATCCAGATGGAACGGCGCATGGTGGCACGGGAATTATAATTTAAAAAAATATAAAGCATTATGAAATACCAAAATTTGAATGTAATTATTTACAAGCTACTACTGTACTCGTAAACAGAAATCCAAAGGGTAATATTGCTGTTTCAGCCATTTATTGTCCTGCGAAACACGTTATTACCAAAAACCAATTTAACAACTAAAACTAGCTCTTGATGAAAACTGGTGTACCGTACACTCGTCAGGAACTCGCAACTTACTGGCCTACAGATCCACTGAAAGTTCCAGACTTATTGGACTTATTCGTGGTCAAAGGTTTATCAACAAACTTTATTGATGTTTACCATGATAATAATCTTTCATCTGATCATACACCAGTGGTACCGTTTGTAAGTAATAAAATTATACGAAAATTATGTGCACCAAAATTATGCAGTAGACAAACTGACTGGAATTTATTTCGAGAAACGTTGAGTAATAAAATTAACTTAAAAATTTCACTAAAAACGCCACAGTATGTGGAAATAGCTGTAGAGGCCTTTAACTGTCCAGGAATCAGTTTGGGCGGCTACACTAGATCACGAGAAATACGAGTCATTTAAGTATTATTCAGCAGAAATACGTAGGGAAGTGGCTTTAAAGAGGAAATTGCGGAAGTTATGGCAAAATAACAGAAATCCGATGGATAAAACTAGACTAAATAATCAAACTAAGCGAGTAAAGCAACTGCTACAAAATCATAAGAACAAAACATTTAGTGATTACTTAAGTAAATTGTCACTCACTCCTCAAACCAACTATTCGCTCTGAAAAGCAACCAAACGATTAAAAAGACCGGTAGAGAAGATACATGCAATTAGAAGGTTAGGTGGAAAATGGGCTCGAAGTGATCTAGAGAAGGCCGACGAATTTGGAAATTACCTAGCCGATGTCTTCCAGACAAATCCTGGAACAGGATTTTCATTAAATGCTCCTCGATGGACTAAAATACAGTACATACATTCCACGCTAAATATTCTTCATATTTATGATCATATTTATAAATTATCAAAGAAATTTTATGATAAATGTATCATGACAATAATTTAATTCAGATAATCGGGGATTATAATATGTTTGATCTCTAAAGCATCGTCGTGTATTAAGCACCGATTTCTAATGTATACGATCAGATATTACGATTTTTTATTTTTATTTATTTATATACAAGTTAAACTAAATTTAATATACAAAAGTGCTAATAGTTTTTTTTTTTTTTAATTTTTTCTATTTTTATTTTACTGTTATTTTCATTATTTCTTTAGTTTTGTAAAGTCATTTGGTTGTATTTAACTGCTAAGGTAACTTTAAGGATACTATATGTGTATGTAGATATAAATTCTTCATGATTTATAAAATTTTGTATTGAAATATACTATACTAACTATACTTATAAATTCATATTAGCGAGGCATCACATCATTTTTTTATTTTCCATATTTCGCAGTGAAACTTCTCCCAAATGTCATACGTTCCAGTCGATTTGCATATTGAACTTCTCTATTACATGCAGTACATCTATTTTGGGTATTGGTGGCTCAATATCAGCACAGTCAGTTTGATATTTTTCAAATACATCTACACTTCAGTATTTTACAACATATCGTTATTTCTACTTGGTCCGCTTGATCTGTCCTATTTTTTCACCAGTTTTAGTGTTTCATCTGATATCGACAATTTTCGCAGTGCCAAATGTTCTCTCATAATAGCGCTCCCAAAGCCGATTCTATAATTTCGTCAAATTTTATTCGCAATCCTTTACATTTCAGAATTTAATTTCTCTTAGGTTTTCATTTAAAACTTCTCCATTCGAGCTACGAACCCACTAGGGAATTTCTTAACTTTCTCGTTTTATAAATGCATTGTCAAGCTTATTGTCTGATACACATTCTGCCTCGGGTCCCTGTAATCACGTGATTATTGATAATCGTCATCTCGTTCCAATTAACACATAGTCTATTAGCTATATGCACTACCAGGTGCAGTCTAAGTTGACAATCGTTTCGCACGATTTTTAAGCATAGTATTAATTATAACGTTACAATATCAGTTCTCCTCTTGCGTTTCTATTACTTAATACAAATTTATCAAACGTATTTCCCGGGTGTCGTTATCATCCTCGCTATACTTTATTTTCGCATTAAAATTCCCCAAGATGATCGCTATATTTTCTCGTTCGATATTTTCTTTCGCATTTTTTAGAGTTCTCGATATATTTTATTTCTACGTATAATCGTAATAAACAATAATCAGTATTACGCGCAAAACGTAACACTGTAGCAAAAATTTTTGTCAGCGTTTTAACACGGCCGATAATAAATAAATACAATTCGCGACTTACCCGTGCAAAATAGAATAACATCAGGCCGTTCGACCGAGCCATCTTTAAAATAAACATCGGCATTACTAACATATTCAACGTCGGATTTATGAACCACGTTTTCGGGATATTTCAGTTCTCTCAAATCTTCGTGATGTTGACTGAAGTATGTCTGCGATTAAAATAAGACTCGGATTCAGTCGAAACGTCTTACTGAAATTTACGATACGCCGACTTAAATTAAATTTTATCAATCGAAACTATCGTCCAACTCACCTTAGAGGTTACGTTACCCAAAGAGTAGCATATGTCCAAACCCGATGTACCGGAACCGATTATAACGACTTTTTTATCTCGAAATATATCCGGTCGTCTGTAATAGTGACTGTGTAACGTAACTCCGTAGAAACTTTTAATTCCTAACACGTCCGGAATGAACGGTTCCGAATAGTGGCTACAAAACATGAATCAATTTATAGAGTTCAATGTGAAATCTTTTTTTTTTTTTTTGGGGGGGGGGCTTAACGGAATTGATAAAGGACCGTCCAGTTTAATTCGTATGGATTGTAAAGTAACACATCATATACTATCAATTAAAAAGTTATTGACCGTATTTATTTTTAGTAACTTAATTTTACTCTTTAAATTATAGGCAGAGGAAATATTTAGGGAGGCTTTTGATGATAATGATGGGAAGATTCAAATAAATGGAATCACACTTAATAATATAAGATATGCGGATGATTTCCTGATTATAGCTAACAGTCAGGGAGAACTACAGAAAATGATGAATAAACTGGTAAAACACAGTAAAGATTCAAAAATCAACAGTTTCAAAACAAAAATAATTGTGTTCTCCAGGAAACCGATGCAATGTAAGACTAAAATAGAACTTGAGCCGGTCAAAAGTATTAGATATCTCGGTACGCTGCTTGACGATAGTTCTAAAAAAGAAATCAGATCGCGTATATCAAGAGCGATGCTCATTAAAATGAAAAACCTGCTCACCAGAAGGGAATTAAGTCTCGAATTACATATTAGAATGCTAAAATGCTACGTCTTTTCAATCCTTCTTTACGGAAGTTAAAGTTGGGCGCTCGATGCTACCTTGGAAAAAAGGATAAAGGCCTTTGAATTATATTCGTACCGACGCATACTAAAAATTTCGTGGATACAGAAAGTTACAAATAAAAAAGTTCTGGATATAATGAAATTGAAGCGCCCGGAATTATTAAATTTGATAAAAGAAAGAATAACAAGATATTTGGGCCACATCATGAGAGGGCATAAATACGAAATTTCGCGTCTCATTATGGAAGGAAACATATACATGTACACATCTGAGCGTGGCATAGTTATTAGACGGCTCGTCAACTGGAATTTCGTGATTCGATCCCATTTCACAACATAAAATTTTTCATCATCGTATAATTTAATCATCACGGAGAAAATAACGGCACTATACTCTCCGTATAATAACATATGCTTAGGCACTTTTTAAACAAAAAATAACGTACAATTCACACAATGTTAGTAACGAACAGTACGATAATTATGATATATAAATTAATATTATTTATCTTTAAATTTATTACATAGAGCATTATTTGAAGTTTATCCTTAAAATACATTTATTATCTTCAACAGTTTTTTTTCATATATATATATACGTTTACTTCGTTTTTATTGATCTTCAAAGTTATAAAATTAAATAATATAATAAAATAAATTTTTCAAAAACAAACCAAACAGATTGCAATTTTAAAAAATGATAAATAAAACTCAATCGCGGAACTCGATTACTGAAATAAAAATTATTCTTTTTTTAACTCGTTCCGATTTCAAATTTACCGAGACAACCTGCCTGTATATAATTTAAAGGATAACAAACAAGCGAATAACACACATTTATTAATGTTTTTATTCCCACTCTCGAATCCGAATATAAGTCTGTCTCTATTAAACATGTTTGTGTCTGTGGCGTATATGGGGGAGTACGCCGATGCTACGCGTAGTTGTAAGGGTACAAAGTTAACATGTTATAGCTTATTACATAATAGAGATGGTTAATTTTCGAATTATCAACCCACGCTAGAGTTGTGTCTCCCCAGTTGTTCTTTGTTAATTAAATACTTGATTCTTTTAAGTTTACAAAAATTACATGTTTAAATAGTAGTCGTCATCTTTCAAATGAACATTTAACAAAGCCAGAACGTAGTACATAATTTGTTTGCGTTTACCATCTCGAGTACGTGTCCCGTTTGATAAATTAAGCAACATTTCACCGTTTTCCTTTTTTTACATTTTTATTCATGTTTCATTATCGTAGAAAAGTACCGGGAATAGCAGTTGCTTTATATACAGTTAATTTCGTTACTAGGTAATATGTTCTTATTACCGAATACTTTTTGTTGTAGTTTAACTAATATGTATGTATATTATATAATTAAAAATAAATTTATACATAAAAAATATATAAAATCTAGAAATTACTTTTCTAGTTATTAAATAATATTATATAAAAGAAAATACATAGCATAATTCAAATGCTACGTAGAGCGTATAGGGATTTACGTCTGGCTATATGTATATCAAATTTTAAGAGTTGTCGTTATATAAATATTTGTGGTAGTTCGTGTGTAATATTTATTGTTTATGCTTGAAAATGACGTAACCGTCGAAACGCTTTGCAATAAAAAACTTTTATAGTGATTAAACTGTGTTATAATTTTATTTCGTTTATAATATAGAGATTTGAATTAAAAATAAATGTTGTATTAAAAACGGTAATTTCATTTTAAAAACAAACCATTTCGTCATTTATAAACGAAATATATACATGTACATCGAAAATATAAATAACTAGCATTTTACATTAAAAAAAAAAACTCGTATTCTATTGACTATCAGTAGTTTGTTAGAAAACAGGCTAATACTTATTGCGTGTACAAACACTATTCAAAAATAAGAACGTCAACGAAAAACTTTAAAGAATTGGTTTTCATTTTTCCAAAATAATTTTTTCGTTAACGTTTTCAAATTTACCTAAATAAAAAAAAACAGCTACAAATCGTTTTCAAATACCGAAATTAACACAACCAATAATTTAACCATAGTAGAAACGCTAAAACTCAAATTTAGGTCTGTACTCAAAATTACGAGCGAATTTTAACGAAATGGCCTTCGTTAAATTTCAATCCGCACAACGACGTAATTAAAAGGAGTTCCGATAAAAGCTGTCGAAAATGTTCGATCAATTTCTCGTTAACGTCATAGGTAAAAATTTGTCTTAAAGTAAGAAATGTCTGACGAACAATATTGCAGGATGCGTGTGGCCGATCAACGTAGATTTTTTGATATAAAATCGGTTTATTGTTCTAAATATTACCTATCATCTTTTTTAATTTATTGATTTTTATTAATTTTTTTTTCAGAATAATTAAAGTTAAACTTGTATTTATTTACCCGGAAGCGACTACGATTGCGTCGAAACTGTGTACAGACGTTTCGTTCGAATTTAAATTTTCAACGGTTACTTGCCAATAATCTTCGACGCGTTTCACCAATTTAACTCGACGGCAAAACTAAAACAAATATATCATATACATTATTCAATTAACCGGAGCGAAACTAGCAAATATAGTAATAATAAAACAAAATTTTCCAAAATGATACGACGAAAAATTTTACTACCGACTCTCTTAGAATAATTTTCATACAGTATCAATCAGAATACCGGGGGAGACAATAATCGTAAATTGTGAAGTAAGCTCTTACAAAATAACGTGTTATCGTGAAAATGACTGGAAAAAATTGAGAGGAACCTTCTCGCTCGCAAAGACCTAATATGAGAACAGATATTTTTAACGTTCTACTTAAAAATAATCGAAATAAAATAATATCGATAGTAATTATAATAATCTACATATTTAATATATACATAAAATTAACAGTAAATAAAGCATTAAGTAATATTAATGGTGGTATTGAATATTACGACGGCTGAATCTACAAGGTAAACAAAAGGATACAACTTAAAACCCAAATTAATGTCGGTTTTTAGAAAATCTAGAGCCCTTTCGGCATATAATAATCGATGGAAAATCAGTGAAAGGAAAAATAATAATTTATATATGTAGAACATATAAACAAAAAATTTATATTTCGACTATGAAATTAGATTTGAAAAGCCTGCTTTCAGCTAGGAATAAAAATCATTGATATTGGGTTCGAGCAAACTAGTGAACGTTATTGACGGAAAAATACAGATAAATTCAGTACTTTGACAATACAACGTAAAAAATCAAGAAGTACGAAGCAGACGAAAAGATATTGTTTTTGTCGTGTAATTTTTTAAATTAAATTTTTTGATCGAGCTTCCGCTACGATTTAACCATCGAACGTATCTATTAAAAACTTAAACTTAAATGTGCTATTTACTATATAAAGGAACTACATATAAATATTTTAAAATATATTTATAGCAGTAGGAGAAAATATATGAATTAAACAGCTACATTGTTATCAACAGTAAAATAATACCGCAGACGGAGAATTCGGGCATGATTCAGAGAAAGTATAGGTAAGGGAATGAACTGGTTGTAAAGTCTGTCGTGTTAAGGCAGTATGAACATTCGAAAAAACATGATCAACATCGGCCACCATACATTAGAATTAAATAATTTCATTATTTTTATTGTTTCATGTTGCGTTCGCTCCGTGGTTTATTTTTTTTTGTTTCATTCGTCGCGCGGATTCTTAAATAACTTGTATATATAATCCAATAGCTGTTTGGATCGGGTAATTAACTTGTTTTTTGTTTCGGCAATTTTTTTATTTGCTCCGATAGCCTTAGCGCACATTTAGCTATTCGAGACAGTAGTTTTAATTATAAGTCTCACTCTTTCGTTTTAGTAATTAAGCAGAAATGCTTGATTATCACTCAAAGTCACTGTGACATCTCCATGAACGACAGATACTTTAACGAAAAGTGCTATTAATTGTGATTGTTTTCCATATATTCCCTCTAGCGATCTATATGACATGATTAGGAGAACCTTTAAAACTGAATGGGTTGAACGTATACATAATTCTTCGATCAAAGATAAAACCTATAGTATTGTTCAAACTGAATTTCCCCATGTACCCTGGTTCAAACACTTTCCCTCTGTTATTCACTGTCATATGCAGTCTCCGGTCATTCTAGAATAGCTTTAAACTTCAATCTTGTAAATCCACCTTATATTCATTATACCAATCGTAAGTAGCGTTAATTTTAGAGAAGATATTACAGCTGTAGGTGGTTCGAACATAAACGTACAGATTTGCTTGAGAAGTTATTCTTTCTCGATGTTTTCCCTCCTTACTCTGTATATTATATAATCTTCGGATGTTTGTATTTTAATAGTATTTAAATTTATTAGTACTAATAATATTCTAATTTAACAGTTGGATTTTTTTTTGAGGAGTAATTTTACTTTTTCTCTTTTTATATTATTTCTTTTACTAATCCTCTCTTACTATATTAATATTTCATATTTTGTTCTCTTCTTTTAGTTTAATCTAATCCATTCGTTATATTTATTTATGATTCATTTTTGTTCTTTCGGTGGCCGGATGGTACGTGTGGCCATATTAAAACAAAAAAAAAAAAAATTAATTTCTTATTCGTAATACGTGATAAATAATTTAAGTGTAACACTTACCGAGGAATTATGATTATACAGTGTTCCGAATGTGGCATACAATAACATTGCGACGAGTGGTATTTCCACAAAAATATGGACAACCGAGATAAACGCAATAAAGAGAGGATGGAGTCTGCAGACGTCGAAAAAGATCGGTGGATTCAAGTTCAGAAAAATCGGATTTCGATATATCCCGGTATCGATAAAGGACGAGCTCCGAAAGCTAAATGAAAGGTACAATACTCCTTAACAGTCGATTGTATAGGATAAAATCTTGTAGACACAGAGAAGAATAATCAGCAAACAGCGAACTGAAAACTCGTTTATCGAATAATTGGAAACGTAATAATTCAATTATTTATTAGAGTAACGTGTCACGTGCAACGAGAATGTGGTAGAAAAAGTCACGCAAGTTAGTAAGTTGTTGAAGTAAACATCGCTGAAGCGGATTATTATTCTTATATATATAATACAATAAATATTTACGATTTCGACTATATAAAAGAAAATTAAAATTTATTATTTATAAAAAATTCACGGATATATAAAAAGAAACAAGTTGAACTGTTAAAGAATTGCTAAAATGTTAGTCGACGTTACACGGCATCGTGATGACGACGACGATTATATAAAGAAATACACATACGAATTACTATCGACGAAGAAATGCCGATTAATTTAATTATAATTATTAATAATTAATTATATTTCTACAATTCCACCGTGTACGACTATATTTGAAATAATCTTTTGGTAACGGATAATATATTGCCTAACACGAATAGATTTCGAATAGGCAGAAATAATAACAACGGCGAGGGGAAAACCACTAACGACGATGAAATATGATACGGTAAAAAAACAGGGCATAAGTGTAGAACAGGATTCGAATTCAGCAGTGCATTAACATAAGCGTATCGTGTTCAACTACACTTTATACATCACGTATATGATGAATGTACAACGTTTACACATCGCACGCACGCACATATTACACGTATAATAATTAAAATTCAACCAATTTAAACCCCTATATATATATTTGTTATTATTATTAAATATAAACCGTACCTTAACGTAAGGTCGTAGATTAAATTCATCGGCGTAGTTACGAATATAGTTAATAACCTCTTCGTGTCCCGGATAGCAAGTATCGGCGGATGTTTTAAATTCGTATCCTTCAAATTCCATGGCGAGTGTCGGTAAATTCGTTCTGTTACAAAACGAAAAGTAATAAAACATCGAATTTCGAAGTAAATGTTTCAAACACGAATAGATCAAATAAAATTTTTACAATCACCTAAAATATCTTCGTTGAGATAAAAAAAAAACCATCGGGAATTGAACGTTACAAATCTGCCGAAAAATGCGAAATTATTCTGCTCTCTTTACAAATTTACTCGAACATTTAAAATAATTGATAAATCAACGAATCCAGAATATAAATGTAAAGAAAACTAAATTGATATCTGTAGGCTATTACGGATGCAACACTCGAGATTATAAATTCGAAACAATAATGCACGTTTATTCAAATACTTCGATCGCTACATTAATCTCTCGACGTCGGAATTTAATCCTTTTCAGTCACAATATCCTCTGTACGATAAGCAAAAACATTTAATATATATTATTATAATAAGCGATATTTGGTTGACGTCGAAAATTTCAATTCTAGTAATACTTATATAACGCATAAAAAGTAATCTCGTCAATTTTAAAAGCGATATTACACGCGAAATATTATATTTTCACATCTTCGAATCAAATTTGTAAATTATTTTAGAAAACAAAATATACAATTTTATGTCAAAAAAAAAAATTATAACGCGAGACTGAGAGAGATAAGAGAAGAAATTTTAAAGCACGACGGAAATTGATAACATGTTATATCTAAAGTAACGTTTCATATGAACTGGAAGCAACAACATTGACAGCTCAAACATTTAAAAATCGATAAACTTGCGAAATATGGTCACACAGAAGATTGCCGGGGATTTCGTGGATACCGAAGTTGATCAATTGGAATATGACAAACGCTAAGAGATGTCCGACCCGATTTACGAAAAAAATAAAAATCAAATATTTCGGTCATTAAATAAAAGGTGAAAGATATGAACCGGTAAAGCTGGTAATTAAAGCATTGATGAACTTTCTGTTTGAAAAATCCGGAAGCAATCCGCTCAGGTGGTGATCTTGTACACGCAGAGGATCTCAGAAAATTTTAAATTATAACGCCATTTCCATCGTCAAGATAATCAAACAAGAATAAACTTTTATTATATATATATATATATATATCGAAATTAACATTTGATTTAATGTTATATCTCACGCAAACTAACAATCCCGTTTTAAATTTAAAATTTTTCTGCTGCTCGCCGAATTTTCGTCCGTTTAACCATATTTTAGAGTGCAGACATTGGGATCAATATTAATGTCACTTTATACACGTTATCTATTAATAAAATTTACTAAGTTACATTCGAAAATTTGTCCCACTAATCAAAATTATTTCTGTTCATTCATCTACCACAACTTATAGATCGTATACTTTCAATTATCGTAAAGGAATTTTACCATTTCAAACATATCAAACAATTTCTATGTTATATTAATCAAACGAACTCACCGACGACTCTACTACCTCCGTCTAATGTTCAATTTTTTCGTAATGAATAAAGAAAAAAATTTAAATATATTGGTTGGCCTAATATTATATAATTTATTATGTACTTTTCCGTTATGTATAAAAATATGAAGAAGTTCTTATTCGCTATTAATTTGGTGCGATGGATGTCTTTCCTACGTATTAACGTTTTAATAATACTCGAATAGATTTTATCGCCGCTATTATAGCCGCATATATATTATATATAATAGATACTATTGGTAATATTCTAGTTTAAGTTGCCGAAACAAATCGACGGTGTATGAAATATTGTTTATACATATATATTTCTTTTGTTTCGCGTAGTTGAACGCGACATCACGCAGAAAAAAAAAGTTAATAGAATATGGTTTCGAAAAAAAAAACATAATAATTTATAGAAATTATTAAAAAATAAATTAATACTTAAAGATACAATAATTTAGAAAAATAATTAGGAATAAACAAAAATTTATCACAATTGCAACAATGTAAACAAAAAAAAAATCTAAATACATAACTGTAATAGTCTTAAAAATGAAAAATTTGTAGAATCTAGTTTACATATATTTAAGAATTTAAAAATTAGTGTCTTACATGAAAATACTTTTTCATTGAAAACAACCAGTTACGTAATATATTTGCAAAACTTAATATAATACTAACAATAAAAAATCATAATCTGTACTTACATCAATAATTAAAACACTCATAAATGTTATTTGTGAAATTCTATTATTAAATTTAATATTGATATATATCTTAATTAAAACCGTAAGTTCACTTTAACTATTGTAATATAAAAGTCATAAAAACAAATATTTATACGAAATAATTGAAATATAATTGTACGAACGCATAAAATTTAATGTAGCTGGTAAATAAAATGAAAGAATACAGAAATTTGAGCAAAGTATGAAAAAAAGAAATAACACGAAAAATCGATATATAGTGAAATTATTATATTTACGGATCATTAAATTTTTTTGCATTCAAAACCTAAAATAAAAAGTTATAATGTTTTTTTTAAGAGTCATCCTGGAATTAGTTTATCATTTAATAATAATATTAGTAATATTTACCCAAATACGCGCAAAATTCGTCGAAACAAATCGATTTTATTGTTACAAGAGACTAAACAGCTGCTAAGTATACATAATGCGCTGTTTTAGGTATAAACGTAAAATAAAGTATTCATCATCATCATCTGGTGCAACAGTCCGTTGGCTATCTCGCGGCAATCCTCCATGTCGTAACACATTCCCCCATCCAATATAGTTTCCGTTTTTTAATCTGGTTCAGCATTTGCCGTCTTTCATTGACCCACTTTTAAAACTTCTTGATTTTTTGTTTTCTCCGTCCAGCTTATTTTCTCCATCCGCCTCCAGCACCACATTTCAAATGCTTCTATCCTCTTCTCGTTTTGTACACGTCGTCCATGTTTCCGATCCATAAAATGCTGCTGGCCACACGTATGTTTTTATAATGCGTTTTCGCAGTTCTATGGGCATTGTTATGTTGGTTATTATTTTTATTTTTTTTTTCAGTATAGCCTGTTTCGCTATGGCAGTCGTTCCCGTATGTCTTGAGAGCTACGCCCATCTTCAGTAATGGTGCTTCCCAGGTACTTATGTTTGTTCCGTCGATTACCACATTTGCGGTTTTATCCCTATTGTCATTACTTTGGTCTTTTTAGTATTAATCTGCATTTTAATACTTTTTTGCTGATTCATTTACTTTAAGTGTCATTTTTGCAGCATACGTGGGCTATTTGCTAATAAGGCCAAATCATCAGCATATTTGATAGTTCGTACGTTTCGTCCTCATACTTTTACACCATATCTTGTATCTTCAAAGGCCTCTAGTAGAATTCACTCTGCTACGATGTTAATCAAGTCCGTCGACAATGGGGAACCTTGTCGCACTCCTCTTTTGATTTTGACTGGTACTGTTTCACCATCTACGGTTCTAACTACGGTTTGTTGACTATTATACAGCTTGTAATATAATGCGCTGTTTTAGGTATAAATGTAAAATAAAGTATTATAGGTTGCTTTTATGATTATCGTCTGTATTTACGTAATTATTTATATATGGAAAAGAAACGATGAAGTTATTAACATCTATTAACAATAACACGGCAAGAGTCGTTGAACGGAAATAACAGATCACTGTGGTATACAACAAAAAAATTACTAAGACAGTCGAATGAACCTTTCGTTGTAAAATTGAATAATACGCGGACTAAATCGGACAAACAGAAAGCAGGTACCTTCGCAGAACACCTTAGTACAGTCTTTACTCCACATCCTGCTCATGATGAAGAACATTCCATCTATATACAGAATACGTTGAAGAAGCCATACCAGTCTCAACATGCTATAAAATTCTTCTCGCCGAAAGAAGTATCTCAGTGCCTCAAAAAAATACCACTACGAAAGGCTCCTGGACTTGACAAGTTTACTGGTGAAATCATTTCACATTTACCCCAGAAAGCGGCTATTCTAGTATGTTATATTTTCAACGACATATTACGTATCGGTTACTTCCCTAAAGTATGGAAAAAATCAGTTATAATCATGCTACCTAAACCAATCAAAAACATCCGTTTCGTCCTATCGTCCGATCAGTTTACTTTCTTCGCTTTCTAAAGTAGTCGAAAAATTAATTTTAAATCGCGTATACGCTGCAATAACGATCAATACCGGTGGTAAAATAATACCAGACCATCAGTTTGGCTTCCGCGCTGATCATTCCACTATGCAACAGAGTCACCGATTAGCCGACGCAATCTCGTCAGCTTTGGAGAAAGGAGAGGTGTGCTCGGCTGTCTTCCTTGACGTCGCGCAGGCGTTCGACAAAGTTTGACATCCAGGATTGCTCTACAAACTTCGAAAATACGTGCATCCGGATTTATACGCATTCTTTAAATCATACTTAGTCGAAAGGACATTTGTCGTTAGAATTAATGATTCCTTCTCGGAAGAGCGAAAAATTTTATCTTCGATACCGCAGGGTAGCTTACTTGGACCGCTATTGTACTCTATCTACACCAGCGACTTACCCGCTTCAAACTTAACAATTGTGGCCACTTTTGCCGACGATATTGCCATCCTCGCGTCTAATCCAAATCCAGATTATGCAAACGCGGCGGTTCAAAACCACATAAACCGACTAACTAAGTGGGCACAGCGTTGGCGCATATCGTTTAACCCAGTAAAATGCCAACACATCACATTTACCAATCGGCAAGTAACGTGTACAAAGTTAAAAATCGATGACACTGAAATTCCGCAGACAGACTCAGTACGTTACTTGGGTTTGTTCATGGTTAGGAGGCTGACGTGACGTTATCACGTGGCGCAGACAATTACTCGTGCCAGAATGTTGCACCCGTTGCTGGGAAAAAAATCAGGTCTTAACTATGTCAAGAGATGCATATACTTAACAATCATTAAATATGGAATCGAGCTATATGGTACCACATGTAAAAGCAATCTAACAACAGTCGAAAATACTACGCACAATCACGTCCGCGCCGAGATATGTTTCAAATTTAACGCTTCATAATGACCTTCTCATACCATCCATTCAAGAAACTTACGCTGAACAGTACAAGAGATTTTTCGATAAATTACAAAATAGTGCAAATCCAAACATAAGCAGAATGTATACGATCACATTGCCGGACAATCCCCAGAGACGATTGAAAAGAAGAAAATGGTTAAATATAACAAATCTGATTCAACGTGATTTAATCTTATCCTCGATCCTCCTAGGCTAGTCGACTCATTGGAGTCGTTGGTCTAATACTTAATTCTGTCTTTATTGTTTCCTATCCTCCTTCTACTTCCTTTCCTCGTCTTAATTTTTAGCACCGTTGGTTGTGGTATTTTATACCGAAAAAAAAAAAGATAGAACTATATTTGAAATTTCGGGTGTTTATGAATTAAATTGTAATAATTGTTAAAAAGACAATTCAAACTTCGATTTTCGAAAACAATACAAATTCCTAACCAATTGTAACATCAATATATAATAACTATTTATCAACACGTTAGTGGGTTGTGATTGTTCCTCAGCAGTGCCAAAAAAAAAAAAAAGATAAATCATCATATAGTAAACATTTGTAAATAATTTAAAAAAAAAACTAAGAAAAGAAAATTATTCGAAAAATTAGAAAATTAAGAAATAAAAATAATTGATTAAACGCGTTAATAACATTTGACGATGAACTAATTTTAACAACCGTATTAGAAATATACTTAGACTTCAGTATATTTATCGTGAAAATTTAAGGTTATTATTATAGTAACAACCGTTCATAGGCGTGTCAATCTCCAACTAGATGTATTAAATATTAGCTTCATCTTCTTCTTCTTTTGTCCAATTGACTGTTCTCATGGCGACAATTTCTTGATATAATTTCCGGTCCCTGGCCTTGTGAAACAATATACCTTCATAGACGACCATTTTCGGATATTATCCAGCCAAGCGATCGTTCTTCTGCCTACTTTTCCCATGATTATGGTCTGCGGCAGTACATATTTCGGACCTCTTAATATGTGTCTACGCTGTTTTCCTTCGTTTGATTCAACAATTCTTTATCTTTTTTCTCGTTATTCTTCTTCTTTGCTGTCCACGATATGCGACGACGGTAACACCACATTCCGAAGGCTTCTATAGTTTTGATTATTTTAGCCTTCAGCGTCCATGTCTCGCAGCCATATAGCAACACTGATATTAGTTATTATTAGTTAATTACATATTTTTTATATATTATTTTTGTTATTGTTATTATACTTAATTTATTTATCATTAATTATTTTAACTCTAAAACGGCGTACCTGCGGAAAAGTTTTATTATTAATTATTTTAACAATTAATAATTTTCGCTAATAATTTTATTGTTTTATATATATATATATATATATATATATATATATATATATATATATATATATATATATATAAAGTCACTATTACAAATATATATTTATATTTTTATACGGAATGTACATAATTATTTATTTTCTGACATATTACCACCGTATTTTCATTATTTTCCTCGATTCTTTTTTTTTTTTATTTTTTTCCCCAGTATAACTTAATATTAATAAAATTTTGTTTAGTATTATTTGTTTTAATACAGCGCCCCCCGTTTTAAGTATCGAGGTATGTAACAATAAAAGAATCTGCTGTACATGTATTGTATTATACTATTCAAATAAAATTCTTTTCTTTGATTCGTTTGTTATATTTCAATTATCTTTTTGTATTACAAGTACATTTCTGGAAAAACATTACCTTAAGGAAGGATAGATACTAGACAAAACCGGTAATCGGAATTCGTTTATGCCGCTATTTTCCGAATATAGCCACGTACCGCCGATATCCGCCGCTTCTTCATAGCAGACGCATTCTATACGATTTTCGCGACATCTTCTGATCGATGACAAACCAGATATACCGCAACCGATTATACAAACCTTCATCGTTTACAGCTGTAACGAATAATGAATTCGAAAAGTCAATACATGGCTTCTAAAATATCGTTTAGTCGAGATATATAAACATTAAGTAAATAGGCGGTGACGCCACTAGCGAAAAGTTATCTACTAAAACGTACGTTGTACGTAACTCGTTATCTAAATCATTTAAATCAGGGGAATACAAACAAAGTACGGTACCTGCGTGTCATAAAATTTGTACTGCGGACCAATCGTCGAACGGTGATTTTTTTTCTTCATTCAGTTCAAGGTCATCCAGTAATATTCTTTATTTCATTATTAAATATCAAACAATAATAACCATCCAACACGATTACATTGTGGAACTAATGAACAATATATATTTTATATATATATATAAATATATATATATATAAATTATAAAATCCAGGCTTTGTGTTATATCACCTACATTAGGAGTCGCATATTAGCAAATATTTTACTTCAACAAAAGTAACAATAATACACGGTAACATATCAAAACACTAAAACCTATTTTTTTTTATTAAAGTTAATTTGAAACATTTAAGCTAAAAGAGGAAAACTATATTACAAAGGCGCACTGAAGATTTTTTTGGTCATGCTAGAATTTAAATGACTTGAGAGGTGACAACCGAAGTAATTCCTCGTCTATAAATAAAAAAAAAAAACAAATACAAAAATAACAAATTTTATCACAAATAAATAAAATTATCGAATTTTCATCGTGTAGTGATTTTTATGAAAAAAAAAAAAAAAAAAAAACAATAAAGTTATTAGTAGACATCGATGTTTTAATAACAAAACGCTTCTATATTTATGCCATTTTCAAGTTAAAACTAATAAATTATGTATATATTATTTTTGTAATATATATATATAGTTTTTAACTTTAAAATGGCATAAATGTAGAAGCGCTTTGTTAATGATTTGTCTTAATATTGTTATTGTTTTTATATTTTATTTGAAAAAATTACAAAGCTCGCGAATTCTATTTAAAAATATAATAATCATCAAAACGTAACATTATGCTTGTAATAATCACAAATTAATTGAACATGGAAATTGAATTTTAAAAAATGAGTGTATTTATATAACATTATTAGAGTTTAAGCGAAAAAATAAATATGTATTTGTTTTATAAAATTTAACCACACTAAAACATTGTAAAACGAAATGAATTTTTCGATAAGTTTTTAAACAGATATCTACTACCTCGTTGCCGACTACACTTATTTCACGATATATATTCAAAATCGCAATTCCATTAACCCTTTCCAACCAACTGAATGCGTATGAATATACAATTAATTTTGGAAAATATGTTGAAGATCTTTTGCGAGAACAGTAGCTTCGTAGCACCTCCTTGATTGAATACGTCTATATAATATATATATAATGTATGTATTTATATATATATATATATATACACTCATGACTAAAATAACTGTGTAAAAAAGAAATTAAAGATATTTATCGTTATTCAAATTAGAGAATTTACTAAACGATAAATTAAATTATTTTCTACGAAAACATTGAAAGCTGAATGTAAAAAAAGGCAATTTATTTAAAATTATACGATATACCTTTATATTTTACACTCGACACTAAACTAGAATAAAACATCTTCTCCTTCAACACTGGGAAAGATATTCAGCTGAAAAAAAATTAAAAATTACATGATTGATAACATTATAAAATGCGCAGATTGTATTTTTTTTTTTATGAGGATGCCTTTACAGCTTACCCAACGTGGAGCCGTAATAATCGCTAACTCATATTCTTATGAACTCGGACAACTTCTCGAGAAAAGTCGCTATGTCCGGGAACAAATCTAGATTCTCAACATGCAGAAGGGACATTACGTTATAAGGAGGACCACCACGAGATGCGTACATGTAATATTCAACATAAGGCAAACTCTAAACAATGTGCCGTATTTACTAAAATTTCTGAAATAATAACGAATATGAAAACTCTCCGATATACATTTAGTAATAATAATAATGTTTTAAAATTAAGTAAAACCAGCCTTCCGCCAAACAAACCGATAAATCATAATTTACTTAGTAACAATAGTCGGAATATTAATACTAATAATAATAATAATAATAATTACAAACGCACGTACGCTCAGGCGGCCTCTAGAGAAAGAAATAGCGAGTTATTTATAAAATTAATACTAACAGTAAGAATGATTTAGCTTTATTATTGTAATTTTTCTCAAAAATATGCCTAAACAGAATAATAACTTATTTCCAAACTAAAATCAAATAGTGGCTCTGGTATTTTCCACATAATAACAACCGATATTGAATGCGTCATTGACACCTTCGAAATAAATTAATTTTTCCCTTTTCTTAACAAATTACGAGGAATGTTATTAATACCATCCATCTTAAGCAAAATTAATTAATTAGAAACTTTTTTGCACTTTGTTAAAATTGCTGAAATTTCTGAAACCAAAGTTGATGAAAGCACTTGCCTAAACATGCCTATCACATATTTCGTCAAAATAAAACAAACAGGATTGGCGACGTTTATCAACCAAACATATTCAGGCGATTGAACCTAAAGTTTTAATTAATGGCAAAAACGTTCATCTTCTCGGTCTATCGATCACCAATCACACCGATAAATTTCCAAAATGATACTAAAATACACATTAAGTCCGCAGATAGAATCATAATTTTAGGAAACTTAAACGCTAAGCACCGTGCCTGGAGCAGTTTTAACGATAACAGAGCGGGAAACGAGTTACTAAATTTGTCTTCAGTATTAAATTTTCAAATAATTGCGCCAAAGGAACCCACATTTTTTCCAGATCATCCTGGTTCTAAACCTAGTATATTAGACGTGGTCTTTGTAAAAAACTATTCTAAATTTACAGGCCTAATATCAGTTAATTAACTCTCTTCCTACCACAATCCAATAATGTTTTTTCTTGGAGGTAATCTAAACCAAGTTAATTTGGAACCCGTGTTTGATTATTCTAAAGTAAATTGGAAAAAATATCAACAGCATCTACAAAATGAAGTTAAAATTTCAACAACTTTACATAATCCTATTTTTATAAATAAATATATTAGCTTTTACAATTATATTATCATAAATACTGCTAAAAAGCCAATACTCCTAATAGCTAATAATACCAAGAAATTTTCGATTTCCACCGAAATAATCAAGATTAAAAATTATTATACGAAATTATATCAAAGACGCCACAACGAAAACTCATATCATTATAAAAAAACTATATTATAAATTAAATAACAGTCAAAAAACGATTGTCGCTAGAAAAAAAACGTTCATTACATGTTCCTTAGTAATATACCACAAATGAGTAATGGCGTGTATCATTTGTTGCGTTTAATTTTTCAATTTCATAGCACTTCTCTATTCTTATGGATGGAGAGGCGAACCCACATGCTACATGAAGTTTTTTTATATTTGTTAATGCTATATCCACCTTCTTGGTATGAATTGATCGTCACCAACGAAAATAAAAAGTGACGTAAAAGGTACTGTTATTACACTAAGTAAACAATTGGCAACAAACTTCTATTTTACGATACATATTGTTCCGCGCATAATTTACCTTATTGATTCCAAGAACGTCTGTACAAGTTTCTTCCGCCTCTTCGTCTATTTCACAAATAGAGGACAGATTCGGTGAGAAGAAAAAATACTGAAAACACGATTTCCAAATATATACCACAAGTTATTTAAAATAATAATTTCGGGCGAAAATAATATACTCCAAATAAAACATTTCAAAATAACCAAAATTATTAAAAAGTAATCAAACGTATGAGTATCCTGGAATAATTCCATCAAATATCTGACGAAAATTCGTTACAGAGGACATGAAGGGAACGTTAAAAATCGAAGAAAACAACGCGAGAAGACGATATTAATAAACTCCGTAAAATGCTACGAAGAACATAAAAAGGTATAAAGAATGATGATTAATATCATCATAATCTACTGCAAAATCTTGTAAATTAAATTGTTACATTGTAACGAAACTAAACAATTAGCATGTGTGGTCGTATGAAAATATAATTATTTGTATAATTACCTCTGGCTAGTGAAATATGTATATCAAATTATAAGCTGTTGTTATATAAATATTTCTGGTAATTCATATGTAATATTTATTGTGTATGCTTGAAAATGACGTAACTGTCGAAAAGCTTTGAAATAAAAAAACTTTTAGTGATCAAACTGTGTTATGATTTTGTTTTGTTTATAATTCATAAAATCACTACTTTCCGATATATTCAACATATAATTACCTCGAACGGATAATTACTTCTCCATAACTATTAATTTTTAGCGCTGAAAATTCAATTTATATAAATATATTTCATTTCAAAGATATTTTTAAAATAAATAATTAAATAACACTTGAAAACCCCTCCGATTTTATCCACCGACTGAAACTAAAAATTGTTTAATGTAGGTTTATAATAACTCTCAATTAATGTATCTTGATACACTTAAATTCTTAAATTAATCAATAATTAAATATATGTTCTTTTTTATTGATAGCTTAATATCTTTACTCTAACGCGTATATCGACTGAAATTAGTAAAACTGTTATCAATGTACAGATTTTATTTTTATACTTGCTGCGTTTCAAATTACACCTTTATATAAACCCAAACAAAATGTAAATTTGGAAAAAAAGAGAACGAAAACATCAGTAAATTCAAAAGTAACCCAGCAAAAATAGAAATATAAGTAATAACAAAAATATAGTTCCTACAAAAGAAAATATCGAACAAAACAGATAAAATAATGTGTTCAAATTACAACACAAAAACGAATAGCACTCATTTTAAGGATGAAGTTTATACGTTTTATTGCATTCCCCCGTCATGATGACGGATGTTAAACGGAAAAATAAGTAATGAACAATATATATAATATATGTATAACTGGCATGTACCGGTGTGTGGGTTCACACGTCTATCAATTAAAGTACATTTAAATTTATTAGCCCTTTCAGTCACACATGAAATTTTGACATACAAATTTTATACATTATTTATTATGCAATGCAGCTTCTTAGATGACTCTCGATAATTTTGGTTGTGTTTAAATTAATATTTTTTTAAAATTGTGACATTTCATGTTAGCCAGAAAATAATCTCGTTAGAATTAATATTTTATATGCCATATAATGAGCATAGTCACTGAAAGGATTAAACTGGGAACACGAGTAAATGCTTAATAATAGCAATGGTAATAACAATAAAAAAATCCAGCTTTTTAAAACGAGTAACAAAACAAAATACGAAAAATAAAATTGTAGATTAAATTTAAATATTATAAAATATTATAATTATCATTTATTATTACATGAAATAATCAAAATTAATCGAAACTATTAATACCTTTACGTAGATTTAATAGCACGGAAAGTTTATTTTTCGCACAAGATAAAATAAAAAAAAAAAAAGAAGGCTTTTACAATTACTTCAGAAATACTAAACATGAAAACACAATAAAAACATCGCGGGTACACTTCATTGATTATTATAAGTTAAGTACACACTGTACTGGCTTAGAAAATTAATATGATTAAATTTTACAGGTTATTTAAAATATTATAAAACTCGAAAAAAATTAATTTTAAATTTCATCGCCTTCTTTTTTAAAATAACAGCCGGCAGGTTCAATAGAACATAATATACTCCTGCTGTTAAATCTCAAACAACTCGTTCCATTCAGGTTTGGTTTAGATTCTTAATATGTTTCTGGGACCATAAAAATTCATTTTTAATCATGCTTGATACCGAGCTTCTTTGTTGGATTCTCATTTATGTTTTATTGCTAGAACTGTGTCGAGCACTACAATATCAACTGAAAAAAATAACGATGCTTATTATAATTAACAGGTTAAACAAAAACATGAAACTATACTACATAAAATTATGTTCAACTTAGCAAAACAACATATTATTCATGATAAATATATTGAACAAATACTACTTAATCACTGTTTTCTCGAGCTTTTACGGCGGTAGCTTTATCCACATTAACACTTTGACAACTTAATTTCATCATTTCCTTAAATCGCTGGCGCATTCACATAAATGAATAGTTATTCATGTCAGGTTAAACCCTGAAACATTCAACACGCTCTTTTCGACATATAACTTTGATTATAAGACAGTTCTTCAATAAATACAGTTGATTTTCTTTCAGCGTTAATGAATTTGTACTTAAATTTCTTTTAATATCAATTTTATTTTTCATTGTTGTTTAAGATGATTTCAATCTGGTTTTGTAAATTTTCCGTATGTGAACAAAATAATGTAGTATTTATTATAACGAATTAAATCAACTAATGTTAGTTTACAAAAGATATTTTTGTATGCTGTACGAAAAATTACAATTCGTTAGAATTAACTAATGTTAAATAATATAACGAACGAACTTAAATGTTATGTTAGGAAAACGAGGTTATTATATTACAAAAAAGTGTCCAACTAAAAATGTTCCGTGAGACTTACAGACTGAAACTGACTGCTTTTTACGAAGTGCCGGAGCCGATTGTTGGAATACATATGGAAATTATATTAATAATAACATAACATTAGGATGTCCTTGTAAAACTAATATGGAACTAGAGAATAAAATGAATAGTTTTACTGACTTGGTTTTAAAAGCGGCTGAACTGCCCATTCTTAAATCAATAGAAACTTCAAGTTATGACAAAATTTTCCCAATATTCTGACATTTATCGAGTTCAAAAACTATATTAGAAGTAGACATCAAAAACTTAAAAATGTTTCTACAAAGACACTATTAAACCGTTTAAGGTACTTGATAAGAGTAAAGATAAATAAAGATCGAAATTCCAATTTCAATTATAAATTTTGTAATCTTACGGTTGAAGATAAAAATCTAGGTAAGGAAATTACACTACTTACAAATACGTACATACATTTACGGCTAATCAGCTATAGATAAGTGTAAAAGTAACTAGTTAGTGAAGATGTATTACGGTATTATTCATACACAAAATTCGCATTTGACATCGAACTATTGCAATAATAAAAGTTTATCTTCCATTAAAAAGTACTTAAAAGATTCGCCTGTGAGAATTTTGCTCGCTGCTTTAATAACGGTCAGAGAGGTACATCGCGTCATAAAGAAATTTAAAAATAAAAAATCAGTAGGTCGAAATAATATTTCTACAATACTGATTAAAAATTTACCACAAAAACCGATTGTCCAGTTAACATTCATGATAAATTCAATTTTATTACTTTCTTATTTTCCCAACTGCTGGAAAGTGTCGAAAGTTATTCCTATACCAAAATCAAGTAAGGAAATTTCTGATCACAAAAATCTGCGGCCCGTGTCGTTACTTAGTAATTTTAGTAAAATAGTAGAAAACATTATTTCGGGTACACTAAAAAAATTCACAGTGATCAATCTTCTTATAAAACAACAATTTGAATTTAGGGGCAATGTATCTACTGTCATGCAATTAGGAAGAATTAGTGAAACCATAACTGGTGGGCATAATAGAAATAAGCATACAGGATTACTGTTATTAGACATAGAGAGTCTTGACACCACTTTACAACTTGGTTTAATATACAAAATTATTCAACTTAAATTATCTAATAATTACTTAGTTCGGCTTATTCAAAATTATTTAAGTAAGCGAAATTTCATAGTTAAAGTTAAGTACTTAAGTTGGTAATGATTGTGTCCGGAATACGTTATATTATTAATTTTATTATTTTTTGTAACATATATTTATTTTGTAAATGCACTTTTTATATATCTATCTATCTAATTGAGGATGTTCATTTGAAGCCTATGTATAGTTAGTAGCAGATATTGCTATAGTTCTTTGCTGAGTAAATTCAGAAATACTTTTAAATCTAATTGTGCAAAGCTTTATTTATATGTACTGTGAATGAAATATATTATTAACCAAACGTTCGCTTCAATCGTTTCGATATAAAGGCCAAATTTGAAAGTCAAAGATGTTTTGATTTATTGACCAACATTACTATTTTTGCATAATGTTTGCGACCAGCCACGATTTGTAAACCTAAAAATTATTTAAATTACTAATCAATATTTTAAATAGATATATCTGTAAAATTTTTCGAAGAAAATTAATTTGTTTATAATTTATTAAAGTGAAATATATAACAACACAACGTCAAAATCAACCAAAATACGGCTTTCAAGATTGCATTAAAAACTTAACATTAAAATATTACCATGAACTATTTTTTAAATTCTAATTATAAATGTATTATTGGGGAAAATTTCTGAGAAATATCTCGAAAGCAGTTGAAATTATCTATAAAGATAATCATTATGATGTATTCAAGGAAAAACATTACTCGGTTATTAACCTGATTCATTGATTTGTTCAATAAATGAATTATGTATTTGAATAATGTTCCAGGTAAGTTTAAAAAAAAAATATTACTACGTTGATAACAAAAGAAGTGCCCTCATAGTTATGGTCTGATTAACTTAAATGTAGTTGAAACGATAATAGCCTTTGCGATAATACCGTTTTTTACATAAAAAGGAATTTACTTTGATTGAAAATATAAGCAATTATGATAATAAATTAATATTTATTTAACCGTTGCCGAAAATAACGATAACTGTGGGTTAATCGCTGTAATGTAAAATTACAAAAAACACTGATAACTATTTAACCTTTACCCAAGTATAATTATTTACATAATGTAAAACCATTTAAAATATTTTATTGTTTCAACCCTGATATTAATAATTACTATAATTATTCATATGAAATTTACAAACAAACTACGCACACGCTATGTACATATATAAAAAATTAAACACGTATGCATTTATCGAAATGTGTAAAGTAATTTATTTATACATATGTATTTATATATATATATATATATGTGTGTGTGTACCATTTGTATTTAGTTAGATGAGCTCAATCACAATAATCGTACATGTATTCAGTAAATATATGAATTAACGCCGTTTATATTACAACTTAAAGCATAAACACTGCATTCAGTATATAGCCACATTACCTTCATGACAATATCCTCTGAAAGTCTTATGAAAAGTCATTAAATCTTTGTTAGAGCGAAATTATTTAGCGCGGAGGTTAATGTCAACGACACACGTTATGAGCATAAATACCCATTCCCAGTTTACTTTGCATAGTGCAATAGATATTGTGTGCGACAAGTAACCTGTTTCTTCAATAATTTATAAATTTTAAAATTCAGCACATAATTTCTTTTACTTTTCGTAGTTGAACAAATATTTATTACGCTTGTTAACTTATTCAGTAATCTGACAATCCTAAAAAGAATTCGCATTTTCTCTCAATAAAAAATGGCAAATAATTAGATTACTAACCCCTTTCAGAAGACAGTTCAATTAGCGAGTTGAACAAACATTTTATCTTTGATTTCTTTTTATATACTTTGATTTATCTTTGGTTGTAATGAATAAATTATTTTTAATTTTTCTTATGTGTAACCATTTCTCATCGACTGTTTCAGTTTCCGATACAAATATCATTTCTTCTAAAATTAAAAAAATCTCTCCCAAAAGACAGAAACAATGAACCAACATCCTATTGAAATTACAAAGATAACGCGAATTATATTATAGATATAATGTATAGCAAAGTGATTATTACAATATCGTCTATTTGCATATTTATAAATATGTTTGTATAAAATGTGCGGGTGTGCATATTGGTATATTCAATTTTATTATTGTTATTTCATTAAATTATTTATATACCTACTTATATTGTTAAAATTTATTCATACTTTTTTTTTGTCTTATCAAATAATCACTTCTTGCTTACAAGGTTTTTATGTTTTTCCTTCTAATTTCTAGTATTTATATGACTCAATCTTATTTAATTCATATTTTTAAGTTACTTTAATAATCTATGTGTAATGCTGACATACAGAGTCTACACTTTATACATTTTACTTTTATGTTTATTTAAATCCGTTTTTTTTTTATTTGAAAAAATTATTTCGGAAGGTATTAATATCAAATTACAATTTAAAATGATGTAATTATTTAAAAGAAAACTTATTTTAAGTTTTAAGACGGACCATGTTTTTAAAATAATACATTTCAATTTTAGAAAGAAAAATTTCTTTAAGAAGTTAAGAAGAACGTTAATAAAAAATAAACATGTGTTTAACAAAATATTTAGGAGTCCAACATAAAATTTAATTAAATTTTACCACTATAAATTTGCAATCATTTATTTAAAAAGAATAAGAATTTTTTAAATGAAAAGTTACTTAAAACTATAATTTAAGTATAAAAATAGTTTGAAAATAATACGTTATTCTGATTCGGAAATTTATGTATAAAAATTAAATTACAATTTAAAATAATTTTTTAAAAAAAAAACTTTATTTTAAAAATAAAATTTTTAATTTTAAGATGGACGATTTTTAAAAAATAACCTACTAATTTAAAAAGGAAAAATTTTAAGGAGTTAAGAAAAACGTTAATAAAAATAAACATGTGTTTAGCAAAAAATTTAGGAGTCCAACATAAAAAATTAAATTAATTTTACCATTTATAAATTTGCAATATAAACAATAAAAGAAGAAAAACAACAAATTTTCAATCATTCATCTAAAAAGAATAAATATATGAAAAGTTGCTTAAATAGTTTGAAAACAATACGATATTCTGAATGAAAAAACAAAATTATGTATAAAAATTTTGATGATAATCATTATTTATAATTTAAAAAAAAAAAAATAACGTTACTTATAAAATTAAAAAAAGTTGTTTTTTTTTATTTGAAAAAATGGTTTAAGATAGAATTAATAATATCAGAAATTACAATTTAGAATTATATAATTCTTAACAAATATATATATTTTAAAAATAAAATAAAAATTTTAGTTTTAACATGACGATTTTTGAAAAATAATACATTTGTTTTGGAAAAATTTCTTTAAAAAGTTAGGGGCACGGTCCGACTAATGTTGTTCAGGCTGATGATGAGAACACAATCATGAACGCAATCTCACTACTGCTCACCGCGGGGACTTTTGATTGCTAGGTTTCCCTCCTAATCCGGTTCGCCCCTCATTAGCAACCTGGATATTGCAGACTCCCCTGCTATACCCATGTTGACGAAGAGCTTAGCGGGACGTCCACATTCGATATGCGCTAGTCATCACCAAGTGGTCCCGAACTCAAAACGGTCAACATGCCCCAAGTCACCGAGTCGCCGGTTTACAGTAATATGCCACTATTCCCGACGAGTAATAGAATGTTATTTCTATTATATAAAGTTTAAAATTTTTAATTATACACTTTGTCAATAGATGTCGTTATATTTGAATAAAACGAAATATATAAAAATTCATTGTTGGTTCGGGGTATCTCAAATCCTGTTTTTAACTATAAGTTCATTATATTATAACATATTTTCGAAAAATAGCGCTAATTTTGAATTACACACGGTGTTCGGTTGTAACGGATGGTTTTATGTTAAAGAATTATAACTAATAATTTCTTAAAATTAATAATAATTGCAATTATTTAATATTCAAACCACATTTTAAAGTTAATTTGCAGTCTTAATGATTTAAACAAAATTTATTTAAAAAACTCGCATTTCGATTACGTTGACCAAGCAATATTTCATTTTCCTACTTAATTTGGCTTTAGACCAAAATATTCCACCACTAGCCAGTTAGTTTTAACAGTATCAACTCGCCCTTATTCATAGACGAAGCCATCACACTTACCAGTTGTGTTATTTTAAAATCTTCAAAACTACACTAACCACAAGAGGTACTAAATAGCACCCCTTACTTACTTCTCAGATATAAAATCGTAAAATTAAAAAAATCATTATTCTTGTAAATAACATTAAAATTACCGAATAGATCAACGAAAAACAATCCTAAATTTCTTCACACATCTATTTGAGATTAAGTTCACGAAGAATGTTTAATTCTAAAAATATTAATATAACGCCTTGAAAATTATCTGGCGTCGCCTAAAAAGCGATATTCTAGATAAAATATTTCAAAACAAGATAATGCATGCAATCATCAGCACATTCATTCAAATAGATAAATTATTTCCCCACTTAGAATTATGAAAGTTTTTCAAGATACTAGTAAATTAAATAAATATGACCTATTTGATTTATAAAACTAACATTTTGCCCAAAAACATTGATCTAAATAAACAATTAAAAATAGCGATAATTTCCATTGAATAAAAAAATATAGGATTGGCCTTCATTATACAGACGTAAAACTTTCTTCCAGCAATGATACGTGAAAAAATTGTTTGTATGAAACACGTTATATAGCACGTATACAAATAGTGTACTTAAGAGATAAGTTACAGGAATGTGTTCATAAGTATTTTCTAAATATATTTGAATTTTCGTAACACTAGTTTTAATTCTTAAAATAAAAATGAATATGATAAAATTCAGTCATAAAGAAAAGTAAATATACCCAACAGCTTAAAAATCATATAAAACAATTAAGAAATAAAATTAAATATAATGAATAAGTAACCAAAATTACACAGTAAATAATACATGAAATCTAATTCTTGTTTTTATGTAAATTATTTGTATTGTTCATTTCCAAGGCTATCATATTTATTGATAAAATATAATTCAACTTTAATTATTTATAAACATAACATGATCAATGTAAGTGAATGTTAAATATATCATGAAAGATTTATATTAACATTAGCAACATGTGATAAAACCTTGTTTAACGAAGTATATGTTGTATATATGATGCTATAAATGTATCTTTTACTGAAAAAAATGTCTTATTTTCATCCGTAAATTAAGAATATTAAGAATCAGAAATTGAATAACATATTAAAAACATTTTACTCCGTGATTACTAAAAAAATTATTTATTTCTATTGCATTCACGACTATGATCATTTTTATAATGGTGAAAAAAATTTAAATGTTACAAAGTACCAATAACGTTACATAGAAAATTAGTACAGAATAAATTACTTAAAATTCGAATAAACATCAAACAAATAATGTAAAACTAGAAATTAAAATGTTTTTTTCTAGTACCAAACAGCATGCGATAATTTTTAATTACACAACACCATCATACGCGTATTATATGAAACGCTTCTTCAGTGCTAAAATAAAAAAACAATACAAGTAGAATAAAATAGGAACGATGTACCTAAAAAAATAATACAAAATAAATTATTTATAATCAATTTAAAATTAGTCATTAAAATAATTTACTTTTATAATCAATTTAAAATTAGTCATTAAAATAATTTACTCTAATGATAAAGAATTTTTATTACAACCATCCACCACGCGTACCTATCACATAAGAACTAAATGATTTCTTTTACTGGATACCTACGAAATCTCAGTTCGATTAAAAAATTTATAAACAAAAACCGAAATAAAATGGTAAAGTTATGACACACTGTTTTCTCTACATATCACCGTATCAATTATTTATTCTCGGGATTCATAAACAGGCTTTGATAACTTATTTATTCAATTTGGTATGAAACTTAATTCCAATCTCAAAAAACAGATATTTCGTAATTTACTACTATAATTATATATATATATATATATATATATATATATATAAATATATATATATATATATATATATATATATATATATATATGTATGATATGTATGTATATACCTAAATGACAATAAATATATGTAAAAATGTCAATGTTTGTCATGCGTACAAGAAGAAAAATATTAATGAATTACATTACATGAAAGAATCAATCTATTATTCATACTCAGTTAATAACACACATGAAATCTACATTTTTTACGATTTCCGTGAAAAGTAATTAGGAAACTTTTAAATACGATATAATGCGTATACATTAAATGGTTTTATCATGAACCGCTCGGAAGATTCAACAATGAAGGTAATGAAAAAATCTTATGGCATCCTGTAAATCAAAAATTTAAAATACTCAACCAGTATTAACAACAATAAAACACAAATGTGACTTAGATACTGCTCATTCAAGAATAAAAATAGAAAACTAAAAAATAAACAAAACTATAATCATTAATCTTCATTTTGACACTACAATTAAAACTGTTTATAAATTAATACATACCCTTAAAAACAATTAAAAGATGAATAAAAAAACAATATATAAAACGGAAAATTAATTTTCACAAACTACTCTAAACATACAATTACATTTCCAAATTATTAAAATCCAGGGTTTTTTTTAATATTCGAAACCCACTTTCGATTAAAACATTACCTGTAATGAAGCGTATATAATATAACTATAAGGCTAGACCATTATGGCGTAAAGAATAATTGAAATAATATATCAAAAAACTTAATTACTCGGATGGAACTAGCTTCATAACCTAATCTTCATCATCCTAGCTATTTACATTTTTATTAATAAACTTACATACATGTAACTGTAAAACCAAATTAAATTTTGATGAAACATTTTTGTTACACCATTTTCATCCATAACGGTTTTCAATATTCCTATCTGCTTCTATTAGTTTATCTTTTACCGTATCATAATACTCCTGATCACTGCTTATTCACACTTTCCATATTCGGAAATTGTACTTTTTAACAAAAACAATGGAAACTGACTGTACCAACAACACGTTGATATATTTATGATGTCACTCGTTTATTGGGTTTAGTACCGAGACTTCTGGATTCGGATGATTACAGAGACTTTTATTATGTCGGTAAGTTAAATCAGTGATAGATAACCTCATTAACCTACTTAATTCGTAAATCGGCGTGTAGTGATACGTTTCGTTGAAACTAACTGCCATTGGTTATCATACGAAGACATTTATTTTTGAGCACTTCAATAATTCGCTTGTTCGAAGCTTTGGTGCAACCCCACAACAAGATTTTATACGTGCAGATTGGTTGTATAATAATCTGATAAATTAGTCGTTTATTTTGTAACTTCATTTTGGAATTCCACCCTCTGATTCAATACATTTGGTGTACTTTGTGAGCTTTTGCATCGATGTGAGCTCTCCCAGTCTTAGCATCCAGATGCAATCCTAAGTATTTTGCGGAGTTAGCAACTGGTAGTTTCTAATTATTTATGAAAACTATATCCTAGGGGTTCCGCTTACGCAGGGCGAAGGTAACATGTGGACAATTTTTTCTTATTGAGCTTAATCTTCCAATCCTTCGTCCATTTCATTATATGGTCCGCAACATGTTGAAGATTTACTTTGGATTCACTTACTAATATAATTACTGTGCCATGGGGGTTCTACCCTATAATAAATCTTATGATTTACAGAGCGTGGATAAGATCAAAACTGGATTATTCACTTATCATGCTAAATCTAAATAAAACTAAACAGGAAAAACTACAAACGATCGAAAACAAAGATCTACGATTATGTGTAGCTTAGGTGCAGAAACTGGGGAATTTCCAATTGAATTGAGACAACAACTTCTACCGGATAAGTTCTTCTTGCATACCATGGACAAAAAAAATTTACAAATATATTAAATTAAGTAAAATGGGTATATCAGAATAAAGATAATGCATAATGGATTAATAAAATATTACAATCAATTGTTAGCAGTTACGTTAGAATCAGATATCTTAATATACTAAAATGTATTAAATTACCGGCATATCAAATCCCATATAAAACTGTTTCTATGAATGTACAATTAGAACTTGATAAAAATGAATTTCTTTATAAGCACCAAATCGAGAAAATAATAACATAAAAAACAATATATTTGATGAAATAAAGCAAATAAGTTTTCAGGATTTTATGATTATTTACACTGATGGTTTCTTATATAAATCTAAAGATTGGCAAGTAGCAACTCTTTACATACCAAAAAAAATATATATATATAAGAAAAGCGTATAAACTGCCGTATGCTAACTCATCTTGTACAGTAGAATTCCTAGCCATATTCAAAGCACTAATATATATTAAAAGATACTATAGAGAAAAAATTCTAATCGTCACTGATTCAATGAGTGCATTACAATACTACAAGTCAGAAATGAAAAAATATTGAATCATATAATTGCCAGATTAGGAAAACTATAGCGGATATAAAGAAAAGTGATAACGAGATACATTTCATGTGGATACCATTGTATACAGGATTAATTAGAAATAAAGTAGTATACACATTAATCAGAGGTCAGATATGTGAAATAGAAAATAAACCCATTGAATGGACGGAATATATTACTTGGATTAAGTAAAAAGCGTATGATGAGTGGAACAAGAAATATAAATTGATATGTACAACCAAAGGAAATAATTACTACAATATACAGCAGAATATTTCAAAACTACTTTGATTTCAAATGGTAACTTAAGTTACATTAAAATCATGCTAGGAATGAGAATGGATCACAAGCGAAATACAAATCATCTAGCTAAAATGAAAATTATTGATTCTAGCTTCTGTCAATTCTGCGGACAAGAAGGAGGATCTTTGACACATTTGATTTGGACTTTTTCAAGTTCTGTAGATTATTCAAGTTGTGTAGAAGGTCGTGAACGTTTTTTTTTTTCGGTGTGTATTTCACAGTATGGAACAATGTCATTTGCAGTTCGTAAAATATTAGCAGAACAGTGTTCACCTGCAGCAAAAATGTTATATAAATGTATTAAGATAACAAGATCTGTATTTAATATTATAAATAAACATATGGGTATATCGCAAGTTTAATGTGGCAATGGTACTATAGTTACTTCGAAAAAGCGTTTGACTCTATCAAGTGGGAGAAACTACGGTATATATTGGACAAAATGAGAACACTTGTGCATCTTGTATATTTAATAAAACAATTATATGATATCAGGTTGGCGGTTGTATATGTGAACAAGGTAAAGTCAAGTAACTTTAACCTTGGAAAGGGTGTGCGATAAGGGTGTCTACTGTCGCCACTGTTGTTTAACATATATACAGAATATATTATGCGGAAATTGTTGGATGATTGGAACGACGGTATATTAGTAGGTGGTAAAAGAATTAATAAACTACGATATGCTGACGATATAACGTAGGTTAACATTAGCGCGCAAAACTACAGTTAGAATAACAATGATCTGGAAGAATACAGCACTGACATTAAATACAAAGTTGAATTTGCTAAACTGCCTAGTCTTTCCAATGGCTACTTATGCGTGCGAAACATGGTCCCTTACTGCTGAGTGTGTCAGCAGAATAGACGGGTTCGAAAGTTGGAAATAGGAGGCTATTAAGAATATCGTGGATGAATCGAAAGACTATTGAATATATTTCCCAAAAGCTGACAACACATAGTCGTCTATTAAGCAGAATAAGAAAAAGATTTATTGAATCCTTTGGACATGTTGCGAGAGATATAAATTTTCTACGACGTCTAATAATCATTAGGAAATTGAACGATCAAGAACGCATTGAAATCGATCGGTTAAAATCGTTAATTGGCTTAAACATGCATGAATCACAATAGGCCAATATGGAGATCATCAACATATACGCCTCTTTCTTAACATCACTACGCCCTCTCGAGAGATAAAGGAAGAAGAAGAAGAACATAAAAATCAAGAACAGAATGAAACTGCTCAGAGTGTTATAGCTAGACCAAAAAAAAATACAATATTAAAATTATTACGTTATTTTTGCGTATATATTTTAAGTATTATAGAGAAAATACCATCTAAAATTTTGTAAAAATTAGAAATTGATTTTTTATTATGAAAATTGCGTACAATTATTTTGGGATATAATTATTTAAATATACCTTTTAGTACTTAGATCTTTTAAAAAGCGTGTTTAATTATACTCTGAATTATTTATAAAGTATCATTATTATTGCTTTATTTCTGACATGTATTTTTGGTCGTTGGTAAGAAAAGAAATTTCTTAATTTAACAATAACGGCCTATTATTCAAATAATCAAATTTCAAAGGCATTATTGGCTGGCTGCGAGCATTTTAATTGTGATAATCAAGATAATTAGTGTAAGTACTGCATAAAAAGTTGTCGAAATTCATTAAGTGATTTAATCTGCTCAAGTAAGGATTTTTATTATACTAAATATTATACGCTATAAATTTTTTGTCCGTTCATATCTTTGTTTTTAAATTTTTCATATGGTCGATTTTCAATTTTCAAATGATAAATTCATGATAAATTAGCGTAGCTTAATTATGTATATGTATTTAAAATAAGTCATTTTTCGTTTTGTAATTTCTACAGCGTTTTTACTTAGTGAATATAGTGATTCAATATTTATTACACTATAAGCTATTTTGACTTAATATTAATTATTTGATTAGTAAAGCTGCAACAATATATTCTACTCTCGTGTATTTAATAAAATTCAAATTTAATATGCTTTATGTGATTATTTAGGAGCCTGTTCATTTAGTTTGATTAAAGTTTTGATGCAAACATTTAGTAATTCATTTTTTTCAGTTTTAGACGGTGTAAATTCATTGTAGTATTTAGATTTGAATCTATATCTGCATTACAATGAGGGATGAAGCAGCGAAGCAGTTAATTGAATTTAAAGAATCGAAAAAGGTATATAAATATGTTATTTTTCTAAATATACAAAACATTAAACTACATCTGCAATGAGTTATTAGTAATTAAATGTATTTTTATAACTGTATACCAATAACGTGTTTGTTATTTTTAAAATAGTAATATAATTCTAATATTTAACACTAAAAAAGTCTTATATTTTTTTCATTATTCGTGGAAATTCATCTAAAAAGGGATTTATCAAAATGAGAACATAAATAAATTCATTATTTACATAGGATTAAGTTTTTCTTTGCAGAAAGTTGACAAATTACGCAGTGAACATGGAGTACCTGTTGATAATCTTACAACAGTTTTGACCGTTGGTCGTGGAGGTCCGGTACTTTTACAGGATGTGAATTTTTTGCAAAATTTATCACACTTTAATAGAGAAAGAATTCCCGAACGGGTTGTTCATGCAAAGGGAGCAGGTAATTTTGTTTTATGCATATTTTTATACTTTTATTTTTCATAATTAAGAAGTCTTTATTTTTTTTGACATGTTTATTCATTTGGTTGTATAAATTTTAGTCGCAAAAGGATTTGTGTAGTGATAGCATCAGATTCGAAAAATAGTTTAATTTATGAACAGTACCTAAAGTACTTTCGATAAACGTGATTTTCAAACTGGTATTTATTTAAAACATTTTGTTATGTAAGAAATAGAAGTTATACATATGAAGAATTTATTTGTGATAATCGGTAAACAGAGGTGTCTGACACAATATCGCGTGTATTAGTTGCGATTATGTTAAAAATAGTATAATTTATTATACTCGTACTGTTTTGGCACCAAACAAAACAATTTTATGAACATTTAAATGCCTAGTACTTTAAATAGATAGAAAAATGATTGCTTAAATGGTACTACATTTTACACGTATACTGTTACAAAATAAGTTGCCAAAACTTTATGAATTTTAATACAACATTTAAGATACTTTTATTTGATATAAAAAAATTATAAATTTTAGGTTTTAGTACTTTATGTAAACAGCTATTTCCTTAAATTTAAAAATAGGAATTAATGCGAAGTTGTTTTCAAAATTTTTATGTCTTAAAATATATGAGAGCATGGTGTCTGATATTATGAAGATTTTTATTAACATAAACGACGATAATAATTTATAAATATTGAAACAATTTTGTTTGCAGCATTACATTTGACGGTTACTTTCTGAATTTCAAGACGAATTCGTGTAATATATTGAATTTTGCCGGATGTTTTTGTTCAATAATTGTTTTTAGAATATGTTACTAAGTAATTTTTTAGTTGTTTTGTCTGAATTCATAATGAATTTGACACAAAATATGTTTGGAGTCAATATCAAACAATCAAATTTCTACTAAACTAAAAAAATAGTAATGTAAATAATACGATTATAGCTCAATAGACTCAATGTTGATTTTATAATGCATACTGCAATTTATTGATATAAGAGCAACTTTCCTGTTATTTAAAACATGAATCGTGAAGGCTGGATAGAATGTTGTGAATGAGTGAAAGTGAAAAATTTAAACGTAATTGTTAAAAAGTAAATAAATTATTGTGCGATATCAAACGAGTAAACTGTTTGAAACAAATTTAGTATGTTCAATTTTTTCTATTGCTCGATATTCGTGCTAATGTAGTTTTTACATGACGAGTGGCACCTCTATATAAGGTAATAGAACTAACTCGTATAAATTAAATGATTTGTATTCTAACTATATAATATAGTTTATGTTAAATTATTTAATTTAAATAAATTCCAAATAATATATTATTTAAAACATATTTTATTTTATGGTATATTTTCGTATGTGTTATGTGTATGATAATTGCAATAAGAGAATATACGCAAATTATAATTGTTATTACCTGTAAATAACTTCTTACGTTGACTTATCACCGTCTTCTTCATAATTACATGTATTAATATGTTATTACAAGTAGATCACCTCACCATGTTCAAAAAAGACGATTTTTGCAGAGGCTACAATTTTTGGGGAAATCAAAGTTTAGGAAAACTAGATATTAATTTGAAATGTCGACGTTATCGCTATCTATGGAAACAATGCGAATCTTACTCTCGATAGAGAGCGGTAACGTCGATTCCTACATTTAGAAACAAAATATTTATTATCAATCGAAATCGAGACTATAAAAATATGATTTTTGAAAAACTAAAATTCGTTGATTCGATCTAACTTCAGCAGATTTTCGCTACGTATCATTTCTAACTATAATTAAAATTTTAAAATAGTTATTTACAAAATCTAACAATTGCCCGTGCATCTCAGTGAGTTTATTAGTCATTTGAAAATTAATTTGCAATAGTTCTCAAAAAATAAATGATGGGGTTTGTCTATAATTCAGCCTTTTTTTAGGTATTATAGTTTATAGGTTGAATACGTACGACGAGTAATCATATTGATTTTATTAATTTCAGTCAAAATTTGGCTTTATAAGTAGACGGAAATACCTTTAATTTCTTTAACATCATTAATAAAAGTATATGTAATCGTTAAATGTTATCGTATGCTTATTGACTAAAATGATTGATTTGTTTTTTGAAGTAGTAATAATTTTTTCGACGTTTTTATGTTATGTGAAATAATTCCGATCACACTTCTTAATATTTAAAATATTATTAATGCTCGTATAGTTATATTTGTGCAAAGTTAAGTTTGATAATTTGGAACAATTTAACTGCGTGTTTTATGTATTAATTTTAACATTTTTTATAGGGGCCAAGGGAATTTTTAAAGTAACGGGAGATATAACTAAATACACAAAAGCTATTATTTTTTCCGAAATTGACAAAACTACAGATGTTGCCGTAAGGTTTTCTACAGTGGGTGGCGAACTTGGATCAGCTGATACAGTTAGGTAAGATTTAATTGTTGATAGATCAATATACTGTAACAAACAATTTATGTGCAAATTGTTTCGTTTTGATATAATTTGTTTTTTTTTTGTGAAACCATTTCACATGGGTACATGAAATAAGATAGATTTTGGTTCCTATATAAATTTAATCAGACATTTTAATAATATAGATTTTTTTATGTTTAATTATACATCATTTATGTACACAGAGGATTGATGTAGTTACTTATGTTATGTATATATATATATATATATATATATATATATATATTGCAATTTCCTTTTCATATTTTTGCCACATTTGTTGAACTTATACATAACAGGGGAGGAAAAAGTTTGATGAAAGAGAGATAGTGTAGCGGTGCTTAAAAAGGAACACAGAAGCCCTAGCGCAAAAAGCTTCCGTGCTGCCAATACAATCAAAGTAGGTGCTCCAGTGGCAAGGCAAGCCAAGACGACTGGCCCACAGAGATTGGTACGATTACTCGTTGGCAGGAAAAATAGGATAGTAGAGAAGGTACAGGATGTTAGGAAAGGAAAAGGAAATAGGAGATATAAGGAAGGCGATGTCAGTATTTCGGTGTGACCACCTAGCCTTTGGATAAAAATCCTGACCGCAAGGCAGCGAGTTGTTACTGAGGAGGTAACGGTGCAAGGTTTTTACGGCGCCGCGGGGAAGACATTTCTAGGATTTATGCAGACTTTTAGTAGACAGTTCCTCAAAGTGCCCATCTGCATCCTCGTGTCTTCTTACCCTGACCACTGGAATCACCTGCACGAGGCTTTCCGCCAGTGGCCGTTCTTGGTCCACGACTGCTTATTGGTTATTCGCAGCTAACCTACATATCTGTAGGCCTTCCACTATTCGTCATCTGTGAACGCGCCCCGTTCCAGTTAGAACTCTGGCCCGGAAAGGTACAGAGTACCTCCTCGGCGGAGATATATATTATATATATATATATATATATATATATATATATATATATATATATATATATATATATATATATATCCTTTGTTGAATATTTTCGAGTAATATAATAAATTCTGTGATCTGGCATTTTTTCCCTTTTAAATTACCAATAACAAATAATGTAATTATTTAACATGAAAACAATGTCGAGCGACACACATATTATTTAGTTTTATATTTTCAGAGACCTGCGTGGTTTTGCCATCAAGTTTTATACCGAAGATGGAATTTTCGACTTGCTTTGCAATAACTCGCCAATTTTTTTCATTCGTGATCCGATCTTTTTTCCTTCCTTAGTTCATTCTCAAAAGAGAAACCCGGTTACAAATTTGAAGGTCGGTATATTCAAAATATTAAGTAAATATGTAATAATCTGCTATTTATTTATAATTTCTCAAAAGAGAAACTCGGTCACAAATTTAAAGGTCGGTATGCAGAAAATATTAAGTAAATATGTAATAATGTTGTGTTATTTATTTATCTATAATAGTCTAGCCATATTGACACACGTTTAATTTGTGTTTTGATATTAAACCCTAAACTAACGATAACAATGTTCAATGGTATTGAAACTATATGTTTTAAAATTATTCATTTTTGTTAAATAAAAATTATAATAGGAAATCGGATTATAAGTAGTCGGTAATTATAAGTATATAAATTTTAAAAATGTATGCAAATATAATAGATTCACATTTAAAATTCGGATTATCAAGAAGTATGAAAAGACGTTAAAGTTGTATTATTTTAAATTTATTTCGTTTTTTTTTCAACTTGTATATTTTTCGAAAATACTAATAAAAAAATATATATGTTTTAAGAAGCGTATAATTTTTTTATTTATTTAAACTCGTAATGATGGTTATGGTAGTCCGTAGTTTTTAATGATAATGGCGGCGCACATTTAAATTCACGTTGATAATATTATTTTCATTATTTAAAAAATAACGGTGGATCATTTTTATATTTTATTTGATTAGGATCCTGACATGGTGTGGGATTTCCTAACATTACGGCCGGAATCGATACATCAGGCTATGATTACTTTTTCAGATCGCGGTATTCCGGACGGTTACAGGCATATGAATGGATACGGATCTCACACCTACAAATTCGTTAATAAGGAAGGCGAGGTGTTTTATACAAAGTTTCATTTTAAGGTAAATGTTATTTACGATTGTATACGCGATCGGTATAATTTGGGCTCATTCGTAGAATACTTGTACAACTCAGAATCGATTGGGGCTTGGATAAATTGATGTGTTTTGCTTCCCTAAGCGGGATAAAAAATAAAAAAAAAAAAAACGCGGAAAAAATTTTTAATTGTAAATTACAACATTTTAAATTTTACTTATAAGTATGTTTATAAACATACCTAGGTTAGGTTAGAATCGGTCAGGTTTATTTCGGCTAGTTAGCAGTAGAATTAAAAGAAAAAACGAGACTTTCAAAAATGGTTTCCGCGGATTTTTAACTTCGTAACTCGTTAAAAATAATAATTTTTGATATTTAAAAAAAAAAAAAAAAAAAAACGAAAATCGGGAGTGTAGAAGTATTCTTCGAATCTACCATAATTTGTTCAGCTGACGTAGATGATGAGGGCGAGAAGAATTTTAAAGTTAACTATAGTCAGTTAGCTCCGATGTTAAGGTTGTATTCAATCGTGATATAAATGAGAAAACTAGATAATATGTAATATAAAATAAGTTATGACTTAACAATAACCTATATGAATAATAACAAAATGTAATGATAATGACGTTACTTTTTATCTAAGCGTGTACCGAAGCGAGCGGTTGAACATTAAATAGAAACGATCACGAGCGAATTTTTCCAACAATTATTCATTATATCTACGTATTATTCAAAGTTGAAACTTGACTGAGTAAACGCCGATAATTCAACTTTTTTACTTTCTCAGTAAGCTGATTTTATCGATCAATTAGATTGATTACTGAAGTTGCTAATGATTTTTTACTGTTAACAATTCTCGTTTTTGATTGAATTTAAATTAACATCGTAAGGTTTGGCATGAAGGTCTGAAGAACAAATGTTACCTAAGCTATATGCTAAAATACTAACTTCGTGGATTTCAGACAGATATTTTAGAATTAAGAAAAACAATGTTTATTCAGATAAAACAGCTTCGAGTTCGAGTCGCTCGAGGGAGTGTTCTTGAACCGATACTATATGCACTTTATACGCGGGAATTACCTCAATTAGAAACAATACTGTAGCAACATTCGCTGTTGATACAGCAACCCTGGCAGCTGGAGAGGATGGTATGTTGTCAGCAAGGAAGTTGTAAACTATTTACGATTGGGTTAAAAAAATGCATTAAACGATACTAAATCAGTGTATATGAACTTCACTAATAAGCGCATTACATGTATTCCAGTATATATTAATAATAATGTTATACCAAATGCAGATACAGCTAAATACCTAGGTATGCCATTAGACGCTAGAACGTTCATATAAAAAAGAAAAGAGAGGAGTTGGAAAAATGTATAAAAAACGGTATTGGTTGATTGGTAGGCACTGTCCGTTATCGATTTACAATAGAATAACAGTTACGGGGGTGCACTAAACAAATAGAAATATTAAAAGTTTAAAGAAACATTGTGAACGCATCGTATTATGTTAAAAATATACACGTCCAAAAAGATCTACAGATCGAGCACCTCGATGAAGTAATTAAAAATGTTGCAAAATGTCACCAAATAAGACTTAAAACTTATGTAAATACTGAAGCGCGTCATCCTAAGTAGGACGGATTTGGAACGTAGGTTCAAGAGAACAAAACTGCATCAACTAATATTAGATTAATTTTGATATATAGTTGTGAAAGGTATATAATTTATTATTTTTAGTTAATATGTAAAAACCAAAATTCAATCTCGTAAATTTAATATTATTCTTTATTAAAGTTAACTTTACAAAAAAAACACGTGCGAGCGTAACAACGCTAAAACTACCGATACGCTACGGAGCTTTTCTATTTATAATTAATCACGGTCGACTAGTATTTTATGATAAATTTCATCGAGTTTTCGACGTCACTCGTCAATTTTTTTTGTTTCTAGCCGGGTAATGGTATAAAAAATTTAACATCTGAGAAGGCATCGAAAATATCGGCGAACGATCCGGATTACGCTACTCGCGATTTGTATAATGCTATTCATAGAGGCGAATGTCCGTGTTGGAATTTAACGGTACAAATAATGACGGTTGAACAAGCGAAGGATAAGAAATACGCATTCGATCTTACTAAGGTATACTACTATGGTTTATATATATATATATATATATATTATATATATTTAGGTGTATAATCTTTACGATATGAGTTATTCAAAAAACAAAACCCTCCGTCTTGGGTCACCCTATATTATATATATATATATGTATATATAATATGAAACTTGCTTGTTATCGTTTCGTAGATATTTTTTTTTGTCCTTTTTATGTTTATTTTGTGCTAACTCCATACCTTTAATTTTATATAGTTAACATCCGCTTTTTTTCCTAGGGTATACAAATATATAATTTCAAACTTCAAATTACGCAGCATACATGATTAATTTATACTTTAATATTAATGTGTGTGTTTTTTTTAATGTTTTCAATTTATGTAAAAAGGTAGTCTAGTCGAATAGCGTAGTAGGCATTAACTTCCCACGGGAAATAAGTCGTCGAACAAGTGCTTTGTCTGCGACAAATCATTCTACAGTAGACAATCAACCACGTAATTTGCGGGACTCGTGTGTGCACACCTTATTTAAGAGATAACAAGAGCTTTGCATACGCAAGTGCGATCGGTGCAACTTAACCGGTCTAAGCAGATATATGCTAATGGTATCGTGGAATTAAATGTACTAATAGAATTAGTACCGAATATTAAAGAAGAGCTCACACGTCTAAAATCAGACAGAAGAGCAAATACGTATTGACGTAATTCCGCTAAAATTACGTTCAGAGGTGCAATGCAGCAGAATAGAAACTCTAGAACTACTAACAATCAATTTATTAGCCCCTAGCGGATATTTTGAAAGTAATGACCAATGCGATAACAAATGAAAGAAGTCAAAAAAGAAAGGAAACGTTCGACAAAAATAGGAAACCTAACCTACAATTGTATATACACAAAAACTAAAACCAACAGCGTTAGAGTCTAAGGGAAGATCTAACCGAAAATGTACTGAGGATACATTAAACTCCGTAAAAAATTAATACCCGATAATATTCTAGTAAGGCTGTGATGTGATAGTGAAGAAGAAATTAAAAAAAAAAAAAACAAGAAATGGAAATAGAAAATAAATGTACACTGCTCATGGTCATAGAAAATAAGCCACGGAATCAACATAAACGATATTCTGAATGACATAATGACCGTAATCCAGGGGAGTAACCTCGTCATATCGAAACAACTGATGGAAAAAAATGAAGGCATTGCGCGAAGTGTATTCAATCTTTGGAAAACATCGCAATTAATCAATGTTTCGATGCTGGAAGTCTAGTAAGACAAAAAAAAAGTATAATTAATAAATAATACAATTACACGCGGGCTGTGTACTAATAACTGAGTTAATAGTAAGGTAAGCAATAATAATAATCATAATATGAAATTATGTAGATATACATATCATCATACAGCTAGTTTTAAATGTTCATATGTAATAAAAATAAAAGATATGTTAAAGTCATCACGTATAAATTACCACTGCGTAAATTAAGTTTATATTATTAAAAATGTTAGAATTTGGGTGTTATCTATTTCGCTTTCATTTAAATAACAACGACAAGTGCGAATGTGACGCGTTAAAAGAATGAATAAAAGGTATTTTTTTTTATATATATATATCGATTAGATTAATTTTTACAACCAAATCCAACGATTAACGGAAAGAAAAGATAAGGATACGATAGGACGAACCAAAATAATTTAATAAATAAATTAGTCTTCGTTTATTACGAATGTCACTGAAATCGATAGAGCGCGTATAATAGAAAAAGAATTGACACAATATGTTGCAAAAGCTTTATCTAAAGTATAAATGTATTAAACAAAAATATACACGAGTGTATTTTTAAAAAATAACGAGAGAACCCAAAATAGTTCAAATAAGAGAAATGTGATGTAACAAAATCACGACTGCTGAAATTAAATAATTAACTCGCGATAATAACAGATAAAATTATATCCACTTATAATCGATATCGAAGTAAACTTATTACAAATAATTATTTTATTTGTATCAACCAAAAGCATTACATAGATTGCATAATAATAAATTTAAACTTTCATGACTGTCATCCGTACATCGCGGTTTTTTTTTTCTTCGGTGTAAAATTTTTTTATTACGTAACGTTTTGAAAACAATTACAACTGAAAATATCAAACTACTTTGGAACGTTCGTGTTGATTTGAAGGAGAGATGTTTTTTTTTTTTTTTTTTTTTAATACGGTCCACTTCGTTGTCGTATACTATATATTTATATACTTGGTGATAATCGGGACTATGTAGATGTCGCCCTATACACCATCCTTAATTATAAGTATACTTTGCAGATGGGCTCTTATATACAAATATCTGTGTATATATATATTAATTTCCACACAGACACACACACACATATATATATATTATATATATATATAAAATAAACTAAATAATGAATTTATATCATTTGTATATGCAGGATTGGACACACAAAAAAAAAACATTCATCGTGAATTTTTAAAATAAATTGTGATTATTCCGAATTATGGCTATATTTTACATTATATTCGTTCGTTGGTTTGTTAATTTCTTTAATTCTAAATTTATATCATTCGTAGATTTGGCCCCATAAGGAATTTCCTCTAATAGAAGTCGGCCAATTGATTTTAAATCAAAATCCGAAGAATTACTTTACCGATGTCGAACAACTTGCATTTAGTCCAAGCAACATGATACCGGGGATCGAACCGAGTCCAGATAAAGTTTTACAGGTATCTGTCGTTATTTTTTACTGATTCATTATGTTTTAGTACCAGCTTTATTATATAGATACCAGTTGTGGAGATCACACGTTTAAGAATAAAACTGAGTGCGTCGGCAGATGCCACTTGATACGTAAACAGTGTGGACACTACACCGTGATTTAGATGTTCCGTACTTGAAAAAAGTTATAAAAAAATAGCAAAGATATACGTTGATAGATTGAACGAACATACTAGTTAGACATTAATTATCCTATTAGATAATTTGGTGGATGTTAGCTGGCTACAACGGACGACACCACTTGATATACAGCCACTATGCGAATAATTGTTAGCTTATGTAATTATCTATCATCACATCTACTGATAGCCTAATAGGCTTTCATTTATTTATTTTTTTTTTTCAATTAAATTTCGCAGGGAAGACTGTTCGTTTACGCCGACGCTCAGAGATATCGCCTCGGAACAAATTATTCCCAATTGCCAATTAATTGTCCTTATCGTACTAAGAACACTAATTATTTGAGAAATGGACCGGGAATTCTAGACAATCAAAACGGAGCTCCAAACTATTTTCCCAATAGTTTCTGCGGTCCTGTGGAAGATCCTCAGGCTTGTATTCAACCCGACACAGTGAGCGGTAAAACAGGAAAGTACGTTGTTTTATTTATTTGAAATAATATACATTAATGTGAGTATATAATTTATACAGAACTATTTATTTTCCTTTTATGTTCTGTAATTTATGATTTTACGTATATGCGCTAACATTTGTATTTGTTGTGCGAGCCTGTTATTTAGCTTTTTTTTTTTTTTTTTTATTTATAGAGTTATATCGAGATGATTTACATTAAATTAAAATTGTTTGTCACGAGTTTCGTGTTTCTAATGAATAATTATTAATACGAAATATTGGAACCGGTTAACACACACAACCATCCGCATCTATATGTGTACGTTTCTTGTTTCATTTACAACTTTCACATAATTATAACATTCTCCAAATTTATAAAATAGATTATATTTGTATTTTTTCTTTCGGCCTTATTTATACTATTAGCAGTAAAATATAACGGATTTAAATTCTATACACTAATTCACACGTTTGTCGGATGAAAAATGGGATTTAATTTTATTGTCTCTAAGATTGATAATAAGTTATTATTTTCCATCCATTTGTATTTAAACGAATTAATTAAATCGAGCTAATCCGGAAATAAATATTTTAAAACCGTTACGGTGACGTTTTTATTTTCGGTGCATAAATATGCGACAGAATTAAAATATTACGAAATGTATTATAAAATTGTGAAATTTTAGAAATTACTGGCAAAAGTATGAATGAGCATTTGTCAAATAAGCTTCAATTATCTCGAAGATATTTTAAATCGATCTCCGAGGATATTCGAGGAAATTGTAAAAATAAGTAAGGTCGAAATAACTCGGTATTTATAGTTTTTAGAGCTGAAAAAAAAGTCAGGGTTATTATTGTTAGACAATATTCTGTAGAAGTATATTTACTTTCTTAAATGTTCAAATATTGGGTAGGTGAACTTGATAGGAATAATCACATAAGCGTAACAATATAACTTGGGTTATTATGTCGGACAAGATGCGAAACAATACTTAAACATACGTGAAAAATTTACTAGCCGATGCTAGTTGAAATCGACGATTATTATGGATATGGGATCCAGTGTCGCTGATCATAAAATAGCAGTTTTTTTCGTTTCGTTATCTTTAGGGGAGTGGTGATGTTAAGAAACATTCACGTATATTATGCTCCTCCATGTTGATCTGTCTTGAGCAGGCGTCAACGATTCGTGCAGATTTAATCCAATTAACGACTTCAAGGCTCTAGGCTTCCTTTTTTTCTCTCTTCCTATTCACTTTCTTAGTGATTATGAGTGAGAATTTGTATCTCGCTAAATGTTCGAAAAAATTCAGAATATTATTCCGTTTGATAAACATCTATATATCTTCAATGTTTTTCGATCCATTCACGATATTATTATTAATTTTTCAAACCCCTCGACTAAATATATTGTAATTATCCGGTTTAAAAAAAAAAAAAATTGTACACAAAGCGGATTTTACTGTGTGATGCATGTAAAATTTTGTTACCTAGACGGATTGGATTATTTTTAAGTGTATCTTCTGTGAGCTTGACATAGCATTTTCGAGGAAAAAATTTTCTCTCGAAAATTAAAAAAAAAAAATTAAATTTTTAATTGCTTCTCAATTTTAAAAATATGTAGTTTTAAACTCTAAAACGAATTCAATTAGTTTCGCAGTCGTCATAGATCAAGCGGATACTAGATGTTATGTACTATCCTATATTTTAATCCCGTCGGCTGAATTGTTTAAATACGTCATTGATTTTATAATTAAACTGAGTCAAATGCTCTTATCGGCGTCGAATCTTACCCTCATTCTATATAACCTATAAAAATTCCACTTAAAATCGGAACATCCCATCGCGAAAGACACTATCAAAAAATTACTTTCGCGTGGATATAACCGAAGGAATTAATTAGTTGATTTTGCTGTAAAATATATCGAAATTTTACTTCATTTGATATATACGTGTTCCTACTACACTAATTTGCTGCTCGAATTGAAACTATTCCTATTCCGCAACAAGTGCAATTTTCTCAAAAACTTCTACTTAAAATCCACAATGCCTCTCTGATTATTGTCGTTATACATGGCACATTAGTGGATGAAAGTAAATTTCGTCGAGCACATTTAAAACTCAAATCTTAAGAAAAATAACTACTTAATGGAATTGGGCTAAATGTTTGATTGATCATCAGATTGTATTCTCTTTTTAAGGTTATATTAATTACAGTTCTTTTTTTTTCTGGATAATAATTTTTAAAATTTTCTTCGTGTTACTTATATTTTAGGTACGACGATGAGGAAAGTGATGATGATTTTGTTCAGCCGTGTGAATTTTGGGTTAAAGTATTAAAAGATGATGAAAGGGAACGCTTGGTTAAGAATCTTGTGCAAAGTTTAACAGATGTTAGCGATTTTATTCAGGTAATAAATATTTTACATTTAATTTCGAACCCCGGAATAAAAGTTAACCTTCTGAAATGTCGCAACTTTATATTATTCTTAAAGCTCCGCCATAAACATTGAAAATTCCTTACCATTTTACGTTACGTAACAAATATTTTTATTTTTTTATTTATTTTCTTTTTTTTTTATTCAAATAATGATTATTTTAAATTATAAATTTGCGATTAACATGTCCGCTAATAAAAATTATGTAATTATCCTCGAAGAGAATTTTTTCACATTCGAAATTTGAAGCGATATAAAAAAAGAGTTTTTATATAATTTTATCTACGCCAGCAGTTTTATCATAAAAACAACTTACAGCGTATAAGATGTGCGTCATGTGAAATTTTAAAACAATTGTGGAACTTATCATTAAACGCGCTTTAATATTTATGTTGACTGTACATATAGTAAATAAGGAAAAACATTAACTAATGTAAAGCTAAAGCATCTGCTGCGGAATTCGTCAGCATTCTATAAATAATCGGTATAGTTATAACAAAAATTTATTTCGCTTCGCTCTTAATTATAATGTATTCCGTATATTTTTAAAACTCGGCTATTAATTAAAATTATTTGCAGGAAAGAGCGACATCTATTTTTTGCAAAATTCACGAAGATTTTGGTAAAAGAGTTCTCAAAGGTTTGGAGATAGCTAAGAAAAAGAAAAACAGTAAATGTTAAATATAAAGTGAATTTTTTCCTATTTTTTAATCGTTCAAAATTTGCGAATCGCGTATTTTTAATTATGTAAACTCACAAATGAGCATTTACATATTTAAATTTATTCATGTTACCCCGTTTTTAACATTTTTGTAGTCAAAATTCGTACGTAATGTAATTTTATTTTATAAAGCGACTTCAAATAAGGAACAAGTGTTACGAGTAAAAATTTTAAATTTTAATCGTTCATATATTTTTAAATATATATATATATATATAGTATAGATTTTTTACTTATATTCGTATTTTACAATTAAACGTAGCAAATATTAGTTCAGTTGAAGGTAATAGTAGATCTCTCGGGTGCTCGCGTCAAAGTTATTGAATAACTTACCAGAATACATGACATACAATGAAGAATGAAGGCGGATACACTATTAAGTGCGAAAACAGACAATATTTTATAAGAATAATGATAATAATACTAAAAAATCTGAGCGCTTCTAATACCAAACAATCCTGTTACGCGCGGTTGGAATTTTGTTTTAAATTTTCGCGAATGTGCGACTAGTTCCATAAGGCTATCTAGTACTCGGCGTGTAAGCGGAAATGATTTGTGGAAACTCATATCCAGCGATATGACAGTTTCTTTTGGTGTTCTATTTAACATAGTGCATCCTTATAATAGGTCAGTTGGTTTATTCCGCTTCAAGCGTCTGACTTCATTGGAGTTATCCAGAAATGCAACGGCCAGACTATTTATGTGGTGCTGTAGCTTTTGACCGTACAGTTCTGCAGCCTTTTTGATTTCTTCGCGGATTACACTTATATGGAGGTCTGTATGTAATGTATGATTGTTGATGTACCACGAAGCGTTTGTAATTTCTCTCAGGATGTTGTCAACGTTGTATTCGTGCAATATTACTACGCTTAGCACATTCTTTGAGTTGACATTTGTAGTTTCAAGTTGGTTTCAGTATCTGTTTATATAACAATAATTTGTTTTCCAGAGACAGCTCCGATTTTCTTCCAAAAAGCCATAGTAGATTTCTATATTTAATTTTTATTTTATTTCTTTTCTATGTGTTTTCCATGTTAATGTTTTGTCTAAATGAAGCCCGAGGTATTTTATCGATTATCGATGTAAATATCTGTCATATTACGGTTTTCCTTATTTGAGAAGGCTATATATTTATCTTCATTCATAGCGATACGCCACCATTTGAACTAAATTCACAAAGTATTAACAGTCAATTGAATATTTTTATCGGTAGTTTCTATCGAGGTGCTTGTACATATGATTGCGGTGTCATGTGCAAAAGTAGCTATTTCAGCTGGAACAGGAATATCGGCAGTATATATTAGATATATCATCGGTCGTATTTTACTGCCTTGTGGAACACCTGCCTCGATTTGTCGGAGCTGCGATTCTGCGTTTCCATACCTGACACAGAAATATCTTTCACGTAGGTGTAATTTTAGCAATTCGAAAAGTTGGCATGGGAGACTTTAATGTATTTTATACAGTAATCCTTCATATCTTACTCTGTCAAATGCTTGTTTAATGTCGAGGAATAGCATCGCATATTTTTTTAACCGAACTGTTGTTCCGGTATTAGATTTCTGCCATCCAGAAATGATTTTATGGTTCCGATGTATTTGCCACATTTTTCTTAGCTTTTATTTTAATGCTACTTCTTTCTTAATTTCCGCAGAATAGAATACAACTGGTTGATGTATGTCATTATTTGGAGTAGCTGTCCAAGCTGCTTCTTGTACAGTTTTCGCAAAGTGTTCCACAGATAGTTCTATATGGTTGTAGTTTTAAGCCGGATTTTTAGATTTATTCTATTTCCTATTATTTTAAAAACCTTGTTCGGATTTCAACTGGTATGTATGATATCCCTCCTCCCGGAAATATTTAACTAGTAAACGATATTCGTCGGAATTGTTTGTTTTAATTGGCACTCGATTATCCGTGAGTGACTTACAGATGTAAAACAGGCACAATTTTGTTAATATCGGTTAACATTTGAGGGTAGTTAGCTACACCATACACTGTAATTGCAAGTGGTTTACGTTCAGTTATATTATCATTTTCTGAAACTACAATATGTTGATTGTCGGTATCATTTTTTATTTTAAGAAGTGTAAATGTATTCGTATTTGTATCACGGCTATCAGAGTACTCTCGGAAGAACTACTTTTTATTCTTTTCCTTTTATTTTTCACTGCGTGTATTCGTATTTGTATCACGGCTATCAGAGTACTCTCGGAAGAACTACTTTTTATTCTTTTCCTTTTATTTTTCACTGCGTGCCGCGGATGCTTACTTGGCTAAACGCATAGCGCATTATTTACAGCGCCGACGTCCATTGCAGGGAATAAGTGTGGTGCGTGCACGTGCGCTCGATTATATTTGATGACGCTAAACTTGTGTTATTGGCGCAATCATTTTTAGTAATGTCAATATTTCCGTCGTTGCTGTTAGATAGATAATTAGGATTTTTATCACTTATGACGCCATTATATGATAAATGCGCGGAGGAGGAGGAGTATCTGTTGTTACGGAGTTTCTATATTTGTCACACCGTCGATTAAGTTTCGGTGTACGAAGCGTAAGTCTGGTTGTTCCCGATTAACGGGAATTACAAACTTAACTAACTTGTTATAAAAATCAATTGGGAAATAAGTTAAATCACTAATATTTATTTTCTTATATGGAAAACACAAAGCTTTTCGGCATTTACACCATTATCAAGTGAACAAACAAGCCATCAGTATACAACTTTTGCAGAATCCAGGAAATAATATCGGGGAAAAAATAAATATAAAAAACAAAATCAGTAAACAAATATATTGATGTTGAATTTCAACAATTCAAAAAATAAACAGAACAGAAGCAGCATAACATTTTATAAAATATATTTTCACCATCAAATATTTTTAAGTAATTATTTTTAATTTATATTTTTAAAATTATGATTTTTAAAAAATTGTTTGTTCACTTGATAATGGCGTAAATGCCGAAAAGCTTTGTGTTTTCCGTAAGAAAATAAATAGTGATTTAACTAATTTTCCAATTGATTTTTTATAAAAAATCACTACATTCCACATTATAAAAAAATTAAAATAATAACTTGTGATAGTTTATAAAACGAAATAAAAGCGGGAAGTAATAGGTATACACAAAAATACTTCGTTATTAACGTTCGTCTAGTTATTTTACCGTGAGAGATCAAAACACGATAGGACGAACGTTTAGATTCCGGTTGGTTGCAATTTGACAACGTTAATGTTAATCCTCGTAGTGATACCGAGAAAAGGCTGACCTTTGTGTAGTAGTTATTAATTTAAACTTCTGGACGTAAATATATGACCGCGAAAATCATATTATCTTTTACAGGACCTATCTTACATTATATATCCGCAGAATTTCAGCGTCTATATACGATTGTATACGTGTTTTCTGTTTAAATTTATACGGTGATAGTTTAAAAGAAAATGATTAAATATATTATTAAATATAATGTGATCACTGTTTAAATAAAAATAACCGTGAAGATGAAAACTCTTGAAAATTACAAAGGATTCTATTATCACCATTCGTAACGTACATTTATGTTTTGTAGAAGTCAAATAATGCGTCTAACCATTACCGACTTAATAACAAGGCCAGACTGCTTCTAACGTCAGATCCTAATTCGTCGACGAAAGTAGTCATAAATATTTCACGGAATGTTTGTTTACTATTGTGTAACTTATTTTCTGAAGTTTGTTGTTAGTGACTAGTTTTACTCGTTGTTATTTTTTCGTTTATCAACTTTTCAAACCTTTTAATTATATATTTATTTAAATGAATTGCGGCTTTTTCGGTTCATTTTATGCAAACTAAATTCACTTTTCATCCGTTTTATTTATTTTAGTGACTGGTTTTACTCGTTCCAGCGTTTAAGTTTGTTATGTTTTTTTCCGTTTATCAATTTTTCAAACCTTTTAATTATATATTTATTTAAATAGATTTCAGTTTTTTCGGTAAATTATGAAATAAACATTGCAAATTTTAACTTTTTCATATTATTGCATCATTTAGAACAAGATAAACTGTCGAAACATGGATATTGTTTATCGTTAAAAGCGTTATTTCCAAATAATCTTGAACGTCAAAATATAAATCTTGCTTTAAAAATTTTCAGTTCTTTCATGGAAGCTCTTTTAACTTTTGTAACAAATATAGAACATTCTTCAGACACGGCTAATTTTATAGATATTGTATTAACATGGTGGAAAATTGTTAATGTACATTGTTAGGAAATTTCAAACGCATGCTTTAGAACACCGATTTCGAAAGTATAGGCAATTATCAGGTCATTATCGCATTTCATGAATCCGAGAAAAAATTGAGAATACAATCACTTTTAACTTTAACATCAAAAACATTTGGTAATATAAAATTTTTTTCTGAAAATTTAGAATCTTTTCCTGAAAAACAGAGGCAATACGATATTTAATCCTAAAATAGTTCTCAATGAAGAAGTCTTCGATTAAGTTCAAAATATATTATCTGTTATTACTTATCTGGCATGTTGTTATAAAATATTTAAAAATGTCAAATATGCAAACAAAATGTAGTAAATAATGAAGAAACGGTTATTGAAGAAAATTATAATTTGATAAACAATATAAGCAGAGGTGGTTTACTAAATGTATATGTAGTATTAATTAGTTTTTTAATTTTTAATAAACTTAACACTATGGAATTGATTTTTTGAAAATTCATTATAAAAAAGAATTTTTTATAAATATCGTTTTTAAATACTGGCAGGTGCATGAATCAATAAATTATGAACTAAGTAATTGTGAAAATCATAAAAACGAAATTATTTTAAGAATGATTATAACAAGCGTAACAAATGCACGAATGAAAAATTATTGTGTGAAAATTAAACGACACGTTGGGAAAAAATAAAAAACGTAAAATAGACGCATTAGCGAGTAACAAATAGAACTTTATTAATGCAATTTGATATAATTGATTAACAGTGGTTTTTGCTTTGAAATTTCGTTTTCATTACAAAAAAACCAATAAGGTGCGATTGAGAGCTCAAGCTCAGTTCACGACTGGCAGCCCCGTAGAAGCTCTCAGAAAATTATATTTAAATAGATAAATACTAAAAAAAAAAAAATAGACATTTACCACACAAAACATTAACATCCGGTTAACGCATACTATGTAGTATGACTACTCTTGAACCGATAGAACAGCAGCGCTCAGGTCTTGTTATTAAGTCGGTAATGGTCTAACGTGAACGAAATTATTATCTTTACGTTTTATCTTGGCCTATAATTTTTACAGTGTACCGTTTATAATTTGTTATTTATAGAATAGCTTTCTATCCTGTCATATACAGAACGCTACTTCATTCTATCGTGCGAGTAAAAGTAAATTCTAATAGTATATTCAGATAATGTAACGTGTGCGAACTGTACTAATATTTTAAGTGTATAAATTATAGTGGGAGTGCATTACGATTTTTATTCAATTGCAATGAAAGTGTAGAATAAGCGAAATTTGCATACCATTATCCGAACAGCTATCTTTCGAACGAATAATTAATGTATAAATTTGTGACGTACGTGTTAAAAATTTCCGAGTATTAATAATGACAAAATTGTTTAATTTTAAATTACACCGAGTATTCGATAATTCGTTATATTATGGGGACGTCACGAAAAATATTAAGAATATTTTAAACTAATTGTTAATTATAACGAAACTGTTTCGTTAATATTAATACATACTATTTCATAAAGAAGAAGTTTTCATCGACGTAATGCAACTTAGGGGGGTTAAAATATATAAATGTTGAATATATTGGAGAGTAGTGATTTTATTAATTAATAATAAACCGAACAAAATATAACACAATCACTAAAATTTTTTTTAATCGCGAAGCTTTTCGACAGTTACGTCATTTTCAAGCGCGAACAAAAATTATTACATCGTTTTTTATATATGAATTCTATATAAAAAACGAGCTTGAAAATGACATAACTGTCGAAAAGCTTCGCGATTAAAAAAACTTTTAGTGATTGTGTTATATTTTGTTCGGTTTATTATTAATTAAAATATATAGTTTTACATATATTACACTGGATTTTATATTAAGTTTAGTGGCCGTCTCTACCTACGGGTACATTCTTTCTGCGATAATTGATTTAGGTAACCAAATAATCGTAGAATAAATTTTCACAAACGTTATGCGTAATGATTTGAACTGTGTAGAAATGTAGTGATTTTGAAAAAGTAAATAAACAACAAAAAAAAGTAGTTAAAATTACTAAATTTTATATATAAAAAGACTGCTATTCATTAAGTGGATTTAAAAAAAGAGAATATAAAAATATATACAATTTATAAAAATATTTAAATAAAATGTGGGAAAATACTTAATTTAGATGTAAAATATTACAATAAATAACAAAATGAAAAAACAGATTTCAATCAAATCAATAACTTTCTTACACTTTATTTAATCTTTTAGTTTTTCTTTTTATATTTTTGTACATTTTTTATATATATATATATATATATATATTTTTTTATGTCCATTCGATAATAGCTTAGGAAAACCTTTGTGGTCTTTTTATATATAAAGTTTAGTGACTTTAACTACTTTTTTGTTGTTATTATGTGTAATATCACGAAGTATTATAATTAAAGAACAATATGTAGATTTCATAGATTTCAGAACCGATCGTAGTAAAATCAAAAATGATCCGATATGTAAAATTATTAGCAGCGTGCGTGCTTTTTAGTATAAAAATTTAAACAGGATTAATATAATTTAAAAGAGAACTTTAAATATCAGCACTTTGTAACTTCGCGCATTTAACAAATTGGTAAAACTAAATTGAGACTCATCAGTCAAATCAACATTGCGATGAAATTGTTCCGAATTAACGAGCTCCTTTTTTACCAGCGTAACGCGTTCTTTAAATTTGATAGGGAAAATTTTTTGGAAGATTATCAGCTTACGGTAGAAATTAAAAAATCTTGTAAATATACTTTTTTCTAAGAATTACGACATCGCGTGATGATAATCGTGATATATACAAAATGAAAAGCTACGAACTTACATTGCTGAGATGATAGTTTTAACTCGAGCATGGTTGAAATCAAAAGAGATGAGTATTTCAATAAATTTATATTTTTTCGATATAGTGTTCATGAGGTTTCTAGATTATCAAGAAATCAACTTAAACTATAACCTCTATAGCAGAAAGTCAAACAAATGGAAGTGAAGGTTTATTTATGATGTGCTATGCAAAGATTGTGGTTAAATTTTAGTCCGATTTGTGTATTGATTTTATAAAACAAGTAAGAAAAGAGTTCCGACCTATATGCATAAATTACGGCGTATTTGACCATGCAAAAAAAATTTTTAGGAAGTACAAATTTTATTCGTACGTGTAAATCGATTATCTGACTGTATCGTAACTATTTCAAATATTTTATTTACGCCCGTAATAATATCATTGCGATGGTGTAAATTAAAAGATCGCCTACTTTTAGTACTAAAAAAATTGTGTTTGATTTACATCGCAATTCAAAAAATATTTGTATTACACAATAATTATCTGTTGTAATTTCCGTTCCATTTCTAATGACAATGAATACAATACAATCATATACCTTTATTCATTTACAGTGCCCTATATATTTTTTCTTAACCGCGAAAAAACATGCTTTAATATATATTACATTAAAAAGTAAAATCCCTCCTACACCAACATGACATCAATTGGAAATTAATGAGTAACAATTATAATATTACACTAAATATTACGACGTCGTCCTAATCGGTACATTTATAATTGTCTTGAATTCTAATGTCCATTCTTATTTGTTTCAATCTGACTATCTGAACCAATATGTCTGGCCTTTGTTGATTGGTATATACATTACTTTCAATGTTTTATTCTCAACTAATTCATTTACATATTTGATCTTTATAAATGTTTGGATCTGTTATAATTTCTAATTTGATACAGGCTTGATTGTCTTCATAAATTGTAACAGGACTTTTAACTTACAGATCTTGATAAGCCCGATATTCACATAACTTATATACTAGCTTCACGTAAAACAACATATTCGGCTTCAACAGTCGATAAAGTAATTAAGTTATGATTTTTTTTTTATCGTCAATAATCAGGATTCCCAGAAACATTTATTAATATTCCACTAGTTGATTTTCTGTCATTACAGTTTGCCCATGGTGCGTCTGCGTATGCTTCTATTTGCTTAGATTAATGCATTCTCTTATAAACTAATTACATATGTTTTGTTCCCTTTGTATAGTTCAATGCTCTTTACAAATAGGAATACTTCTCAATAGTTTTTTATTGACGACTAAAATCATTTATTACGTACTTTATATCTGATTTAGTGTTAATTTATGTGATAATGCTTCTAAGTATTTCCGATATTTCTTAATAGTTTGTAAATTTGTGTCTGGATTATTTGTGATTTTCAAGTTTAAGTTTTACTCTAGTGGTGTTTTTGAAATTTTTGCATTCTTTAAACCAAAATTTTCTGGATAGTTTTCTATTAAATCCTGTTGATACATTTCTACATTATTTCCTATTTTTATGTTAATACCTACTAATTTACTTACTGGTCCCATATTTTTAATTGCAAATTCTTTTCCCAATGTAACAATTAAGCATTGATTTCATTGCAATTTCTCCCGCATTAACATATCATCCACATATATAATTATAAGCAAGTTTTTGACAAATATGAATTCAATTTGTCATACCAATCTCTTGACACCTATTTCAATTAATATAGAGCTTTTTGTAATTTCCAGATGTTATTTCCAAAATTTGTTCCTTCTGGTGGTTTGATATAGATATAAATTTCCATTTGAAAATGATGTTTCGACATAATATGTACTACTTCATACTTAAAATGGTTTGCAACTAACAGTAATGTTCTTTAGATATAATATTTGCTACAGGTACATAATGTCATGTATCTTCTGTTTGAAATCTAACTACCAAACGTGCTTTTGGTGTAATTTCTCCATTGTTATCTGTCTTATATATGAATACCCACTTTGTATCAATTGTCTTTTGATTATTATTTTTTACATTTTGCAAACATTGTAGGCACTTATTCATATTTTTTAACTTCTTTTGTATCGCATCTTTCCATTTATTCTTTTTCCATTAATACTACTTGTATATGTTTCGGAACCGTGTATACATTTAGAATATAATCTAGATTCTAGATATTTGAATACATGTTTGTCTTCAGTTGATTTTCTTATCGTTGTTTCGTCAATTTCTTCTGTTTCGAATATATTTTCATGAATTTCACTGTTTTCATTTATTAGGATTCTGACTGTAATTTTTGCATGAATATCTGGAAAATAATTATCTACATTATTTTTTACTTTCAGAGAAAACACGTTTTCATTCAACTTTGCATCTCGAGATTCAACGATTTCCATTGTTTCCAACGATATATTTTTGTAGCCTCCTTTTATGTAACCAAGGAATATTTAATTTCTTCCTGAAATCATTTTTTAATACATATGCTAGACCGAATTCAGAAATTTTGTCGGTCTAGCATATGTATTAAAAAAATGATTTCAGGAAGAAATTAAATTCAAGACTGATGTGTATTCCTTGGTTACATAAAAGGAGGCTACAAAAATATATAAATTTCTGAATTTTGTAAAAATTATACCAAAAGAGTAGCAGGTATATCCAACCTTTTAAGACTTCTAGATGGTAACTTTTTCTAACACATTTTTTACAAAATTTCGCCGTTAAATTAACATTTTTATTTATATTACCCGTATCATTGTTATTAAATGTTGAATCCTCTAACAAAAATTCCTGTTTAATTTGGCCATAATCTGTATTTGATTGTACTGAATTTTGTAAAAATTATACCAAAAGAGTAGCAGGTATATCCAACCCTTTAAGACTTCTAGATGATAACCGATTTAAAATATACACTGCAGTATATAAAATATCTGCTAATATTCTGTTATCCCTGACTGATTTATTAAACACCTTGTTTTTTTCTAAAATTGTCATATTTAATCTATCACCTTTTACATTACTTTCGAAATAATTCCATTATCATTACAAAATTTTTGTACATCATAATTAATATTGTCTTTTCCATTATCACATCCTATTCATTTAACATTTTTTACTATTATATTTTTATTACTTCACTTTTATTTTTCAATAAATAAATTATAGTGAAATGAATATAATCATCAAGGACGTCAGAATATACTTAAAACATAGTTTACCATAATTATCCTTGCTTTGAATTTGATATAAATCAGTGTGTATTAGCCGTAAATGGTATTTTGTATGTGTATGTTGCGTTTTACACAATTTTGACATTGCACATACTTCACATATGTCATATTCATCATTATGAAGAAAGTCTATGTAATTTTTTTAAGTGTATTCAAATTTGAATTATCTATATGATCTAACTTCATATGCCGAAGAATTTTTGAATTATTTCGTTAACTTGATTATGAAATATTCTATCAAATTCAACCCAATATAATCCATATATTTTATAGGTAATTCAATATTCTTATTATACTTAAAGTTCCATTTTTATTAATATACCTATATCACTAATTTTCTACTACCAATATGTTATGCTGAATATCCTTGCACATTAAGTTGAAATTTATCTAAATTTTTCTTTAACTACTATCGTACCTTCTCCCCCGAACATGTTAAAATTACATTATACACCTGTTTCTTTGAAATTAGTAAACAAATTTTCATTCTTTACTATATGTTGGATAGCTCCCGAAACAACTATAAATTTTATTTCATTATTTGAATGCGTGTTTTCATCAATTGTATTAATTACTTTAAATCATATTGGGGTTTGATCTTTTACATTTGAATTACGGTTTTACTGTTGTTCCTTTTTAATCTACTTTATATCGACAAATTTATTGCAGTTAAAACATTTTATATCGGCTCTGCATATGATTTTTTCTAACACATTTTTTACAAAATTTCGCCGTTAAATTAACATTTTTATTTATATTACCCGTATCATTATTCTTATTATTAAATTTTGAACCCTCTAACTGTTGTGTCCCTAGAGAAACCTCTAACCTAGGAAAACTGACACTTTATAATAATAAAATGGAAAATAAGAAATAAAACATTTATATCTTTATTACAAATTATGAACAGACATTTCGTACAATATGGAACATTCTACAGTGTTGCCAAATACACTACACCAACAAAAATTCCTGTTTAATTTGGTCATAATCTGTATTTGATTGTACTAAAAGCTATTTTTCATTCATATCTATTACGGCTCTGTAATTTACTAGGGTTTTAATATTAATATGAAATCTTCTAATGTAATTTTCGAATCTTACATTGTTTTTGCATTTGTCTTTAATTATTATAGGTACTCTTAACATGTAGCTGCATAGAAAGATCCTTTTTAACAAATTTCAAGCTAATTTTTTTAAACATTTTGTTGGGTTATCTTCATCTAATATACTTTCTAACAGATCATTAGTAATATGATTTAGTAAAAATCATTCTGCATTTCAAAGACGGATATTCTTATCGAAATACGTGGTTAATAAAGTTATTCATGTTGAAATATCGGAGAGTAGTGATTTTATGAATTACAAATAAAATAAAAATTCAGTTTAATCACTATAAAAAATTTTTATTCGCTCAAATAAAAAATTTGTTTATAGTGATTAAACTGTTTTTTTTTTATTTATTTAAAATTATTTCCTACCTCGAAATGTGTAATTTTTGTGTCACAAACTGATAATGTGTGACTGAAAGGGTTAATGCACTTGGAAGAAATAATTATAGCGTATTGATATCCGAAACGTAAAAATTAATCTAAATGTTTTTTTTGTTAATTATTTGGGAAGAATCTCTTTAAAGAGAAAATGTCGTGCAGGAAGTATCGAAAGATACATTATATTGATCAGTTATAAGAGATAATGAAATTGAGCGTGCTACGAAGATTTCGCCGGATTGCTTAGTAAAAATTTTAAAATTAAATATATCTTTATGTAAGAAAAAGTTATGAAAACACATAAAACATCAATATGGTAATTAAATCGAACGTTTGACTCGTAAATGGCAGTGGTGCAGATAATTATTCTCACATTTTCATGTTAAAACGAGGAATAACGAAGAATTGTTTGATATGGGAATCGTTGTTTTTATAGCGAAAGTTTGATGAATGTAATAAATATAACACACACGTAAGTAATTGTTTATGTATGTTCAGAAAGCAAGGACGCGATAAATGTTTCAAAGGGCAGATTAAAAATTAAAATCATTATGTAATCGCATGAGTATTTTTCTTATTTTTTCATCATCAACTGTTCACGGGTGTCACGAGGTTGGTCACTTACTTGATAAGCCTTATTATTGGAATAATACTTAGTTTATGTGTTTATGATTATAATGTTACCGAATCTGTATTAATTTTTTTTATCCTAAAATTGCTTGCAATCTGTCTTGTGGGAACATAAGTAGCACTGCTGATAATATGTTTATTAAATTAACGCTGTACAATATTACAGCTATTCATAAAGTTTCCCTTTATTAGTTAAAATCTTATCTGTGGTATAGTTCAGTTTAGAATCCATTCAAAAAACGTAATTTACTAGATTGGTACTATTATTTACTAGATTGACAGATAATGAATTAATGTATTAGTCACATCGTTGTTTATAATTCTGACTAAGAGATTTGATTGGTTTCTTTACCGTTGGTATTTGTAAGTCTCTATATAAGGTGTCATTCCTGACAAACCAAGGTGAACTTCGTAGGACCTTCGCCTAGAATCGTTTTGGATGATTTTAAGATTAGAATTACTAGTTGTTCCATATAGCTGTATGCCATATGTCCATATAGGTTGTTATTTGTTGGTTAATACCATATCGTAACGGAAAAAGCCAATAAATATATTTACATTAAATTGTAATATTAAAATTTGTATTATGTATTATGTATATCAATTTTTTAAATAAAGTTATTATTAAATTAATTCTGTATTATATAATACAAACAACAAAATACAATAATGGCGACGAGGAATAAAAATTAACATAGCGTTGTACAATTAAACTGTTTTAATACGATTAATTTGATTAAAGAAGTTTGAATTTAATTTTTCATTACATAATGGAAACGGTATCCATTAAGCCATTGATAGTATCTTCAGATGCATCTGAGATTTCGTACTAATTGGACTAGGTGGAAACGTTCATTACTACTTTATATAGCAGCTAAAGGAATTACAGATCCGAAACGACAATTAGCAATCTTACTACATTAATAAAGAATTATGCAGATCATTATTGGAGAGTCGTGAGAATAATTTAAATAAAGCTGTTGAATTAGGACGAATTTTAGAATCTGTAAAATTACAGTGAAGGCAGTTTCAGTCATCATTAGAAAATACGAAACGAGTTAATGCGGTAAGGAACAGGGCTAAGGTAAATACAAATACGTTTAATAGTAATAAAAGATCGTGTTATAAATGTGGAAAATACGATCACTTGTGTAGTGATAAAAATTGTCCTGCAATATAAAAAAAATGTAATAAGTGTGGTCATTTAAACCATTTTTTAAAAATGTTGTAATACAAAAACACGGAATAAGAATAAAATGATAAAGGAATCTGTAAGACAAATAAATGAAATTAATCAACCAGAATATATACTTAAAATTACAGATAGTAAAATAAATGAGAATTTCTTACCTTTTGAATTATGAATGCTTGCTGGGTAATGAAACAGCTCAGAAATTAGTTGTAATACGCATTGGTGAAGAAATTTATATGGTTCAAGATGAGAATAAACCATTAGGGAAACTAAAAAATTTCCAACTTAGAATTCCAATAGATATGTTAGTGATACCTGTATCACAGCCATGTCGTAGGATTCCATTTAAGTTACGTGAACCATTAAAAAAGCATATACAACAATTAATGAAAGATGATATTATTGAAACAGTAGAAGAGCCAACACATGGATGTCATCGATTGTAATATGTCCAAAAAAAGAATAGAAAAATTCGAATGTGTGTATATACGAGGAGGGCAAATAATGCAATATTACGCGAAAATTTTCCGAAACCAACATTAGATGAAATTATCCAAGAAGCCAGAGATTGCGAAATTTTTAGCAAAATTGATCTCCGATCTACATATCACCAAATTGAGCTAGCACCAGAATCACGACAAATAACTACATTTACCACACCTCACGGAATTTATCGTTTTAAACGGTTATATTTTGGAATAAGGTGTACGCCTGAAATGTTTCAAAGAATAATACAAAATTTAGTGCAGAATTTACAAAATGTTAAAGTATTCTTTGATGATACAATCGTATTCAGTAAAGGTACTGCTGAACATGGAAAACATTTAAAAGCGTTGTTTGACTGTTTAAATATAAATGGATTAGAAATAAATAATGAAAAATCAGTATTTAAAGAGACAGAAATTAAATTTATGGGACATAAAATTTCAAAAAACAAAATTACACCTCACGATGAAAAGAAAAAATTAATTCGAAATTTTAGAGGACCTACAACGAAAAATTAGTTACTGAGTTTCTTAGGACTCACAAATGATGTATCAAGGTTTATCACAAATTATTCTCAACTCACAGCTCCACTACGTGTATTAATACAAAAAAAATGTTGCTGAGATACAGGCCACTGTGATAGTTGTTGAACAGTTGAAAAACTCTTTGACAATAGCAGCAGTATACCAGATATAAAATTGAATCCAATTTTAGCAACCTGCTGTCAACATTAGGACCAAAATTCATAGTTGGCGGCGATTTCAATGCAAAACATACACACTATGGCTCCAGAGTAACAACTGCAAGGGGAAATAAATTATATAAAGCAGCTATAGGCCACAACTGCAGCTTTCTCTCAACAGGAGAACCAACATACTGGCCATCAGATATAAACCGCACTCCTGACTTATTAGACTTATTTTTGGTTAAAGGAATACCTATGAACCAAATGTCTGTCGCTTCAAGCTATGACCTCATCTTCTCGGATCACACACCAATAATAGCAATTATAGGTACGGAAATAATAAATAAACAAAAAACAAAAATGCTTCACAACAGAAAAACAGATTGGGATTGGTATAGAAGACTCCTGGAAGAACAAACTGATTTGTCGGTCCATCTAAAAACACCATGCCAGATAGAACGCGCAGTTAAAAAATTTACAGAGCAGCTCCAAACGGCCGCTGCAAACTCAACTCCAGATGAGGCAAACAATTACAAGAGTAGCTATCCTAAATACATACAAGATCTCATAGCTCAGAAAAGAAGAATACGAATTCAGTGGCAACTAAACAGGAACCCTGAAAGCAAACACCACTTAAATGTCCTGACCAAAAGAGTAAGGAACGCACTTCTTGATTTAAAAAACGAAGAATTCAGTGCTTACATATCTAAATTAACGCCCACATCTGAAACTGGGTACAATTTATGGAAAGCAACAAAAAAATTTAATAGACCAGTAAGATGTAGTCAACCACTGAAACAGGATGACGGTCAGTGGGCGAGAACTGCTAAACAAAAGGCAAACACTCTAGCAAAATACCTAGCTGGTGTATTTAATGTTTCCAACACTACAATAAAACTGTGCGAATCCCAGCCTAAACAAGATGCAACAAAAATTAAAATGTTTTCTCCTCAAGACAAGCACATAAAATTACTGAACAATAGAAAATCCCCAGGTTTTGACCTGATAACATCGAGAATGTTGAAAGAGTTACCTAAAAGATCAATAATGCTACTAACATATATATACAATGCCATTGTTAGAACAGCACACTTTCCAGCTCAGTGGAAGTTCTCAGAAATAATTATGATACTGAAACCTGGAAAGGATGGCACTAAGCCTACATCCTATAGACCCATTTCACTACTTTCAACCCTTGGCAAACTACTAGAGAAATTGATACTAAATCGATTAAATAAAATTGTTGAGGAAAAAAAAGTAATTCCAGAACATCAATTTGGCTTCAGAAGTTCACATTCTACTGAACAGCAAGTACACAGAGTTGTGGAAACAATTGAAGAAGGAATTGAGAATAAAAAATATAATGAATCAATTTTTATTGATATCTCTAAAGCCTTTGACAAAATATGGCATAAAGGTCTATTATATAAAATTAGAAAGATTTTCCCGGAAAAATACTATCAATTATTGCAATCTTACCTGACAGACAGGCTGTTTCATGTCAAGTATGATGATGAGCATTCGGAAATATACCCTATACACGCTGGTGTGCCGCAGGGCAGTGTATTGGGGCCCCTCTTACATTCTATCTATACTGCCGACTTACCAACTGATGAACATGTACAAGTAGCAACATTGCAGATGACACGATGTTAATTGCATCTGATGAAGATGCTAATAAGGCTGTTGCCATTTTACAGGCAAACTTAAATACCATACTTAAATGGACACAAAAGTGGGACCTCCAAATAAATCCTTAAAAATGTACACACGTCTCATTCTCCAATAGAAAGGTTCATAATAAACAATTAATGTTAAATAATATACTGGTACCGAGAAGCAAAGGGACGAAATACCTTGGTGTACATTTGGATTCCACTCTAAATTGGAAGATTCATATACAGAAGAAGAGGAAGGAATTGGATCTAAAGCTGAGAAACCTATACTGGCTTATAGGATATCAGTCGCAGCTGTCACTACGGAACAAGCTGTTAATATATAATACCATGCTGAAACCAATATGGACCTACGCTGCACCGCTGTGGGGATGCGCGAAACCATCGAATCGGATGATCATCCAACGGTTCCAGAACAAAGCCCTCAGATTGATATACCGTATGCCTTGGTACATTACCAATGAACTGATCCATCGAGATTTAGGGATTCATACCATTGACGAGGTCATTAATAGATGAACTCAAAATCACATGATGCGTCTGTATGGACACCCCAATCAGCTAGCGGCAGCGATCCCGAACAAACCAGTGACAAGACGTCCCAAGAGGATCAAAATCCAAGATAGTGTAAACAAATAGGGTAGAACACACCAATGGGTGTGCTCCCCATACACGAGTCTCTTTTCAAACATTTGTTGATAGCTTTATCAAGCTAGGTACAAATTGGCAATGAAAAAGAAAAAAAAAAAAAAAACTTTTAAGTGGGGAAAACGACAAGAAGTAGCTTTTAAGAAAATTAAAGATTCAATGACAAAAATTAATACAGTATTTTGATAAAAATGCAGATTTATCAATAATGACAGATGCTGGTCCTGGTGCATTAGGTGCTGTACTGATCCAAAATAGTAAAATAAAGAACTAGAAATAGTACTGTATGCTAGTAAAAGCTTAACAAAGGTAGAAGAAAAATATTCTCAATATGAAAAAGAAGCTTTGGTAGTTGTATGGGGTTGTGAACGATTTCGTATTTATGTTTTTGGAAAAAGATTTGATATTTTAACAGATCACAAAGCATTAGAATTTGTGTTCAATTTTAAATTTTGTACAAACGCTCGCATTGAACGTTGGTTAATAAGATTACAGAATTTTGAATATCATATTAAACATGTACCAGGGAAAAATAATATAGCAGACTCATTATCAAGAATAACCCAAATTGAAATAACGTAGGATTGTAATAATTGCATTCTTGAAAGTGAAGAAATTATTCAAATGGTGGCAGAAGCAGCAGTTCCAAAAATTATTAATATCACAAAATTTTTATTATATATTTACAAAGCTTGCTATATTTTTATTAACATAAAATACTGTGCATTTCTCCTGATAAAAATTTAATGTACATTATGATTTCTTAGCTATTACAATGCTTTTATTGTTGTTTGAATCACAACATGAAAAATATGTTTTTTATTATTATTTATATTCAGGTGACAACATTGTGTTTGATAAACGATATAAGTATGCGCCGGGAAGGAAGCGTAATGTTTAATTATAATTATTAATATTTTTGTTTAAATTTGGAAAATAACATATTTTAGACGTCATAATTTTTTACTTCTTTAATTTTTTTTTATATGACTTTATTATGATACGATTTTAGCTCAAAAGCTAAATAATTATCTCTGTTTACAAACATGGCTACTTAGTAGATAACCTATACAGATAATTTAGCTATTAATACAAACGAGGGCAGAATACTTATCCTATTGGTCATGTATCCATAACAGTATTTACATATTTACACAACTAAATCTATACGTCTAAATCGGCATCATAACTTACTTATATAACATAAACTTGCAAGAAACATCTAATTCAGATATCCTGCCGATTAAAAATATAATCGTTTTTTGTTCTACTCTTAACCTGCTGTGCTTTCATTTTCATATGAACTTTTCAATTTAATCGCGATTCCAAATGTATTCCTAGGTACTCGGCAAAATTAGCCTGTGGGATAATTTGACTTCCAAAGTATAACTGGCACATGTTATCGGGGCGGAGTTATGTGATGAAAACATGGAAGGAATTCTTATCGTTTAGTTTAATCTTCCTACCTTGAGTCCACCTTCTAACTTGATTAAGGTTACATTGTAGCTCATTTGTACTACAGGAATAACTATTGCTGATTGCTAATACCGCAGAGTCATCTATAAATATATCTATTGCTGTATCATCATCAACAGGGCACTTCTATGTGGTACTCCTGTTATTGTCGGTTGGACAGGTATAACAACAATAGGCGATGAAGGTTACCTCGGACCAAGTTACTCATCTTGGATTAGTCCTTTTGTGCGAAAAGCAATCGTTACATCGTAAAATCTAGATTATTTGCACTCTAACTACAGTTTTTATTCAGTTATCATGTATATTATTTTCATTTTTATTTGTTGGATCATTTTTAAATCTTTGCAAGTGGTTTCTATCCAGTAGCGAAGAGTGATAAATTTTACTGGGTACACAGCATTTTAAAATATACTTGCATAAGTCACTTATAAAAATAACAAGAAAATTGTGTTTGTTACTTTTAGAAACCATAATTCAGCATAAGAACGTCCTATATTTTGAACTTCCATAACACTGTATAGATCATGATCATCGTTTAAATTAAATAAAATATTTATAAATTTTGAATAAATGTTCCCTCCTAAAATCATTTATAAATAAATTAGAATACAGCTTGATTATGATAACCAGAAGATGAATATTAAAACCACACATGAACACAAATTATATACTAGACTCTCAGCTAAACGATTAACGAAACCGGAATAAATAGAGAAGTACGCTAGACGAAAAGATCTGTATGAGGAAGTTAGCGCTATACTACGTCGCATTAGTGAAACGAGGTTATACGTTGACTTCAAACTGTACAAATTAGAAAGAATACTACAAAAAATAGTGTCGCATCGCACCTGACTACTACGTCTTCTTCTGTCTCTCCCACATGGAGTTACGAGAACATCATAGCCTGATTTCTAGTAATATCAGCTGAGTTTTATGTCTGTCTTGAGATATCCTAAACAATTCTTCCGTCGTATATCTTGTCAAGTTCTTTAAGTCATGCAGCCGCAGTTTTCTTGGTCGTCCTCTGTCTCTTTGAAACTTTCTTCTTTTTATTGTCTGTATTATTTCTGGACTACTGACATTTACTTTTCTTAGTACTTCTGTTTTTGACTTTTTCTGTCCATGATAACTTAATCATCCTCCTATAGATTCACATTTCAAATGACTCCAACTTTTTTCAATATTTACTACAAATGTAAATAATATATTAAGATAACAGTTTGTTAGTGTGAAAATACTACTAGATGTAACCTTCTTCTCACTCAGTTGTATGAAAACTAGATAAAAACACAAATTCCAAACTCGATTTGCTGTGTTTTATTACTGCTCATGAATAAAACAAAGAAATACATTTTGGGAAACTGTGGGTTCATATATATATATATATATATATATATATATATATATATATATATATATATATATATATATATATAAAATATACCGACGTAGCACTCAATCGCTTTCCGCTAGGACTGTACTCTCTTCTGCCGGGCGATTGTCCAAAAAAGCACTGTACTTGTCTTAGTTGTTTTTAGTGTATTACGATTCGGCAACAAAAAAAGGCATCCTATTCTTTTAGGATGGGTAAATTTAAACAAATTTATTTCCTTTTTAGTATTCAGTTAGGCATAGTTCGTAATAAGGTTTAATGTGGCATCAATTAGGAACTAATTTGTTTTTATTATTTTTTTAAATTGTATAATTTTCATAAATTGAATGTCACTCCATATCAATTTTTTTTTTTTTTACAATAATTGAGCTTAAGTCTAATAACCAAAATTACCCATTGTGTGCACTGTTAAAAAATTCAAAAATAAAAAAATTCAAAAAAGAAAAGAAAAAACGACTTTTAAGGCCAATTCACACATTTCCGTCACTGATCCGTTCCGGTACGACAAATCGAATCAACATCAGTGAAATAAAATATTATTTAGAGTAATTTGGTTAGAATGTTCGCACTGTTCCGGTTTAACTATCCGTTTTACCGTCAGTGTTAGTTCAGTACACCTTCCGTTAAAATTCAATATCGTTGCTTCCGATATTTTTATGTTTACCGGATCAGTGTTTTTGTTTGTAGTTGAGAATGGATACAGAGAAATTAATAGAACTTGTTCGAAAAAATGAAATTTCATATAATTTGTACCATTAAAATATATGGACGTTTGTTTAAAACGAAGATTTGGTTTAATGTAAGGAATTGAATGTTTCTGATATATTTTGACTGCACAGCGGTTTTACTTTAAAATTTGTATTATTTGTGTGAACATTTGATATTAACATATGACATTTTAATTTTGAACTAGAAATTCTAAAATAAGTACATTCAGGTTTCTATCAACAGATACTTCCGTATATTTACGGATATGTATGAACAGATGATACTTAATATTACGGACGCCACTGAAACTGAACCGGAACGGATCGGAACCGGAAATGTGTGAATAGACCTAAAGACTAATTTTAGATATAAAGACGTAGGTGGCCAGAGCCGTGAGGATATCGTTGTTATTCAGGGTCAATAAGTAGGCAACCGAGTATGGGGGTAAATATTTAATTGTAAAATTTTCTTGATAAAGGTATCTCTATCTACCACTGGTATACAAATCACAAGCAAAAATCACATGATTAACGTCGGCTATATTTCCCGCATACACTAGTTGTTTAGTAGTTAAAAAATTTTTAAACTAAATTTTCAATGCGTATTTTCGAACGTTCATATCGGTACTGGTTGTATAATTTTCGGGTCAATTGTAAATATATAATTGGTTTTAATCACTAATAGGTTTAAAATAAAGAATTTATTTCTTTTACAGTAAGTTTATCATTATTTTTTTGTTTCTTCATAAATAGTTATAAGTAAATTGAAACAATTATATCCGTTATGGAAAAATATTTTTCAGTGTTGCTGTTTTTTTTTTTTAAACTATTAGGTTGATATCTTAATTGTAAACATTCATTTCTACTTTTATATATTTTGGATTTCTTTAAACTGAATTGTTCGGCAACGTTGCGAAATTTTTGCTGCTTCTCCCCAGATCGTTATTCTGAGAAATTTTCTTAGTATCATAAATTGCTCACTGCTCATAAATTGATCCCTTATATAAACTTTTGATGATTATTTTTAAAATTAAGGAACGTTATGTATCGTACAAATAAAATGATATAATATTTTAAGATATAATTTACGATAATCGTACCCCCTGAAAAAGATTACATTGATTTATTTTCGAGCTATGTAATCACTAAGTGAGTTAATTTTTAACCGTAAATAAAAGATTTCCATCAAATTTGAACTTTTTTGTCTCATTGCGTTATTTAATTCGTACATCTATCCTTGTAATTGCGCTTTGTTATTCCCTTTCCGAGCTTGTATACCGGGTCATAATTGTCCCAGTACTTTTCATAAATAACACAATAGTTTTTATGGGTTAAATATTCACTTAATAAACGTAATGTACTAATAAATAATTGATTTATTCAGTGTAAACTTGTTTCTAATAATATTTAACTTTCGTTATAATATTGTTTTCCGATTGATTTGCAAATAACTTTATTCGATAATATAATTGCTATACTGTAATTAAATTTGTTTATAAAACAAACAAATTCTACTTATAAAATATGTACGTACTAGTACCTAACTTATGTAACGGTTTTATGTCGTTTTACCAATAATAATAATTGTGCGCTAAGTTAAGTAATTCTTCAAATTACGATAAATATCGAACGCACTATTTTTAAGTTGTTTAAACATATTAAAATTAATATTTTGCGCATTACGACAACTAAGATAAGCAAATATTTTGATAATCTATTCTACTGGGTACATTATTTGGCTACGTTAATAAAACATTTATGAATACCAAATAACAAACAATGTATAACCGCTTATCGGTAATCAATAATCATTAATCCTCTGCCCCCCCAAAAACCCTTTCATACTGGTTGTTGATTATGTTGTCTGGTTACCCGTTGCCGTAAACAAAACCAGCGTTAATCGGACTGTTGTATTATTATATTAATAATTTTATTATCGTTTTCGATAGGTTTGTTTGTTACGTGTTCTATTTTTCAGGTTAAATTTTCCTTCACTATTGATTTTTTTGCAAATACTTGATATACACTTGGTATTTGCTTCCGATTTAAACAACAAATTACTGAATCAAAATGAGGGACGAAGCAGCCGAACAATTAAACGAATACAAAAAATCCGTTAAAGTAAGTTTAAGTTTTAATTGATTAAAAATTATTTTTAACTCTACGAATTCCATATGGAAAATATAAATATTTAAATATTATAACGTTGACATCTATGTACCGGTGTTTAATTTGATTTCTACATAAAACATTTATTCCGATTATTTATAATCTATAACAACTATGAAAAAATATATTGAAAATACAACAAATTATTCATCTAAAATGTCAATGTGATAATTTTGAGTACACATTAATATTTAAAAGATGACATTCTTATTTATTGTTGAATAATAAATCGTTAAATAATATACCTATTTTTTGTAATTACATAAACTTCATTTGATCGGGTTTATTAATATAATAACTGCGGAATATTAAAATTATTATTTTTTCATAAAATCTGAATTGAAGAACTGTATTGGAATGTTATTTAATGATAGTAATTAATACTGAATACGTATTTGCGGATTTATTTATTCAATTCGTGATTCCCATCAATAGCGATATATATGCGTGTTTACATTTGAAAGTATTTAATATATTTATATCTTTTTTTTGCGGTGTTATTCTTTTAATGCATTATTAATGGTATTCGTAAATACAAGTATTCTTTGCATTAACTTAATATCAGTTCTAGGCAAATTTTTTAATGAAAATACAAATTTTCGAAAAATGGAGGAAAAATAATACAAGAATGTTTGTTTTACATCTTTTCTATCATTATAAATGGAACTTAGTTCTTTCATCGATCTTTCGGTTTGTTTGTTTATTTTTTTTATCATGCATTCATTAATATTTGAAGAATAGCGACAAAAGAGATTGTCATTTGGTTTGTTTTTTCACCTTTATAGATTATAGCTAACACAAGAAACGCTAATAAAAGCTTTTGTGGAAACCTAATGTTATTTACATTTCGAAATATAAAGAATTGATTCGAATGAAGGCAAATATAAATGAGTAAAGTTTTTCTTTTATAATGAAAATTGAAATTATTAATAATTTAAAAATTGTATAAAATTGAAGAAATACTTGTTGCATTATATTGAAGATACTCGCATCGTTAAAACAAACAAAATTTTAAATAATAATACACTTTACATTTAAACTTCAAAATATGTCGATCATCATTTAATTGTCAAAAAAAAACATTTCGGCACGCATAACGTCATCAATTACATTAAATAAGCGGTTGCTTAAAGGTTGTTGATTTCGGGTATTGAAATGCTTTATCGTCATATGTTGAGGGGGTATTGCGAAAAATTTTATACTTTTATTGTGTTTTTACAATGATCGTTATTCTATTCTCATCTAAATTCGGTATTCTTTATACTATGTTGTACTTCTATATATATATTTCAATATTTCCCCATGGTCTAGTTGTTCGAAGGAGTTTTAAAATATTATTCGGGCTTCTAATATTCGTTTCTGGTATTAAACATTTTATATTTTCGATGTTATTTAACATTCTTTTTAATAATTTGCTTTATATTAATTTATATACTTTCTGTAGTATTTTATTTTAGTTTCTCGAAATTTAAAACTTAAGTGTTTAAGTCATATGGTAAAATATACAATTATCATTTCTATTTTTAAAAATATATTTGTTTATAAAATATTATTTATACGCCGTTTTTTTTTTTTTTTTTTTTTTGACATGGACCACTTGGACAAGCTCCACTAAATAAATTTAATTTGATTCTTAAACGTTATCCAAACCACTTATTGTCTCAGGTAGACTGATTTCAAGCTATATATATATGTGTGTATATATATATAACCAGTTTTTTAACATTCGACAAACGATATAATTAACATAAAAAGTACAGATGATGACCATAAAATAATGACAAGAGAAATATGAATGAAGCTTAGAAAATTTCATCCAACAGATTTCGTTGTAATTTGATACTTGCCACTTAATGATTGCACATCATTTAGTTACTTTATATATTCTGACAGCTGATGGTTGATGCTTAGTGCTTTCCTCGAATTCTGTCTGTATAAATCGACGTTACGTTTATATCGAATTAATCAATTACAATATAATTACTTTGCCTGGTGTAACATACTAAAGATGGTTTTGTTGACGTCAGTAGCGTTCGATAAATATGTTCGGATATAATAAAATATCAATTAGTTTTGAAACATACATCCCGGTGCTTTTCGGCTGATTTTACTCTTCAATTTTCGTGCTATGTATATAAAGGCTACTATTGTCCAGTCTGATATTCTGTCCGTGACTCCAAATACAAACAGCTGTAGTTAATCCAGAATAGGTGTTTAAGGTGCGTTTTAAATGTCAGTCGGTTCACCGAAATAAACTGTACGCACCATAAATTAGAGCTTCCCTATGTAAAGGACTTCCTTTCGCTTTCTCGGAAATTTTTCCAATAATTGCTTTCCGCCTTAAAAATAATTAGATTACCGCGACTGGCAACTTGATTCCAGGCTAATTTATGTATGTGAAAATTGAATATTAAAGCGTAGATTTCTATAATACTTTTAACTGTAAATTTTCGTTTATTTCTTTATTCGCTGTAACTTGAAAAATGTATGTCAATATTTAAGTTTTACTCAGTTTATTTTTTAATTTACTTTAGTTTATTTTCAAGTCTTATTTTGTTTCTTTTTACACTGTCATTTTCTTGAAAACATTATTCTCTACATGTATTTTTTCTTTTCTTTTTTTTTTTTTTTTTCGGTAATTTTACTTTCAAAATCATCGTGTTTTGTCTTTAAATTTTTTACTGCTAATTATCGATTATTGTTTTAACATTTTAATTTATTTATGTTTATAATATTTATTTGTTGTTTCGCGGAAGGACGTTTATTAGTCTATACACATATTTTAAAACGTGTTAATTCCTACCACTTTATAAATAAAATCTTTCTTATTACGATACGCTACGTACACGGTGGAGAATCGTGATTTTTCGGTTACCGATTCGAAATATACATAGTGATATAAGATCGTCGTTTGCAGATGGCGAACTACATTCCAGACGTACAAAAATGTATATACTATCAATTGTATCGGTACCGAACGTATTTTACATAACGGCAAGAATCGATACGTAAATCACTGAACGATTATAAAGTTTTAATTGTTTTGACTTTAGCTGCTATATCTATTTTTTTCTCAGGGCAAAGAAAAAATAACTAGCGGATTCGGAGCTCCTCTAGATTCGGTAACATCCGTGCTAACGGCTGGACCAAAAGGACCGATTGTATTGCAAGATATTAATTTTATCGAAACGATTACCCGCTTTGATAGAGAACGAATTCCGGAACGTGTAGTTCACGCTAAGGGAGCGGGTATGCGCTTTATTTCTGTTTTATCGTTTGAAAATAGTTTTATCAATAAATTTTGTTTTAATAAATAATGTTTTTTGATTCGTTGCTTCCTGCCGTGAATAGCTATATAAATATTGTTTAGGGGAATTGTTGTGTACACCGTCGACTGAAAGAATGTATGTAGAAAATTGATTTGAGCATGTAATAGAGAAGTGAATTGAAAATTTCGAAAATAAACGAAATACCGGTAAAATGTTTTGAAGGAAAATTTTATTTTCTTGCAGATTTCATAAAATTTACGAAATAAATCGGCGTATATATATATATTTATATATTATATCTATTTATATATATATATATATATATATATATATATATATATATATATATATATATATATAAATATATTTTGATTATTTAATAGTTTTTATAAAATTAAGCATTTATTTCTATAAATTTTTCGCACACTGTCTCACTCGTGGTAAAATTTTAATAAGGAAAAGATTAAGAGCCATTATATTTCTGCGTGCAATGTGGTAACGGATTTTCATTCGTTTAGTACAAGTTGATGTAACTGATAATGTTGCATAAATCGATGCAACACTTTTCGTGACAGACGGATGGACATATTTTCAGAATCATATCTGCGTTAATAAATACTAGGACATTTTTAGCCTTACTTCAAAAACATGTACGTAGATAAATTACATATAATCGTAAACAAAACTCAATTCTCGTGGTTAGTAGAAAAAAAATCACGTATATAACGACGCGCGCTGATTATGTAGCAGATTATGCAAAATTAGAAGAAGAAAGTTCATTTGGCAAATAACAGTAAATTTATAACGTTGAATATGTGTATAACGGATAACAAGAAATTCGTGACAAACTTTACACTAATCCGCGCAATAAAAGAGTAATGGTATAATTCGGAATGTTATGTATAATAGAAAAATAATTTTCTAAAATACAATTTTTAATGCTAAAAAAATTCATAACTTTATGCTCCAGTTAATTTAAACGGTATGAGAAACGGCAACAGATTAATCGACGAACTTTGAAGAAACGATTTTCAACGATATCGAGGGAGAGGCTAGTTTAAGGTTCTTTAACACAAGATGAACCGTTTTTGACCGTTTATTAAGATGTAAGAAAATCGACAGACTTGAGGGTTGGGGTTATGTTGAAGAATTTAGAGGAAACGTTTAAATCGTATCGTTGTGAAATAATAGAGATGAAAGGTATTCGAATTGAAAAAATGGTATTGTTACATTTAGATAGGTAGACGTGATAGAGGTAGGACAACGGTTGTAAATTTTATAGAAAGAATCTAGAGATTATTTCGGAAAGAGTATGTAAAATGGGAAATTAAGCCTCCAAGAAATTACTGATCGTGGAGTTGTATGAGAAATTTCATAAACAAGATGAATAGTTGAAAGTGAATTAAACGAAGATGCCACATAAGAGTCGTAGTAATGAAGAGCAGTGTCATCTGCATGGGAAGAAAGTGGCATGTTAAAAATTTTATCGGTAAATATTAAAAAAAAAACTTTTGGTGAGAATTAAATCACGATGTAAACTTAGATGAACCGAGTTAAAAAGTTATATAGGCTTTTGAAAAATGAACAGACAATTAATAAATGCGTGCAGAAATGAGACGTCAAAATAACTCGTATTGTAAAAAAAAAAAGTCGACATTTGAAAAACAGATCGTTTTTTTATCTGAAAACAAGTTTTCGCTTTAACTACTAAAATGCGATTCGTAAATACGTTATTCGTTATTTAAAATCGTTTTTGTTCATTTAGATTTTTTTTCTATATAATTCGCGTCTTATAGTTTTTTCTACGTTATTATAAAAATTCGAATTTTGACCGATTTTTAAAACTATTATTAAATTTATCTCCGTTTTTTCTCTATAGATACGTATTTTTTATTTGTATTTTGCCATTTTTGTTTTGTTTTAACTCGCCATTAATTACGTGCAACTTGGAATGCTAATGGTATACTTAACCATATACAAGAATTACAAATGTATCTAAAAAATAATATTTTTTTTTTTTTAAAAGGGGGTGCCTTTACAGCCTACCCAACGTGATACTGTGGGGACTATCTACATCTTAATCAAGCATGCTGACTTCTCTAAAAAGGTCGCTATATGGGGGAACAATTGTAGGTTATCCAGATGTAAAAGGGACGATAGGTGTAATACTCGAAGAACGCAACAAGATAAGGTAAAGCTCCGAGCGCAACGGTGCTACAGCAGAACATTCAAAAAAGACATGATCCGGGCTGCAGACTACCTGTTCAGAATGGAGGGGACAGAACGGACTTTCTCTAAGCTGCATACGGAAAAGACGGTCAGGCAACAAATGATGTCCAAATCGCAATCTGCTGATGAGTACAATTCCCTTACGACTAATCTTTTTAAAAAGATAGAACCACGGGAGTTTGGGAAGAGACGGCTGGAGGTGATAGTAATAAGTAAGAGGTGATTGACTAATGCTCTTAGTGTACATTAGCTCCCATTGATCCCTTAGCTGAATAAAGTGTATGATATCTTTGTGAGTTATTAAGGAGACCTCTACACCACTAGACGACGCGTCTTTAGCCAATGAGTCAACAAATTCGTTGTCTGGAATACCTCTATGACCCGGTATCCACAAGAAAGACACAGATATTCCCACACGTTCCAAATTATTAAGTTTTAGCAAAACTAAACCAATTAATGTATCTGACACGCTACGTTTATTGTCTACAGCCGTCACCACGCTTTTGGAATCGGTAATAATAAGGTAATTTCCGCGAAGATTTAAGTCCAGTAGAATTGACAAGGCTTGTAATACTGCTACACATTCTGCAGTAAATACTGAACATTCTTGGCATAATTTGTACATGTTACTAATATTGAGAGCTGGAATGAACACTGCTGCTCCCGTTCCTCGAGTTGACTTGGATCCATCCGTGTAAACAAGGATGTGTAGTGGGAACATTTCTGAGATAATACTATTGAAAGTGGTACGGATTAAAAGTATACAGACTACAGTTTTCAGGGAAAAAGGATGAATTTTGTTTGTTGAAGAAGTAAAAATATGGTACCATAAATTGAAAAGGACCTTGCATGCACGTGAGACGTGCACGAAACTCCTCCAACCTTGTTATAACGGAACGGAGCAGGGGCATTTTTCTATTTGAAAAACGCCAGTTAGGATGGATATGACTGAACTGGTTAAACAAAGGGAAGCGATCATTATTCATTCTACGTATCCACAGTTTCAGGGCTAAATAACTCCGTCTAAGTTGTAAGGGTGGAACTTTGCACTCTGCCATTAGTGCTGATACCGGAGTGCTTTTAACACCACCAATAAACAGCCTAATGCAATTTTGCACACGATCCAACTTGCCTAACAATACTGTTGAAGAACATGGAACCATATTCCAGTTTAGATCGGATTAGTGATTTGAAGAGTAGTAATAGAATAAAAAGGTCACCACCCCATCGTGTATTATGCAAAATACGTAAAATGTTAGTGCGATTGATAGTTGTTAATAGTTTATCAATATGCGGGCGCCATGTTAATCGAGAATCCAGAATAATTCCTAAATAGCTAAATGATGAGCAGAAAGGAATAGCGCCCCTTTCCGTTATAATGAAAAGGTCATTTGGGTCATATCGGCGATATGAAAAAACTACTGCTGCACACTTTTCAACACTAAGGTTTAACTTTAAGTTAGAAAGACAATATTCTATTGTAGCAACATCAGCATTAATATTCGACATGGCAACAGAAAAGCTCGAATTTGATGTAAACACAGCGATATCATCTGCATAGAGTAAAATCCTAGAGCGTATGTGGAGCTGCGACAAATTCAAAATATAAAGATTAAAAAGGATCGGGCTTAGAGAAGACCCCTGGGGTAAACCTTTGTATACTGTACGTTGATAATTAACGAACCTTGTACTTAATGATATACAACGCTGCAGAAATAATTTACAAATAAAGTGGCAACAGTGGTCAGGAACTCCTATGGATAATAACTTACACTGCAAAGTAGGCAAATGGACACTACCATAAGCATCCATTATATCTAGAAAAATAGTAATGTTAAAATGTTTTTCAATAAGGCTATTGTATATATTGCCTAGCAGGTCACCCACGCAGTCCAAAGTGCTCGTATTACTGCGGAAGCCGTATATATTAGGAGGAAGGATTTGATTGTGTTCTAACCACCAATTAAGACGTAATGTTAAAACTGATTCACATATCTTCCTGAAACAAGAGGCCAAAGAAATAGGTCGAAATTTTCAATTTTTCTTAGGGATGGGAACAACAACAAATACCATCCAAGAATTGGGGATCAATTTGGACTGCCAAACTTTATTAAGAATGTCCACAAAGATTGTGAAAAAGTTATCCGGTAGTTTCTGTAGTACTTCGAAAGACACGCCATCATGACCAGGTGCAGTCGATTTTTTGTTTCCTAAGACATAAGCAACTTCATTCTTAGTAAAGGGAGAATCTAAAAAGTGGTTAGAAGGCCTACTGAGAGGTTGCATGACCTCTTCCAGTTCAGGTACATGAGAAGGGGCCATTGTTTCGATGAAGGAATACATATTATCATCACTTAATTGATTAACCCGGCTATAGGTGGAACATCTGAAGGCTTTTGATAACCCCACACCTTTGAAATTGGGGTTTGCCGATTAAACTGTGTACAAAGCTCTTGTCATGGCAATTCCTTTTTGCCAGTTTAAATTCACGCTTGGTTAACGCGTTAGCTTTCCTCCAATGTAGGTAATTTTCAATAGTGCTATTACTTCTATATTGTAGAAAGGCTTTTCTTCTATCTCATGCAACACGTTGACAGGAATCTGACCACCAAAGGTTTGAGTTGCATTTATATTTCTTATTAGATATATTATGATGTAGTGGTGGTGTTGAGATAGAGAGAGCATCACTGATAGCTTTAAAGAACATTTCAAACTGAATTCTCGGGTCAGTTTCACTGCATATGGTGAAATCAGTCATCTGAAGATGATCTGAGAACTGATTCCAGTTAGTACGTTTATAATTCCACTTAGATGTTGAGGAGGGTCCTAGAACCTTGTGATCGTACGCGCCATTTATATTTATTTGGGTGAGTATGGGGCAATGGTCACCTCCTGCAGTGTCTGATATGTTCTTCCAATAAGCTAGGAAACCTAATGAAGGCGAGCAAAACGTTAAATCTAATGGGTTAGCGGCAGTTCCAGGCCTGCCAAAATGAGTAGGGCTGCCGTCATTTAATATACAACAGTCTGCTTCTAGGAAAGCATCATACACTATTTGCCCTAAGTAATTATTTGTGTGACCACCCCAAGCAACATTGCAGGCATTCCAGTCGCCACCAATGATATATGGGTTTCCTAGTGAAGTAAAAATATTTAGAAATGGAGACGTATTGGGCCGGACAGAAGGTTTAACATATATGCTATAAACAAATATAGAAAATGACAAACTTATGGAAATCTTAGCGCCTACCAACTGTATGGAGTTATAGATATCTTCCGGTAAGTTACAGGAAACAAGAACAGAAGGGATGTTATCACGCACTAAAATTGCAGCTCCGCCATATACATCTGCCCTGTCGTCTCGATAAACAGTAAAATTATTATAAGAATATTGTTCATTGGGATCAAGCCATGTCTCTGAGAGCAGCACTATATCAGCTTCAAAGTCATCGATTAATTTTTCAAGGCTGTCACAGTTATATTTCAGGCTGTGGCAGTTCCATTGCAAATTATTAAGAGGTTTCATGATTATGTTCTTCGTATGCTCGACAATTCCTCTTTATTAGAGGTAAAGTCTTTTCGCATTTCATGCTCGACAAGCCCTCCTTAAGAGGTGGTGTCTTTTCACATATGAACGTGAAGAAGGCTGCTTGCTTGCAGATGGCATTGATGTAATTGTTATTATTATATACAAACATACGCATATACACATCTGCGCGCGTACACACACACAAAACAAATAAACAAAAAAAAAATTATGAGCGACAAAGCAGCTGAATAATGGCTTCGAGCTTATGCTCTAAATGCGGAATTTGGAACTGTTGGAGCGTAGATAGTAGTGCGGGCACAAGTGAATCAGAGAAGCTTTTCCAAAGAAGGATGAGGACTATTTTGATTTTCAATGAGTTGTTGCCCATTAGTATTTGGAGATATGAGTTTGTCGTTATTGGAATTAATTAAGGAGGGTAAGGAATTAACAGTAATATTCCCCTCCTGTGAGTACACTGGTCTTGTTCTTACATTAAGAGCTAGGTTTGAAAAATACTTATTGCCCCACACATTGGATTTATTACTTATATTTTTATTACCGCTACTAGTACTATTACCATTATTACTATTATTTCGGTTGTAATTACCATTACTGTAGTGGCGACCACCTGAGTCAATGCTGCTTCTTCTTCGTTTAAATGAACTAGATCTGGATCGTAATTCAGGAAAATTTTGATTATTTGTAATTTCAGCAAATGAAAAAGCAGGGGTGACCACCGCCCCTTTATTAAGTAATTTTGCCTCAGAAAATGATACATTTTGTGTTGCCATAATTTTTTGAATTTTAATCTGTTCTTGATAAAATGGGCAGATACGATCAAAGGCGGAATGATTACCCTTACACCTAGTGCAGAATAAAGAAGAGGGAGGGCTTTCACGACTTGTTTGGCACTCTGAAGACTTGTGGTTTGAGGGACAAAAGGCGCAATTAGGTTTACTACGGCAAAGCTTACTGATATGTCCAAATCTGAGACAATTATTACACATTTTAGGTCTCCTGATACTAGGCTCGACTCTGCAAGAATAGTAATCAAAGAACCGAACTGACTCAGGCAGTATATTTCCACGGAATTTTATTTCAATTAATGGGATCGGGGAGAAAGAACCATCACGATTCCTTTTATTTAGTCTACGAATATCTTCAATTTTAGAGCTTGCAGTGCAAGAAGCAGTAAGTTCCTCGATTGGAAGATTGGTTGGGACGTCTCTCGCAATGCCAAAACGGAAAAGTAACTTTTGCGGGATAAAACAACGAATATTTGAATATTCTCTGATAGCAAAAACATATTCGCCTCGATAATCGTGTTAAAAACTAATCTAACTTGATTTTTGCCAGTCATAGATTTCAAGCCCTTTACTTTATTATGCAATAATTTTGCTAAAAACATAGGGTGTAGGTTTCCTATGTTGTTAATGTTTCCCTCTATCAGAACAACAGCCAAGCCCTGAAAATCATTCGGGAAAACACGTACAGACGGGGACGACATTGAAATTTCTACTGAAGAATTACGTGTATTGCACAAAACGTCTGAAATAATCTGTAAATTTGGTTCTACTCGACTATTATTACGGACTGTTGTAATTTCATCCATAACGGTATCGGAAGAATCGCTAAATTTCACGAAATTATTTCGTTCACTAACGTTACTAATATTACTACCACTAGTACTCGTATGACCGCTACTATCACCAATATTATCATTACTATTCGTATCAATATTATTATTAATACTTTGATTACTACTACTATTTCGGTTATTACCATTATTATTGTGACTATTACTACCAGCATTATTATTATTCCTATTTTTATTATTACTATTATCATTATTACTACTACTATTACTATTACTATTATTATTATTGCTAGTGTTATCGTTAACATTATTATTATTATTACCGCCGCTATTCTTATTATTATTACGTGCATTAGTACCGCTACGACGAGCGGCGTTTACCTGAGGGACAGGGGAGAGTGTATCGCCCCAGCCCGCCGATGACTGTGACATTTATTAACGACTATTCTCTATAATCGATAAGATAACGAGTTAAGAATAACAATTCTTTGCTTTCTTCTCGACCTCGAAAATTACCGAAATATACAATCGACGAATAAACGATATCGAACACAGAAAGTTAAACAACTTCACTATATGTCACATTTTTTGGTTATGGCTCATACTACACTAATCATCCTGATGATACATGGAGGTACAGGAGTCGTGTAAAAAGAAATATAAATTATCGTGAATTAGGAAAATATATGCAAAATCACCTACAGACAACTAGTGTAGCAATAAATTGTATCTTAAACAAAACCGTTGTTGCGTCTATAGTTTATTGTCCATTAAAACATCGTAAAATTAGCAATTTTGCTGTTTTTTTTTTTTATTTTAAACTCTGGAACATGCCTATACAGTTGGTGGTGATTTCAACGCCAAGAATATTTATTAGGGATTTAGGCTTACTTTGCCAGCAGTCCCGTTTTAAATTATTCTTTATATATTCGATTTATACTAACACCGCGTGTTATTAGAACGCGTGTAATTAATTACTTTTTCTATTTCGTTTATTCTATAATGTTTAATTTTTTACACTTTTGACGGTTTTTATTCGACATCGAAGTAATTGAAATGTGTAACTAAACTACGTTAATGAGAAAAAATGCTTTTCTATTTAGGTCATTTCGTTTTCTCATTTTCCACTTTTAGTCTTGGTTCAGAAGACGCGATCAGGAACTAGAATAACACGGACGAAATTCGATTTTATTAATCAAAAATTACATTAATAAAGAAAATATTAACAAAATATGTTTGGGCCTGTATGGCTGAGAAAGTTTTATCGTAAATAAAGGAAAACAAAAACAACTGGAAGCATTCGAAATGTTTTTAGATAAATACAAAAAATTAAACGGACAGACAGAATTATGTACCTCGAAACATAAATGAGAAAAAAACAGATGCTTAACGAACATCGTAGTAAGATATGTGACTGGATAGCGCATGTGTTACGAACGAATATCTGACGACGACAATGGAAGGACCGATAAATGGCAAGAAGAGAAAGAGTAAATAGAGGGGATGCGAGTGTAGAAGAAGAACCAAGTATTGAAAGAGAATGCGCGGAGCAGATCGTTAAGATGGTACGCTTTTGTGGTTGACACCAAACCGAAAGTTTGAGGAATACAAGAAAAAGTTAATTGCTAATAATAGTTTTTTATTTTTGGGTACACATTGAATAACCATTTAAAATGTCATTAAACGAAATAACTATTAAACACGGTAATTGTAAATTTCGAACGTTTCAAAATATTACGAGCGTTTCTCCGATATTATTACTCGCGATTTCTCTAACGTAAGCTTATTTTCGTCACGTATTTAATAGATTCGTAAATATGATTGATGACGCGATAAAATAATTAAATAATTAAATCTGTCGGAGTAAAATATTAGATAATATTAATTTTCCTACTTCGTAGCTCGCGATTGAATACGCGGACACGAAATAATTGTTCACCGTTTGAAAAGTAATGCGGATAATTTATAAGTCTAAAAAAAATTTGTTTTTCGTAATCAATTACCGTGATTTAAATAATAAAAATCGTTAAAATTTAATTCGATCGGTAATTTATTTAATTTTTAATTATGTTAGTTTTTTCAGCTTAGCACTCCATCGTAAATTAAACGATTTTGAGATCGAATTTAATTTCGAAAATAAAATATATTAAAACGGTTTTTTAATTCTTCTTTCATCGCGCTTAAAATTTGAAACGTTTTAAATTAGTTATAGGAATCAAAATGTACTGATTATATAGAACAATAAGCTTAATAAATCGTATATTAAAACTCCTATCGATGATAAATAAGCGAATAGAAAACAAAGTAGACATTTATTCGGGTGAAACGCAATACGGTTTCATCGCAAAACGAGGAACATGCGATTGCGTTATTAAGAAATCTCAGTCAAAGAGCATGTAAATAGAGATGTATATTTCTGCTTTGTACATTATGAAAAAAGCTTCTGACAAAGTACAATATAAAAATAACATAACAATTTTAACGAAATACGGATTAGACGGACGAGATATAAATTTAATTAAATATATTTACCGGAACCAGAAGGCGACTGTAAGACTTCGTCGAGAATAGTCCAAAGAATATTTTCATATAGCACGCGGAATAAGGCAAGAATGTCCGCTATCGCAGAGACTAACGCATATGCGGAAGAAATGACCCAAATGGGAAATATGAATAGACTCGGAGTTAATATAAATGGAAATTAAGGATAGCGAATATAAACTACGCGGATGATCGGTTGGTCGAGGTAAAGGAAAATCTGCAACAAATAATGAATAAATTGTTAGTAAGAAGTTACGAATGGAAATTAACGTTAAAAAATGAGAATAACGAAAACACAAAATGGATCACCGGTAGAAATATATATATATATATCTATATATATATATATATATATATATATATATAGATGGAAAAATCAATCGAACAAGTAAGCAGATATATAAGTATTTTCGGGAAGCTTAATCATGGAAAACCGGAAAGACGATGAAAAAATAAAAAGAAGAATAATAATAATAATACATTTAATAACACGGAACGAGTACTTAATGATAGAAAATTAAACCTTCGACTACAGTCGAAAATTCTTCGCTGCTTTATGTGGTCAACAATGAAATATGAGAAAATTAGTGCCTTTGAAATGTGATGCTACAGAAATATCGTGGAAGGAAAAAACAACGAATTTAGAAGTACTAAACAAATGCAAAACTAACCAATCCTGATAAATATGATTGAAGAACTAAAAAAGAAGTACTTTTTGGTCATAAAATCCGAGAGGACCTTTTTACGCTTGCGATACAAGGGAAAATTTGTCGGAAAAAAAAAACACGAGAAAGCAGGCGTATGGAATATACACATGGAAAAGCAGGAATAAAATTAGTTGCGGATAAAAGAGGCAAAGGCAAATGTAGACTGAATAGGAGGTGGGAAATGATGATAATTTTTAAATCAAAAAATTAAGTACGAGTCGAAATTTAAAAATTTAAAAATTTTTATCGATATTTTAAGTTGCCTTTACTAGAATTATATAATATGTGGCGTGGTTTTGTCTTGTATATGTACTTAATTTTCTCCAATATTTATTCTTTGCGCCATAATAACGGCGTTTAAGTTTTATTTAAGTATTATTCGTATGTTAGTTTAAATCTTAACGTAATCGCTCGGATCTGGGCTTGTTGGTATATTCGAATACGGTTATAATTAAGCATTTTGTGTTCTAGTTTAACGCGTCGCCTTGACCGACTTTTATTCAGTTATTTACGCGTAGGCTGTGCTGGTTGCTACGGTACTTTTTTAAGTTCGTGTAAATCTTTCTACGGTTCCAGACGATCGTTGCGTAATTGCCCTCGGGAAGTCCGTTAACTGTGACATATACGATCGTACTTGGAAAATTAAATATTTACTAGATGGCGACCGTACGATAATTACGCCGGATCCTGCTTTTATTTAGTTCACCACGTATTATCGTCGGTCACCTTATTTATTTTTTAAAAGAAATATCTATTCGGTATTTTCTTTAACTTCATTTGTCAATTTACAACTAACTCTATAGGGTATTAAGCAAATTTCATATGTTAGTGTAACCCTGTCCAGTGTTAGCATTCAATACGTATACTGAATCTATACACTTTATACTAGATCCAGAAATGTTGTCCTCTTTAACGTACGAATGTCCGCTGAGTTATCTAACAGTGTAACTGCCGTATTATATTCGGATGTGAGTCCAGTCTTGTATTTTGCTGTTTGTATAATTTCATCCTTTATGTAATTTATCTTCAAGTGTGTGTGTGTTTGATTCGTCACATACCATGGCGCATTTACAATGATCCTTAGTATTCTGTAATCTTTGTATAATCGCTATGTTACTCTTTTTCAAGCATCTGACACCCTTTATTTCCAGACCGGTTTGATGACCTGGTTGTAGAGCAACAGCTTATTTTCAAGTGTTAGTTATGACTTCCTCCCTAAAAAGCAGTATATCCGTTTAATTTGCTGCGTATTTCAGTGCGTTTTGTTATTGTTTCACGTTAACCGTTTATACAAATATATTCCCAAACATATCTTACTTCGTCTTGTAATGGGATAATATTGCAGTTCAACATTACATTACTATCATTTAATCTCCGATTAGTAAACATCGTCTGTATTGTTTTCATTTACTTTAATATGTCGTAAACCAGTTCAATAATTTGTCAATTGCCAGTTGTAGACACGTGTTTGTCTTTATCGGGCACTCATCTGAACACAGAATCGCCGTTGCAAAAGTAGCAATTTCAACGTTAGGCAGAGTATCAGCAGTGTATATGAGGTATAATAGTGGCCCTAGCACGCTACACCCTGAGGCACCTTTGCTTCTATTGGATATATTTGTGATTTTTCATTACCTTATTTTACGGAAAAGAATCTTTCGTTGAAATATGATTCAAAGATATACCTGGAAATTGACGTTTTATTTTATATAACAAGCCCTCATGCCAAACTTTATCGAACGATTGACTAACGTCCAAGAATACAACGTCGCAGACTTTTTTCCGTTCTATAGATGTTTCTATCATATTAGTAATGAGATGTACTTGTTCGATGGTATTAGTTCTAAAATCGAATTGGTTTTTCAGAGTAGCCGCTTTGGGATTTAGCGGTGATAGATTAGATAGATATTCCTTAAATGATTTATTTCTAGTTGTTTGCAGGTGGTTTTGCATATATTTTCCCGATTCACGATGTTTCATATTTCTTTTTACGACGACCCCCTGTACCTCCATGCGCTGTACCAGCAGGATGATTAGTGTGGTATAAGTCGTAACTAACAAAATGTAACATGTCGTGTACTCACTAGGTGTGTTTCAGATAACAGAAGTATGTCAATATTATTTTTTGTGATACATTTGTAATTCTTGTGTAAGTGTAGTATTCGGTATTTATTGGCATAATTTTTTGTCTTTCGCAATTGTAAATTTTTATACAGAATTGAAACGGTATAAAAGATCAGTTATAATTTAGATGAAACAATTTACCTAATCGCTATAATAATATAGACGGGTTTTTGATATTATTGTAACTTAATCGAAAGAAAAATAAATGATAATGAAGTCGAAATATGGATAAATTATTCTAAAATTTATCCAGATTTGCTATCCCAATCTAATAAGTAACGTCTGTGAATTTGAATTTTTTAAAGGAAAGTAAGAATTACGATTTGAATATGGTCTCTCAATACTATGTATTTTTTCGTCAATTTAAAAAAGGTTAAATTCGATGTCAATTAATTGACGAAAATTAAATTTAGTTCGTAAAAAGAAATAATTATTTATTTTAAATAGCTCTGAAATTTCACAATTTAAATGTCTTAAAATCAAAATTTATTTTTTAACTGTCTTCGATAAATTGCGTCCAGTTGTTTATTATTAATTTAATCGATTCGTTTAAAGTTTTGAATTAAACGCTAATAATTATTATTCCGTGCGTGTATTATGTTAATGTTTGCCATCAGGAGCGAAAGGTTACTTTGAAGTAACTAACGACATAACGAAATATACGAAAGCGGCAGTTTTCTCATCTGTTGGTAAACGTACAAACTTAATCGTTCGCTTTTCAACCGTCGGAGGTGAAGCTGGTTCTGCTGATACGGTGAGGTGAGTTGCGTTATTTTTGTTGTAATATTTATACGTATACAATTTTATTGCATGAACACATTTTCGAAAAAGATTAATAAAGTATGATAAACCGTAATTTCAAGATAGATTTGCCGATACGGCTACTACAATGTTATGTTTTCAGCGTTCTTCTATACGACGTCGACGACAAAAAGTTAAAAGCCTTTGAAACGTGGGCATACCTAGGATATTAAAAATTCCTTGGACGGCTAAAATAACTAAATTCCGAAGTTCTACAACCATTGAACAACAAAAAAAAAAAATTGTTAATTCAGTGAAAATAAGTAAACTAGGATATTTTAGGCACATAATGCGTAATAACGAGTTGCTTCAACTGATTATACAGGGTAAAATAAATGATAATCGCAAGCGTGACCGGCCTAGAATAATGTGGTTAGAAAATCTAAAAAAGTGGTTTAAATGAGATACAGTTGGAATATTTTGAAAAGTTATGGATAAAGATCGAGTCAAGCAGATGATCGCCAACGTTCTCCGAGGACACGGCACATAGAATGATGATGATGATAATAATAATAACAATAATAAGGTATTCCCCAAACAATTTATGTCTTGCGCGGTTTCAATCTAATTAATTCCGGTCAATTTCACAGTATATCTCTCCATCTAGCCATGGACCTTCCTCGTGTACGACGACCATCAATCGACCACCATTACATCGTACGTTTGATCCACCAGTTTTGTCTTGCGATATGTCCTACCAAACTCCATAAAGAAGAGCCCTGCATAGAATGGCTCATCTTAAATATAATTAGAAACAATTTGGAGAGACCTGCACTTGGAAAGGCCTCGTATTGCTATTAAAAAACAAAAACATTTTAACTTTAATAATAATAATAATAATAATAATAACAATGACGATAACACGATATTCTTGTATCAACTCACTGCTAGGTATAGGCATTCCCCAAACATTTCCAACGTCTTCTATCATATAATTACTTAAATAGGAGCAATACTTGAGAAATTGAGTGGCCGAGACGAATACCCTTATGCGGAGCAGAAAAAAACGAACGAAAATCATTAACGCGACAAATTATATTCTAACCGAATTTATAAAAATACACCTATCATGAAATAAATACAAGGCATATATTCATGTACATTTGTATTTTAAAAGAAGATGAATATGTTTCAGCTATTATACTTATATATTAATTCGCAGTCACATATATGATAATATTAAAATGTAGATAAATAGTTATACTAAGTAAAGGTTATTAATTCATTATACACTCTCTCTCTTTCACACACACACACACACACACATATATATATATAATTTCTTCTTTGTATGCTTAATTTAAAAATTTGATCAGTATAATGGCTGAAACATATTCATCTTTTAAGGTATACAAATGTCTTGTATTATTATTTCATTATCAGTGTATTTTTATAAATTTGGTTATTTCAAATATTGCTCCTATTTGATTAAATTTAATTAATTTTATTTAAGCTCGTATAATAAATTGGAGAATATTCGTTTTAAACATATATCGGTATATCTATGGCCCGTTAAATTTTGTTTTATTCGCGTTTCTATGCGATTGTTTTTTTATTTAATATAAATACGTTTAAATGTCATCTGCATTTTATTTTCTTTTGGTAAATTCCATCAATAAACCCTTAGAACACCGAAAATATAATTTTATTGTGCATTTAAGTTTATTATATCTTAAATCGATGATAATCCTACTGTTAAGTTTTTTTTGTTAATTTTTCCAGTTAGTAATTAATGTATACATATATTAAGTTTATCTGATAAGGAAATCATATTTTTCTGTCACTGGTGATTTGCTAAATTTTTTATTGTTATGTTAAAACTGAGAAAAATATAATCTTCTAATTTATTGTTTGTACATCGGAGTGCTTGCAAGTTGCGATGAAACGTATTTGCTTCCTTTTCACTTCATATAGTAGATTGTGTTTAAATATTGCGTTAACGTTTACATACATAAACTTGAAACAGTCGAAATGACGAAAAATACACCTCGATTGACACAGTTATTTATAAACACCTTTAGCTTTCGAAAACTTCCACTAGATTAGTGACGTTGCTAAAACCGGTTTAGTAGAGTAGGTCGTAGAAAACCGGTTCTATATTCGTTTCTATTCAGAACATAGCTGAAATTACCCATTCGTTTAGAAAAAAGGTAACTGATATTTAAATATTTATAAATATAGGTAATTCTTTATGCTTCTCAAAATTTAATCTAATATTGGCGGAATTAAATATATAAAGGACGTGTAATTATTTAGAAAGGTGCGATTGAATCTTTGTTTAATTACTACTGAAGTATTTATGTGCACAGATTAAATTCATTACAATTCAACTTAAAAGATTCATTTTATTCTGATTTCGGTTACGAGTTATAATCTATTTTATTGTAAGAATTCCTTTACTAAAAAAATTAATGTAGTCATTTTGGAAATATTACAGAATAGATATGGATTAATACGGTAGAATAATTTTTAGGTTTTTAGACTTAGGTTTAAAGATAATCTCGATGTAAATTTCTTTTCCAGTCAGTTGCTGTCTGAATATGGTAATTTCAGAGTGAATTTTAAGCGTTTAGCCATAAGGCCATTTAACTCCTGATAACGTTAAGTAATTTAATCGTTACGTTAATATTGCTCTGCGTATGCGTTATAGGTAAATAATTTCAAGTGTATTGCTGTGACTAGACTTTTGTATCGCAGTTTATAAACAAATAAATATTGGTTTAAATGCAATCCTTTTATTATGATTCGCATATATATTCATATTATATATATACATACACACGCACATATACATATATATATATATATTATACTTAGTAAGTAAATTTTTTTATGTTTGTGTACTATTTAATGAATAATGTTGCATATATGTAATAGCATAGAGTTTTTGGACACCCTAATTATTAATATGATATGATTTCATAATTTTAGTCTTCAATTATTGTAGGGCAATATTTAATTTTAAGCAATTTTAAAAAAAAAAGTGAAATATTCATGCACTTTAAAGTTAATCAAAATATTCGCGATTATTTGTTATATTTTCTGGATGATCGTTTCCTCTCTTAATATTTTCTGTCTACCGACAATTGTTTTATTTTTGTTTAAATTTATTTTGTTTTACTATATACACAACTTCGTAAGCTTATTGTTCGTATATTCTAAGAAGATTATTATTATGCAAATGTTGATCGAGCATATTTTAAGTGTTATGATAATTAAGTTAATAGACCGACGTGTCGAATAACGGAATGATGATATGTATAAAGAAGCGCGATAGTTACTAAGAATTATTTTTACCGTTAGTGTATTAATTATGTCAGATTTATCTAATTGTTCGTGATAGTCGTTAGTTGCCTTTACTTCGAGTGTGTGTGTGTGTGTGTGTGTAGTGACGTTTGTAATCAACTTGGTACGGTAGCAACAGCAGTTACTAAAGTTCAGAATCGGTATCTATTGATGGCGCGTGCAGGTCATAACGGTCAGCATTGACTGAATACAAAATGGATGGATGAGTGGATGTTATGGGGATGTGTTTATGAACTTGTTCGTTGTCTCAACTATATATATGTGTTTTGCGTGGCTATTTAAAAGCGTGTGGTCTTTGCGGTTTATTGCACGTTGTTTAATTTTTTTTTTTTTTTATATTTTAATTTAATTTATATTATTACATGTTGTTTTTTATCGAATAAATAAATCAATTATTATTTAATTTTTTATAATGTGGAATGTAGTGATTTTTTTGTATAAAAAATCAATTGAAAAATTAGTTAAATTACTAACATCCTATTTTCTTGATGAAAATTTTTTTTTTCGGCATTTACGCCATTATCAAGTGAACAGAAATTTAAAAAAAAATCATAATTTTAAAAGTATAAATTAAAAATAATTTCTTAGGTGATATTCCTGTTCCGGCAGAAGCAGAAATAGCTACTTTTGTAGATGACATCGCAATCTTATGTACAGGCACCTCGATAGAAATTACCGATAAAAATCTTCAATTGACTGTTAATACTTTGTCAATTTAGTTCAAACGGTGGGCGTATATGAAGATAAATTTGTACATATAACCTTCTCAAATAAAAAAAAACCGTAATATGACATTTACATCGATAATAAGGGTGATGATACAGTAAAATACCTCGGTCTTCATTTACATAAAACGTTAACACGGAAAACATGCGTAGAAAAGAAAAGAAATAAACATAAAATATAGAAATCGACTATGGCTTTTTGGAAGAAAATCGGAGCTTATATAAACAGATACTGAAACCAATTTGGATCTACGGATGTCAACTGAAAGGATGTGCTAAACATAGTATTATTGCACAAATATAACGTTTCCAAAACAAAATCTTGAGAGAAATTACAAACGTTTCGTGATACGTCAGCAATTATACATTACATATAATTGTAATTCATGAGGAGATCAAAAAGGTTGCAGAACAAAACGGTCAAAAGCTACATCACCACACAAATATCCTGGCCATTGCATTGTTGGATAACTCCAATGAAGTCGGACGCCTGAAGCGGAATAAGCCAACTGACCTATTAATGTTAAACAAAACACCAGATGGAGTTTTCACAAATCATATCCACTCACATATATCTATACTTATATATATATATATATATATATATATATATATATATATATATATATATATATATTAATATATAAAACTGTAGTGTCTGTCTGTGATTTGCGAATATTTTCATTATAATCGCCGCATTGGGCTATTTTTATCACACATAAATAGAAAATTTATTTTTAGTTGGTAGAATAAAAAATTCGCGGAAAGAAAACATCAAAGAATGAAGTAATATTAATGATATCTGTGGACTCTTTAAGACAGCAAGGGATAGAAATTATTGGAAATAGTCTACTGCATAGTGTACAGCATTTAAAAAAAGAGGAAAAAAAATTTTCAAACTCTAATGAAAAGTGTAATTGTTTCGAAACATTACGTAATAAAAAAATGAACATTATTTACACTCGAAAATGATCGTGAATGTACAACCATAAAAGTGTAAACATGTTGCTATCTGTAATGAACTCTTTCTTTCGGTTGGTAGAATCTCGATACAAATAACATAATTATTTGTAACACGTTTACTTCGATATCGATTATAAGTGGATATAATTTTATCTCATATTATCGAACTAGTTATTTAATCAGCAGTCGTGACCTTGTTAAATCACATTTGTTTTATTTGAATTATATTGGGTGGCCTGGTTATTTTTTAAAAATTCAAATACACTCGTGTATATTTTTATTTACTACATTTATGCGTTAGATAAGACTTTTGCAACGTATTGCGTCAATTCTTTTTCTATTACGCGCTCTATCGAATTTCTTTTTAAATCGTAACATTCGTAATAATTTTACTAAACGGAGACTGATTTATCCATTAGATGATTTTATTTCGTCGTAATTACTAATTTGATTTCCGTTAACCTTTGGTTCAGTTGCAAGAATTAATCTAACCGTCGAAATGTTTTTTATTCCTCCCTTTTTCTTAATATACCGTAAACTTTTCCCTTCATAACAATGCTTATATATAATTATATCAACAATATACATATATGTATATATATATAACACATATCTTATTAAACGAACAATTATTTATATATATATATATTTGGCCATCTTGGAAATGACTCTAAAATTTTGTACATACGTGTAATTTATGAAATAATTGAAAATAGCATGTATGGAAATTACAATTTTAAAATTGGGTTCCTCGATCCCGAGCACGTTCTTATAAAATTTTATATTAGGGGTACCGTTTCGTTTAAAAGTATCAGATCATTCGAAAATATTTTTTGACTTAATTATTTTAAGGAACAAAATCCAATCGAAAAATCCAACAAAATATTAAAAGTGGTGTTCCCTTCTGATATTTGTCAAACTGAAATATTTGGTTATAACTCCGGGAATTAATGAAACGAGATTCTACATATATATATATAACGAGGAGCTAATTGTTATTAGATGAGGTTATAGTATATATACTAGGCTTTCGTATTGTGTCTTCAGAAGCAACTCATATAAATTAAATTATGTGCGTATATTAATTATATAAATAATGTTGTGCTACTATCACACAAATGATTGCTCTGATCGAATACATATTTTGTTACTGAGAATATTTTATTTCATACGCACCAGTAAATATATAATATATATATATATAATATGATCTACAAATATTAAAATAATCGGGTACAGTAATAATTACCATGCTAGTTAAAAAACTAAGAATTATTTACTTTATGTGTTATTTTATTTTTCGATCGAAAATGTAAAGTATTTATTTATAATAATTATTACCTTCAAAAAGAAAATTAGTCCGAGAAGTGGAAATATCAAGGAAGCGAATCGGAACATCCTGAGTACTTAAACCAAAAGTAGTACGAACAGCAGCAACGGCATTATATATTTCAACGCGGAATATGCTTGTTCAGTTTATTTGTAAAATCGAAGTGGCAGTAAACGATATAATGCGTATAGTTACTAAGTGTCTTAGATCGACCAAAGTTTTAAGTAGAATAGCTCTACCTGATATAAGAAGGAAGGTCGTTGCTGATGTGGGAAGAATCAAACAATTCCGGGATACACGACATAAAATGTATGGACGAGCTGCAGCCCCACAAAGAATGGGTACAACTGAATCGAATTCGTACTGGACAAGGACGTTGCAGCGATCTGCTAACGCGGTGGAACATAAAGAATGACACTGCCTGTGATTGTGGCTACCAACATCAAACCATCGATTACATTGTTCGCAGTTGTCCAGGCAGAACTTTTGACGGGACACTTCATGAGATCCATAAAGTGTCAACGGCGGCATTATCTTGGCTACAAAACTTAAATATTATATTATAGTGTCTTCCTGTATCATGCCATACGATAAGAAGAAGACTTGCAGAATATGGGTTTCAGAAAATATAATAATTACTCGGAGTGGCCTGTACACGGCACGAACGAACCTTAAAAAAACTCTTCGTTACGTTCACTATTTCAATGTTTCTCTGAAACTTCTAGCGACTATTTATAAATTTAATTTTTAATCACTCCGAAGAACCGTTATAACTGTCATTTAATTTTTAATCTTCGATATTTTATCAGAACTGACCATCGACTGAATCGCGATGAGCGGATGTCGAGCAACGATCAATTTAGTATTTAACCTTCTCGGTTTTATTAGTAAAGGCGGTATTGATTTATCAATCAAATAGGTTGTAACCGACTTGTTCTAGAGGCTTTTTTTTTTCTGGAGACGGAATTTGAGTCCAGTGTGAGCGGAGATCCGTTTACGTTACCTAATTAATTATTTTATTCGTTTTTATTTCACGACCTTCAAACGTTAAACTTTTATCTGTGTTATTTATTTTTTTTTTTAAATTAAACTTTGTACAATAATTTTAACTCTGCTTAGAGTAGAAAATATTTAAATTGAAAGTACACGTATTCAAATTTGTTTGTTTGTCGTTGCAGAGATCCACGCGGTTTTGCGGTGAAATTTTACACGGATGATGGTATATTCGATTTGGTCGGAAATAATACCCCGATATTTTTCATCAGGGATCCGATACTTTTTCCGGTATTCATTCACACGCAGAAGAGGAATCCTGTTACCCACTTAAAAGTAATATTTTCATTTAAATCCTCGCAAAACAAGAATAATATAATAATCTTAACAAAATTCATTCATTTATAAAAGTATCATAAGAACGAGTTGGAAAGATGACGATGTCCAACAACCTCTGGATGATTTTATTTATCGCTATTTCTCACGAGTGTATCTTAGTTTTATAAAATTACTCGTTTATAATATCCGCTATCGCAATGGGAGATGCCTGTTTAAAATTCGAAAAGCTTTCGTGTGTACTCCCTTGATAATAATTCGATTACGCTTCTTTATACTTGTGCAAAATTACACAAATATCGATTTAGTGTTGTAGCATGTTTTCCGGTTGAAACAACCATCAAATGAATATTAAATTGATACCTATTTACATACACGTGTCGAGGGTTTAACTTTGAATTTTTAGGTGTATTCTAGGATTGTAGTCGGTACGTGTTAATCATAGTGAAATGTATTCATGTTTTCCGCTCGCATTTTTTTTTTTATAACTTCTTCTGATCTAGAACTGACGTGTCTAACCCGTCATCTACCAGATGTAATGAATGTGAAAAAAAACAACAAAAAAAACCAACATTTTTTAGAAGGAGTCGGTCCAGCGACAGAACTTTCAAGTTATGAATGATGACAGCCAGAAAGCATTATCTGAAGTCAGTAAAACGTTTTTTCTTCAGCCTTCTTATCGCCGATTGAATTTGTAAACTTATTGCCAGCGGATTTTCATGAGTTTCCAATCTCGCCAAGTAATCGCGAGCAGCTCGTTGGATTACTGGTTGCACATATTGTATCTGAAGATCTTTATGCAATGTGTAGTTAGTGACATACCATGGAGCGCCGACTATCCTTCGTAGTATCTTATTCTGGTACCGCTGTTGCTCTTAGAGAAACGTCACCATAGTTCGCAGCCATATAGATTCCTTTAAGTATCGCATTGTACAATAAAGGTTTATTTTTAATATCTAATTGCGATCTTTGTTCTAATAACCACTTTAATTTTGCTGTCTTGATATTTAATTCAGTCCTTTATATGTGATGACCATGTTAAAGACTGATCAAGATGGATTCATAGGTATCTAACAGAAGAGTCTTGAGGTATTGTTGTTCCACTTAACGAAACTTGATATTTTTTGCGTTGAATTTTTCTTTTAGTAAATAATAAATGTTTATATTTAGCTTCAAGTTAATTGCTATTTTCCAAATGCTGAACCATTCAGCGATTTGGTCTAGAGCAACCTGAAGATGCCGAGTGCTCGCATACTTAGATAAAAATTATATTTAAATAAATTCAATTTTAACTACGTAATTGAAATTTTAATTTAATTTTAGGATCCGGACATGTTTTGGGATTTCATAACGTTGAGACCGGAAACTACGCATCAAGTTTTATTCTTATTTTCCGACCGTGGTTTACCAGATGGTTATAGACATATGAACGGATACGGTTCGCATACTTTCAAACTTGTTAATCGCGATGGAGTGGTCCATTATTGTAAATTTCATTTTAAAGTAAATATCATTTTTTCTTTTTTACTAATATACATTATTATATATAAAAAAATACGCGTTACATTTCTTTAGAATGTTTTGTTATGAAAACCTAGTAAAATCCGCTTGAATTATCGGCACGCAGTTTTATAATATGTTTCTTTCTTTAAGAATTCATGTCGGCTTTATGATCGGTACATTCCTGGTTTCTTTAATTCTAGCGATTGAAAACGTTGGTTTGATATCAACTTTGATAAGCATTTACGTTTAGTTGTGGCACGTTCCGTTTTCGTTGGTTATATAACTTTTGGACTGATAAATTCCCTCATCTTTTCAATTGTCGTATAAGTTGCAAAAACCCGAATTATAAAATCTGCGGATTTTGAATGAATAGATTCTATCGAAAAGACGAATACTACTGGTGACAATGGATATCGGATGAACGAGAAAATTATAGAAGAATTATAGATAACCGTACACTACGGAAGTAAGGTAAATAAAAATATACTCCGGTATTTCGGTCACGTAGTAAGACGAACATCATTTTTGAAAAGAAGAAAATATCGCGGACAGCAATGAAAGTGTCTTATATACTGGAAAGATCAAATAATAAGATCAATTTCTGTTCGTCTTTCAATCAATTATATCGATCGAATTATCTTAGGAGATTTTCTTTAAGTACGTTTTGAGCAAATTTTTATTTTCTCGAGAAAACCCATCTTCCATCGTTTGTTTCGTTTACATTTATTTTCTTAATGTTTTCGAATCTTCCACAATAAATATGTGATCTGTACTTAAAACATTAAATATTAAAATCAAAATATACCGACTACACGCCTAAAACTGGCACAATGTTTCTGTTTTAAATTTGAACTCAGCTTAATGTTCATCAGAAGACGTTCACAGTGATTGTTCCGTGTTTTACAAATTTATCATTCCGGTACTAATTTTAGCAGTTCCTATCTCTTGTCTATTCTAGTCTGAACATTTTATTCTTTTTTTCTTCTCCCGTCACATACGTTCGATGCGTAACCTCTCCGAATCCTTTTCCGAGATCGAATATTTCGTCTATTTTCAATATTATTTTTCCGTTCAACAATGGCATCCGACCGATTTTTCTTTAATATAAAATTTCGAAGAATAATTTTATTTCTTAGCATATCGTCCGAGATTCTAAATGTTACCTCATTATGAAACGGTGAGGAATTATAATGTGTGTAATGTATTTCATGTTCAAAATTGGGAACCCAGTTTAATGTAGAATAATTGTTACGATCGAGTGTGAATTACTATTTAAATGAAGATGACATTGAAAACTAGAAAGTTGACCTGCGACTTTAACCGTCTAAATTTACTACGTCGAAGGTCGATAGAAAACAACTGTCGTAACGCTTACTACCAAGTCAGTTTTTAGCGGTTTATCGTTGGTTTTCCTACTTTTTGTTTATAGAATAACTTAAATTTTATATATATATATATCGTATAAACAAACGCTTACCGAAAATTTTGTCTCTTGTTGAAATTAAAAACGAGCAATTTATCAAGTTAATTAAATTTTCATTGTCACACACATAATATATATAGTATAATTATGGACAATAAGTTGCTTGAAATATTATCGTTGAATTTCAACCTGTAGTAAAATTTAACAAAGTACGAATAAGTTTTGAATTAGTACCTGAATTTAAGTTTTATCTGGTTAACAATGGAGCTGGTTTTTTATATTTATTTTTTCATCTGGACTGTATTAAAAAACATCATCTACATGAAAAAAAATTCTTCATACGTTTCGTTGCTCATAATCTGTTCAAAGACGTCCATTTAATGTACATCATCAAATCGCAGCTACGAAAAGAATCTCAAATATCTGACTCCTGGATTTATATGTTTTATTTATACGCAGCTCCGATAAATGAAGAAAAACTTGAAGCAGCGATTAAAAACCTTAAAACTGGTAAATCAGCTGGTAAAGACGATATTTATCTGCAGTTTGTAAAAAACTTTTGAAACAACACAGAAAAAAAAAGATACTCAAGTTCTTAAACAATATTCTGTCAACTGCAAACTCCTTACTTACCGGAAGTATATCGAAAACACCGCCGCTAAAATACCAACAAGAGCAAAACATCATACATAAACTAGAATGAATAACCTAGGGAGCGTCTAACAACATTACGGACGTCGGCTTTAGCTTAGGCATACTCTGTTGCTGGATACGCAGCTCCATCTTGGTACGTTAAGAAATTGATGTAGAACTCAACACGGTTATGAGAGTAATAACTGGTATTGTAAAGTCTACTCCGGTTGCGTGGTTACCCATTCTCCTGATATCTAAAGAAAAAAGACTGCCGTAAAAGAATGGGAAAAGTATATATATCAGTAACAAAGCACTTATGATACATCTGGGTACAAAGTAGTAGATCGCTTCTGATCGAGGAAACCGGCGTACAAAAGTTCGGAACAGTTAATCGAGGATAGCAACTCAGGCTTGGTGACATGGATGGGCGACCGAAAATCTGGATAAACGTAATTTTATTCGAGGCCATGCAACGAACCACCAGATTTCGATCTACCGAGAAAATTGTGATTCAGTCTTAATCACATCAGCACGGAACATGGAAAATGTAGAAAGTTGTTGAAATATGACTGCGGAGAAGATCAAAATATCCATTACATGCTGGCAAAATGTGGAACGCGCGTTTTAAACAATGGCTGACAACAGGTTACGGAGCTAACGATGCTAGATTTTGATTTATAATATTTGTAATTTAATAATTAATTTTAATGTACCCGAAAACACGCGAAATAATAATATTAACGTACTCCATTAATTTAACGTATAATTTTTCTCTTATTTTTTTAAAATATTGTATTTTAATATATATACTTTTAATTTTTATATTTGAACAATAAACGATTTATTTTTCAGCCCGATCAAAAGGTAAAAAATTTATCGGTCGAGAAAGCTCTTCAGCTGTCTGGTTCGGATCCGGATTACAGTACACGAGATTTATATAATGCCATCCATCGAGGTGACTTTCCTTCGTGGACTCTTTATATACAGGTGATGACACCGAAACAGGCGGAACATTTCAAATGGAACGCGTTCGACATTACCAAAGTGTGTAATAATTCGTAATTTTCATGTTTTAAAATATATTTAACCTCTTAAAAATTTTATGGTTACGAATATATTTTGACGTTAATTTCTAAAATACTAATCGTTCATTTCATAAATCGAAATAGATTTTAAATAATAAATCTTTTTTACAATGCACACTGTTTTTCCACGAACTTGCTAGATTCCAAGTTTCCATAAATTTCATTTGGATTCCCAGCCATGTCGATCTGGAAATGAGGCTATTGATCCAGTTGTTTGAAAGGCGTTCTTCACACATTTTCGCTCGTCTGTCTCTCTTTCTCTCTCTCTCTACCGACGTAAAAGTCTTTCCTGAAATCTTTCATAACCGAATTCTGGAGTCGCGTATTGTAATCAACAAAACCATCTCGTTTCTATTAAAAAGGCAGAAAAGTCTTATTCTCACCAAATTTCGAATACCCCGATTATAAATCGAAATAAAAGTCACGCTATCTTTATATTTTATTTCTTACATAACGTTACCATTTTCCTTTTTCGTTTGTTTAGATTAAAAATATATAACTTTAAAACGTCGATTAAAGTGTTTATTTTAAATTGTTAGATTATCCTTTTAATTTAAAATTCGAATTTAATCTACTACGTTAAGGTATGGCCGCATAAGGAGTATCCATTGATACCGGTTGGTAAAATGGTATTAAACGAAAATCCGAAAGATTATTTCACGGAAGTTGAACAAGCCGCGTTCAGTCCGAACAATATGATCCCCGGTATCGAAGCGAGTCCCGATAAATTGTTACAGGTAAAATCGGAGTACGTGCGCAATATGTAAGAGAACAAATTGTTGTTTTCTCAATATTTATTGGATTATAGTAATTTTTTTACTCCGTATTTTATAATTATATATATATATATATATATATATCGCGGTGATATAGTTGCTAAAGCATTAAAAAGGATTCAGCCTCATTACTCTATTTGCACGCCTCGTATATTCCGTCGTGTGGAGCCAATTTATGACGTTTATGAGAAATCCCAATAGTGTCGTGATATTGTATTAATTTCGTGGTCGCCTTGTGTGTTTTTTATATTCTAAAAGGGTTATCAATTATAAATTTGACAAAATTCACTGCGAGATAAATTGCTATCGAGTTTTATAATTTATTAACTCCAAAGAGATCTAAAGAGGAGAAGCCATGTAAAGCTGCCAATTACACGAATAGAGATATTCAAGTTTACGTTTATTTTAATTGTGTCTTTATTAACATTTAACTTCATTTCATCTAAACATATAAAATTTAACATAAATGACAAGACATAAAATTTAACATAAATGATACACACACAAAATGTTACAAAAGAAAATTACACACATATTACGTAATAAATTATAAATAATAATAGTAAGATTTGTACGATCTGAGGTATACCGCAGGTAGGACCGATGTTGACGCCGGATGTTGAAGGTGTCTTCTGTTCCCGAATTTCACTGTTGTCCTCAATTCCGTACTCCCTTTTACTATTATTATTATTATTATTATTATTGTTCGGATTCGTAATAGTCTTAATATATTCGCAGTTTTTTATTTTATTTTCTGTAGGTATTATTTCGTACTTAATCGACTAGAATTAAATTTTTGCGTAATAATTTTAATAGTTTATTTGAAAACACGCGATAAAGTTAATTTCGACATACTGCGAATCGATCGCTTAGCATATATCGAATGCATATATATATATATGTATGTATATATCGATTCCGTTACGTTTTAACGATTCTAATGACTATAAGTCACGAGCTTACTACCGATCGATTATATCGACGACTCGCCTCTGTCTTAATCCGAACGAAAAACTGATGATAATTAAAAAGCTACGAGGTTGACGGCTTTACACATGCTTCTAGTCTTCGGAAATTCCCCAGTACAATGACGGTATCTATCTACGAATATATGTTTTCGGATATTATTCTCGTCATTGTACTGATTATTATTTAATATTCACGTCTCGGTTAGTTTTCGTAACTATTACTATCTATACTTTGTTAAATATATCGATGTTCGACATAATGTAGCTTTAATATCCTATATTATAATAATATTTTTTTTTTTTAAATTATCTTTTCTTTTTATATAACTAATATTAATTCCTTAACTACCTCCTATCTCTTAACACGCCATAATATATAGTATTTACCAGTGTCGGCTCCTACGTAAAGGTTTCTACATGGTTGCGCAAAACACCGGAAATATCCAGAACAGCATTAAAAATTGAAGATACAACAAAATAGTTAAAGGTACTAATTCTTTTATGGAGATGAAACAAAATGAAGGAATTTTAATTATATTTTTCGTAGAATATATTGTAAAAAATCTTTAAAAACGTGCTTTGAAATACGTACTTACAACGGTTGGTGATTGCACGCTCGATGCAACCTAAAAAAAGCACATCGGAAAGTTATATACAACGTTATATGGTGATTTTGCGCCTAATACTACTATGGGTGTAGATAAACTGGAATATGTTCTAGGAATCCGGATACGGTATTAGAATATGAAGTTATCTGAGTGTGTAGTAAAGATACCGCCGGAATATTGACTAGGTATCCTGATGAGATTAATGGAGTGTTAAGTTGTTAGGGTGAGTAGTAAAAAAGGAAATATATTAGATTAAAAAGTAGGCTATAGGTAGAATAGGATCTGTTTGTTAACTTTTGATTTTGATAGTCACAAATGTCTGGATGAACGTGTTCTTCATTTTCAAATGAATATATAAAAAGCTAAGCATAAAATTGCTGACAACCCCCGGATGAACGGAGATACGATTCACGTGGATAATACGGAAGTATACGACTTTTTTTTTTTTAATCGCACGCTTTTATCATGTATATATTTTGCAAATTCTGATGATTAAAGAGGTGGGTCGTGTCGGACTGAGTCAGCGTAAAAGATGACTGCAAAACCAAATCAATATCATAACTGTTCGACTATTATCGAATCAAATTTGAAACATAGACATCCGCTCGATTTACGTTAACTACATTAAGTCTTATATCTGATAATTTTTATGCTTAATGAACAGAAATGCTTAGTCAGTTGTACATGTTAGTATACATATTATATATTTAAAAACAATTTTAGGATTCTAATAAATATTGTTAAAAAATGAGTAATTTTGCGTGGGTTTACGAGTATATGTAAAGTTACGAACAATTAATTATTTTCCATTTTCAAATCAAATCAATCAAATTTTATTTTATAGCAATAAAGTATTACACCCGGTAAATCATAATGAAATAAATACAATAATAAGAGAGCGGAAGTAGAAGAAATAATTATAAATAAACGATACACTGGTCCGTACTTCCGAACCTTTTCATACACTACCAAACGTGTGTATTCACGTGTACATAAAAGATACATAAATATTTACACAATATACACACATTGAAACCGCTAATGCGCATAAGTTGCGCGAGCAGCGGATTTTGTTTCAAAATAATATAATACATTTAAAAAATATATAATTTTAAAATTAATAGAAAACTACTCAAGTGCAACTTTCTAAGTGTTTGCTATTTTACCTTTCTAGATTTTTTAGGAGGTTTTAAGAATTTATTTACTGATCACATTAAATTGGTAATCGAATATGTATCATACATATATATATATATATATATATATATATATATATATATATATATATATATATATATATATATATATATAAATTTTCCATTTCTTTTTAGGGTCGCTTATTTTCCTACAGCGATACTCATAGACATCGTTTAGGAGCTAATTATCTGCAGCTGCCAGTCAATTGCCCGTACCGCGTTAAAGTTACCAATTATGAACGAGATGGTCCTCAAGCTATTCATAATCAAAACGGCGCTCCGAATTATTATCCAAATAGTTTCGGGGGACCGGAAGAATTTACGAAAGCCAGTATTCAACCGTATCACGTGTCGGGAGAGGTTGCTAGGTAAGATTATTATTTTTTTAATTGGTTTTATTTTTTTTTCTAGTTACCATTCCAACATACGAGGTAACTTTGATAAAAATTATCGATACATTTTATTTTCGATGTGCTAAATTTATTCATTGAGATTTGTCAATGATAAGGTTGTCGAATAAATTTACTTCCGGAAGTTAACGTATAAAAAATATAAATAGAAAAGAAAGTAGGCCAGTTTAATAAAAGAATTTTGAAGAAATAATTTCTTTGCTTAATTTGAAGACGAACGGGGCATTATTTTATATACTTAAATCCGATATGTTCTTTTTAACAAAATTTCAATGATCGTAAATATCGATACTACGAAAATATACGAATATTTTATACACTATTAAATATAGTGGTTTCTGTTAAAAAAAAAAAATAAATAAAAAGTTATACATATAAATAACTATAAACTTTACTCGATTAAATTCCTACGTTTATAAACATGTCCGTATGAAATTAAGTTAAATTGTTGATAGTTTGAAATAAGTTAATTATCTGTTGTGCTGTTATATGTCTCCCTCTGAGGTAATATTTGACCTTAGGTATTTGAATTAAACGGCCTTCCTTAATGCTATATTATCTATTTTGATAGATTCATCTGTCCGTATTCCACATTCCAAGTACTCAGTTTTCCTGATATTTAAGTTTCAATCAATTATCCTGTAATCTATTTTTACAAATCTGCACTCGCAGTTCTGCTTTTATTATCCAGAAGGACATCATCTGCATATAGTAATGTCTATGGTACAGGGATCTGTATATCTTCTGTCAAAGTATCCATACAAAGGATGAATAGTAGCGGCCAGGTGGTACTATGTAACTTCTGGGATCCGGAGCTCTAACTGGAACGGTGCGCGTCCACAGGCGGTGGATAGTGGAAAGGCCTACAGATATGTAGGTTAGCCGTGAATAACCAATAAGCAATCGCGAATCAAGAGCGGCTACTGGTGGAAAGTCTCAAGTAGATGATTTCAGTAGCGACAGGTTAGTTAGTACGAGGTGACAGAGAGGCAGGTTGGGAACTGTCTATAAAATTCTGTCTTCCTAAGACTACTTACTAACCTTGGCGAGTCGAGGCCGCCTATATAAATATGCCTCACGTACTATATCCTAATAGCAAACCGCTGCCTTAATAGCTTATGCATGTCCATAATTCTGGTATATCTTTGGACACTTAATACGTATCTTAAACACCTATTTTATATGAATTATAATTTATTAAAGCTCGCCTTGGAGATAGAAGACTAGGCGAGATTAGTGTATGTCATCGTAGGGCGAATAAGCGCTTTGTAAATGTTGAGCTTATTATTAACATTAAGGTACGATTTATGATTAAATAAACTTCGCTTACTTGCGCTTACTGTTTTATTTGTTTTTAGAGCTGTGTAATTTGCTTACTTCGAGAAGGTTCTAATGAACCAATTAAAACACCCAAATAACGTAAACTATTCGACCAAATTTATAATCACCAGCTAGAAGTTCAGGTGGCAAAATTGGTCGACGACGAGTAAAAAAAAGATGACTTTTAATACTAAAACACGAGATGCACCGACTTTTAATTGACTTTTAATAGCAGTTCGTCTGTAAGAGCTGCAAATTATTCTGCTTGTTTACCAACATTTGGAAAGTCGTAGAAGAACAACGTGAATGTAATTGGACCCAAAATACTACTTTGTGGAACACCTGCGATACAAGTTTTAATAGTCGATTTGGAATTTTCCACCATGACACAAAGTGTTCTTTATTACTTAACTACGACATAAGTGTACCAATTCACTCACGACTACATCTATGTTTGCTGATAACACGTTATATTATCTTTCGATTATAGTATCGAGCTAGCATGAAATCGATTGCAGATAAATCTAAAAGAACTAGAAGCATGGTTCACGTATTGAAAAGTAAAAGTAAAAGAAACTAAATGCTCGTATATTGTGTTGATACTGGAAAAAAAATTATACGAATTATCCAAGCATTAACGATGATTGGAGTAGAAATCTCCACTACAGCTAGTGTGAAACACCTCAGATTGCACTTGGATCATAAATTGACGTCGAGAAAACACATTAATGCCAAAAAAACCCCCAACATATAATTTAATAGCATGTATTAGTTATTCGGAAAGACAAATAGAAAGCAAAGTCTTGTATAAGACGATCCTAAGACCTATATGATGGTCTTACGGGATAGAACTTTGGAGCTCAGCTAAGCAATTTGAGTACCGATGTCATACGGTCAACCCAAGATAGGATGTTGCGTTCAATAATCGGAGTGCCGTGTTTCGTACGCAATGATGATATACGCAAATATTTGCAAATACCATCAATCAAGGAACTAATCTGTATTTTATGTTTGAATGCTTTTATAACGACAGAGACTTCCTTAGAATTGACATAATGAACATTTCCTTTAGATATTTTTAAACAGCCGTTAGAACTTTGTACACGAGCATATGGATACTTTTGTAAATAAATGCAGTTTTTCTTGTTGTTATATATGAAAGTTTTGATGAATATTTGTTTTAATTGAAAAGGCGAAGCCGCTTGTTATAGTATTTTTATTTATAATTTCCCGAAAGAAAAAACAATTCTTCATTTTCCAACGTTAGCAGTTTTTGACTTATGTGTGCAAAAAAATAATAAATGCGGAAGACTCATTATGTGATCTGAGCGGAATATGTAGTGTTTTTATGAGAGAATACCATGATGATTTTCGCGGAACACGTCTAAATGAAGTTTGATGAAATATGGACAAATTATGACAAACGATTTGGATGAACCCGTATAAATGTAGAGATATACATTTATACTGCGACTTGTATTAACCGATTTCTCTAGCACATATTCGTTCAGGCATATATATTATGACGTTCACAGGCTAGCTCTTTTGTCTAGCGTGGTGATCGTCAATTTAAAACATTCACTGTGCTTGATCTCGCGTCGTGGATGTTAATTTATAACGTTCTCTACGCTCGACGTACTCAACAGATTATGGGGCTCGCACTGGAGCCTAATAGAACAATTTTTAAAAGATCGTGGTCGCCAGTAATATAATGTACAGATTTCATTGTTAAGGGATTGATATAATTTATTTTCTAATTTTGACTTAAAAATCAAATAAGACGATTATTAAAATTATTTTTCCGTGTTATTTTTTTTTTATTTATATATTTTTTATTATTATTATGAAATTTCTACGTAATCTAAAATTTAAACTTTTTATAAAAATTTTGACGCGATTAAAAATTTGTCGTAATCTAAAAATTTTAACGTAAACTAAAATTTTCACGTGTAAACCAAACAACTCTCGATATTATGATCTCGTGATTAATCTTCGTGTCGATTTAATTACGCGTTTATTATTATCATCATTATTATTAGACATTTAACAAAATACATTCAATATATGGTTTCTTACACGTATAGACATATAACAAAAAACAACAAACAATATACACATATAAACGACGAAATATATACATATAAAAAAAATTATTATAAAAAAATAATTAAAATTCGTACGACCCGGGTACCGCAGGTTGGACCGATGATGTTCCCGGATGACGCAAGGTGTATCCAATTATTATTATCGTTCTGGTTTTGTACTTATAGTTTATTATTCAATGAATAATCCGAAAATCATTTTAAATTAATAGCGACTATGACTACGTATCTACGAGGATATCTGTAACACAGTATTGCCTGAGTTTTGGCAGGGTTAATGGCTATTCGCCACTTAGCAAAATAACGAATTAGCCTATCTACTCCTAACTGTAATTTATTCTTTACTGCCCTTGGAATGTAAGAACTAGAAAATAATGCTGTGTCATCTGCATACAAGGTTACCTCTGTGTTATTTGTTATGGGAATATCGTATAAGTAAAAGGTGAATAGAAATGGACCGAGTACACTACCTTGAGGTACTCCTGCAAAGCATGTTCTGCGAGAGGATAATACAATAAACACATAGAATGATCTATTACTTAAATAGCTTAAAATAAGCATAATTAGATATTTCGGAAATTTACATTTAATCATTTTATATATGATACCATTGTGCCAAGTAGTATCAAATGCTTTGACCACGTCGAATAAAACCATCCCCGTGTGTTTATTACAGTTAAAGTTGTTAGTAATATGCTCTGATATTCTAGCGATTTGATGAGTTGTAGAATGGCCAGGACGAAAACCAAACTGTACTTTTGGTAATAAATTATTTTCGTCCGAGAAAGCACGATCGATTATAACAACGACTACTTTATGTCTTAATACGAATATATCTATATAGATGATCGTACGATATTTCTGTTGTTCGTTCTACACGTCTTTTATCTTCAAATTTCCCCTACTAACGAAGATATCATCAAGACTTTAACGTTATTTCGAATATAAAGTATAGATCCGGAATTTATTCTTTTCGATCTGCTTATTATTATTATTATTATATCTTATTTATAGGGAAATAACGTAATTATACCGATATATATATATATATATATATATATATATATATATATATATATATATATATATAATATATACACCGATCAACTATACATATACTACTTTATCTGATATCTCGAATTTTGTTTAATTCTATTTATTTTTCTTGACTAGAAATATTGTATTTTTAAATTTTATATTTTTCATATTTACGATGAATTTCTTCGGTACCCCCATATCCCTTAACACGCCATAATATATATATATAATCAGTTATCTATTGGTGAATGTAGTTAACTTATGTCATTGTGTTCTCAGGTACCCGACCGGTGATGATGACAATTTCAGTCAGCCGACATTATTTTGGGAACGTGTTTTGAAACCAGATGAAAGAGAACGTGTAGTTAAGAACATTGTAGCTAGTTTACAAGATGCCTCAGGCTTCATTCAGGTAAATTTGCGATATATTGTTACCGCTATATTTTCACCGATGTTACATATGACAATAAATAAAATTTCGTTATAAGAGCATTAAATTATACGAAACAAATTTTAAAAAGATTAGTGATCAATTTCGAGCGGGTAATTAAATTGTCATATCAAAAAATTTATCAGTTTCCTTTAAAGAAAATAACAAATACAAATTTTAGCGTATTTTTAAGTAATGATTGTGTAATATGCATCTGCACACACATACACACACACTATATTTATATATATTTATATATATATATATATATATATATATATATATAATAATAATTATTATTATTATTATTCTAACTCACTCCCTGATTGTAACTATAATTCAAAAATAAGATTGGAGCAAATTTGTAAGTAAAACGATTTGATAATTAACAGAAAGAAGACCAAAATGACAATAAATTAACATCGTAAAAATAATTTACCTCATATAAAACAGATAGTAGAAGTGGTAAATTGAATATACCTAGGGTTGATTGTTGAAAATATTGAAGTGTACAGAATGAAACTACGACATAGAAAAGCGTGAAAAGCTAAACAGCGTCGAAACGTGATCAGTGCACCGGACTAAACATGATGTTTGTAAGTGTGGCATTGAAAATAAATATATTACGTGTTTCGTAAACTTCCGATAGCACAAACGAATTACTAGAGATGAATGTTAATGGAAGTGTTTATCTGAATTGTACGGGTTCTTTTTGCAACGCGCCACGTGTTAATGGTTTAGGAACGACGTATAATGTTTTAATTATAAAAATATTTGTATAAAATTATCGGTTTTTATAATCAAGAACATTTGGTTGCACATAGTGTTCCGAGTTATAAAAATATGTTAACGATGTATTAAAAATTATCTAAAATCATCTAAAGAACCTTATGCGGAATATCCTCCGTCTCAAGAAACGGAAGTGTACCCGTAAAAATTGTTAGGAACTTTTAATTGTTATATATATATATCGAAATTTGTTATACCGTTTAACTTAACTGTATAAGATAATAGGACGATGTAAAATGATCATTTGATCTTTCTACCGGACTAAAATCAACATCAAACAGTGAAAACGTTTTTGTAATATTATTCTACTGTTTATGAAAATTATTTTTTACGTTGTATTTTGAAATTTGTAAAATTAAAATTTGACATCGCTAGCGTATATACACCGTTAGTGCGAACGTTTTACGATAGAGAACGTCGTTAAAAACCGTTTTTACGTTTGAAAAATTACTTTGAAACATTTTTAAATGTTTCACGGAAATCATTACGTATTTTTCTGTAGATACAATTTCACCACCATTCGAATACATTTTATGCGAGCGAGATTAAAATTAAACGAATTTAATGACGTTTCGTCGATCTTCGATTTATAAGTTGATCTATTTTTCGCGAGTGATTTTTTAAACATAACTTTCGATAAGACGCGAGAAACGGGCATTAAAAAAAAGTTCAGAAATTTATTTTCACAGCGAAATTTATCGCGTTTGACAACTGTGTGTAATTCGTTCATTCGTTCGAAGCTATAAATGTCGTAATAGATTTAATGTAAAAGTAATTAATTATATCACGTTAATTTCGCGCAGGAACGAGCGATTAAAAATTTCAGCAAGGTTAGCAGCGAACTTGGTCAAAAGTTGACATCGGGCCTGAAAATTGCAGCGAAAACCAAATCGAGTTTATGACGGGTTTAATCTATAAAAGTGGTTCTACATGCCGTAGTAATGTATATAAGTATTTTATTCCCTGGTAACAGCACTTTTAGGTTAGGTTGGAAATTGTTTTCGATCACGCAAAATATACGTTGTCGCATATCGCATGATTTTTTTTGTCTATTCCTATATTCTTCTTTCATTTCAGAAATGGGTAAATGTTAAAAAAAACAACACCAACAACAAAACGATACAATTAGAATCGAATAAAGATTTGATGTTTAATTTTTTGATTCTGATAAATTTTGAAAATCAGAGATATTAACAAATTAAAAACGAAAACAACTGTAACTAAATTGAAAAATTTGACATTTAACAGCACGCTCTCGAATTCCGAATGTTTTAGCCGTTTTGAATGTAACGTTACTAGGACGCACATTCAAGTCTCACCATGGGACTTTTGTGCAATAGTACTGAGAACAGCAGCGTTATCGTTCGGATAATTGCTGTTATGCTTATTATTTAATCGTACGTCTACGATTATCTAAATATTAGTTAATCTATAACCGCTTCTTCGCTTGACCCGTCAATTTGATAAAGTTCGCTTTCGATATCTCATCAAGATATGATCTGTTCGTCTGGCCGCAGTCACGTGTTGTGTCACCCTCGAATTCATGTCTTCATCAATAAACAGCTGCCACATGGAACAACTTGATGCGCAACTAAACGATGGAGCTAATTATCGGGACGACGAAGAACTTCTATCTCATTGCTACCTGTATTAACATATTACGCCTGCTGACATCTGTAGGAAAAGAACTACTGTGAAAGAATGGTTATAGTGTAAAAATAATTCCGTTTACGGTTTCTTTTTTGTAAATAAATCAAACGTAAAACTATAAATCGATCGAGCGATAAACATTTATAAAATTATGTTCGTTATACATCCAATCAATTCGTCGAGAAATTAATACAGTTTTTATATTTTACTATTTAAGAATTCAGCCAAGGTTACTCAGAGAAATTGATTATTTCGCATATATTAGTTAAATTATGACCTGAACATTAAAAATATCGCAGAATAAAGATTCTATTTAACAGCACACGTCCAGGATTGATTTTTATTTATTATTTACTAACAATTGTCCATGACAGATATTGATTTAAATTTGTTGTCATTGTTATCGCGTTCAAGAAGTTTGACTTTGACCGTGAAAAAGTTGTACAGTTTTTGGTTAGTTCTGCTTTGCGATAGTGATTTTTTAATATAATTAAAACTTTTAAATGATATGGAATGAAAAGACCACATTGAGAGATTACTTTTATTTTTAGGATGTTCAGAGCTGGGATAGTATCTGTCAGCCTATTTGAGTAAAGTGCACTTGCTTCTTGAATTACAGTATTTATATTCGAGATGGATATTATCATTATGAGTTTACCAGAGTGCGTTGACCAGTGATCTTACAACTTTCAAATCAAATCAAATCAAATCAAATCAAATATATTTTTAAGATAATTCAAACATTTTTCAATGTAAATGCTATAACGTACAAATTAAACAAAATAATACATTCTGTAATGTAATAATAATAGTACTTTATAACACACAACAATTATAGAATGCGCTAGTATCAGGTAATTATTAATAAGTTAATCGATAACGAACGCCCGAAAAACAAAATATATACAAACTTAATGTGTAAATACCGCAAACATAAACGTAACATGAAATAGCAGTGTAAAATAAAATAACGCAAAATAAAATATTCAAAATTATATTATTCACATACATACTCATGAAACATACAAACATCATAAACACACGTTAATTTGATATAGAAAGTATATTAAAAGAAGAATACATTAGTAAATTTTATAAAATTTAAATTTTATATACATAATCATATAAGCATACGAAACATATACAAACAAGCTCGTACATACCACAAACAAATATACACATACATATGCATACATAAATATATACATATACATGGATATACACACACGCAACATCAATACTTAAAGTAACTTATTCGTCTAATATTTACTTGAAATTCTATAACTTAACAGAAATTCGAACAACAATTTTTTCCTTCGCCGTTTATAATTTATCAGATCAATTCTAAGTTGCCTAGGCAACACATTAAACGCCATAGCCCCGGCATAAGCAGATTGTTTACGAATCCTTGTTTTCTTAAAAGGTGGCACTTTAGCTTGACACACACCCCGAGACCTAGTAATACCCTCATTAAGTAATATATTAAATTTAGTTCCATTTTTCAATACAAAATTAAGTAAATGCAATTTATACAACTCTCGCACCGTTATAAATTTTTGACTGCCAATTACATGGCTAAAACCTAGGTGCCGAAAAATTGAATTCTGCAAAACTCGAATAGGTGTTACGTAACAATCAGCCATGCCTCCCCCAATGTATTATTCCATATGATAGGACCGGTTGATATAACGCTAGATATAATTGAAGTAAATGTTCATAAATAACGCTTTAAATAATAGAATACATAGTTTAATTTTCTTAACTTTTGTGCAATATAAAACGACTGTCCAATCCAAGCCAACCTAGAATACGATTTAATTCCGAGATATTTAAATTCGTTTACCCTTTCAATATGAACACTACTTTTCAATTTTACCTCTAAACTTTTCCAAATATTTAAATCTTGATTTGTATAAATCATGTACTTAGTTTTGCCTTCATTTAAAATTAATCTATTATTAGTTAACCAATCTAGAACACGACTAACATCATCTTGAAGTAATTTTTGAAGTATATGCGGAAAACGGGAGTCAATTGCAAGTACCGTATCGTCTGCATAACTAAATAAACGTCCTCTTACATTTAAATTGCACAAATCATTTACATATAATAGAAAAATTGTGGCACACCAGTACTTTGCATTACACTATCACCACATACATTATTTATTTTTACAACGTACCTTCTTTGACAGAGATAAGTCTTAAACCGATTAAATATGTTTCCCCTAAATCCATAATTGTACAATTTTCCCAATAAAGTCTACGGTATCAAATGCTTTTCTTATATCAAAATATACTGAAATAACCGACCTCCCTTCCTCAAGACATCTAGAAATATAAGATATGTGTTCAAATAAAGCATCATCTGTGCCTTTTCCCGGAATAAAACCAAATTGATTTGGACTAGAAATCTTAAATTTTAATAAATAATTTAATATGATTTCTTTCATGCATTTATCAAAAATTTTTCAGAATGTTGATAATATACACACAGGCCTGTAGTTAGATACATTAGTTTTGTCACCGCTCTTATATGCCGGAGTTATTATGCCCAGTTTAAGTATATCTGGGAACCTACCAATATTTACGGATTCATTAAATAAGTAAGTTAAGGGTTTTAAATATATAAATGCATATTTTTTTTGATTAGTATTATTCTATCATGACCAAAAGACGGCTTACTAGGTAGCGAGAGTATGGCTTTTTTAATGTCAGTCGAAAAATTCAAGAAAACAAATGACAAAAGGGGACACTGATGACATATCGCTAATATTCGCACTCCGCACATTTAGATTACAACAATCTACTATTTCGTTCACGCTATCCCGAAAATACTCGTTAAAATAACTTGAAACGAGTCTCTCATTTCCATCAGTACTTAATTATGGTTTTTATCCTTAATTGAGATTTCTTTGATCTTAAAGGCTTCCTTTCCAGTAACTTGTTTTATAAGCGTCCAATAATCCTTTTGTTTATTCTTACATTTATTTAACATGGACGTGTAATACGCAAATTTTTCTGTACTTTTATAGACATCTCCCGATATGCATTTCGAACCTTAAAATCGAATGGTAATCGTTTAGAAAGATTAAACAAGGTATTTTTTCGATTAGTCATATCGATTATGGTAGGATTTATCCAATCGCACTTTTTATGAATAAAATCATTTCATCTGCGCGTGCACATAGACTTATTCACCAGATCAGTTATATTTGTAATAAACCACTCAAACTTTTCATCTATAGATGCAGGACTAGAATACATATATTCTAACTTACACAAATTTTCGCGAAAAATCATTTTATTAAAATAATGTTTATGCCCATTAACTTTTGATGTAACTTTAGATGCAAACCCAAACGAAGCATTTAATCCAACGTGACTGGAGAAGATTGGATTTTCGGTATTTGAAATAGAAGCAGTACCCCACAATGATGAAAGCTGTATGTTCAGATAGATTTAATAGGTCCATTTTTACCAGCCCAGTCCCATTCCCGGATTTTCGTATTTTGTTTGTCTCGTTCTTCGTTTTGTTTGTGTCATCCCTGTTACCGAGATACTTGAAAAACAAGTTAGGGGGATGGGGAAATGCTAGCCTCCGTTTGAAATTTTGATCTGAAAATTTTTGTGATGAGCTTCGTTTGTTCTGGCTTATATCGTTATTATCTTCGTTTATGCCACTTTGGTTTTCATAATATCAGAAGTCAAAATTGGACCTTCAGCCCCCAATTTCATAACTTGCACATTTCTTATGATTTTATCGATTTGCGTTGTTGTTAATGTTTGTTTTTAGATGTGTAGAAACTAAACTACGTTAGTTAGATCTATTTTTAAAAATCGACTTGTGTCAATTATGCTGCATTTGTATTGATTTTTACCAGTTACGCTTACGTCTATTTCCATTTCCATTATATTTATAAAATCAGTTTGGCAATTTTAATACGAAGCTTCGGTAATATTTATGTTAATTTTCATTTTTTTTTTTTTTTTTATCCGTTTTGTTACAATTTTCGAGGAAGATGTGGTGAAAATGCCATTTTATATTCATTACATTGCATATATAAATTTTTGCAGTCGTTGCGAAGTTGAGTATGTATGTAAAGTTCTACGCAAGGAGATTTAATATTTAGGTATTCATGATGAGTAAAATAAAACAGATTCATTAAAATCAGACTATTTTTGAGGGAGATAAAAATGCCTTTGTGCGCATTTCATTGCATATATAGTTTTTTGCAGGCGTTACTAAATAGATCATAATATAAAACCAAATTTGCAAAATTTGTGTTACATAGCTATGGTAGCAAAAAGCGTTTGGCAATAATCATGTACAAAGATACAACATACAACATAGCTGTTTAAGCTGCCATTTTCAATTTGACGCGTTAATTGCCACACACTAAAATTGTCGTTGGAAGGGTTATCTACTATAGTAAAAAAATGGCGAATGACTAATTTGTGTAACCAGAAGCCGCCAGAGGAAGCTGAATATGCATGCAACATCTAAAATATGTATTCAACGTATACATTGCGCCGAAAGAATACCTCTATGTATGAGAATGATACATATGGCTTGTTGGTATATTAATAATTGTAAAATTTCTATTTAAATTACCGGCTATTGGCAGCGTGTGACTACAAATTTCAAATCATTTATCTCGACATTTCTAATTCAAACTTATGAATCAGCCAAGTTCCCACTATTTTATTACTCAATGAGTATTGGAGAAACTACTTGCGTCATTCAATAGATCATAGCATAGGGATTAAACTCCAAGTTTGAAATTTTGGAAAAGTTAATTTTTTCAAAAATATTCAACCTTCTCTAAAAATTCGAATTTAGATTTTGGGGGTAAGATTTATTTGGCGCGTTAATTTAAAATTCTTTTAGTACTTAAATAGCAATTTTCAAGTTGGTTGTATAAATTTTGGATTTTTTATAGCGATTTAACTTTCCATTTGCATACGTTACACCATACCTACATGCTACAACAGTTGCATCTGATAGCGTAGCTTATACTTTACGCTATATTAAAGTTACAAACGAATTGTTGACTTATCGACTTAAGCGTAATATTAGAACCATTTATAAATGGGTTGAAAATAGACTTAAACCGCAATTTTATAAATTCTAATAGTTTTTAATACTCTTCAACCTTTAATCCTGTATTGTAATTATTTTCGAGTAGCGAAGAAGAGAATTAGCACTATTATACTATCAAAAATCTGGTAAGATTTGTCTAGCTCGTACAGAACAATTGAATTAATATCTAATTTTAGCAAGATCTATGAATACTCGATAGGTCACAGGATTTTGAGTTTATCGAGTACGATGTAGAATCGTCGATTTTGTAATTTGAGTTTGCAAAATGATTGTTTATACTATTTTTGTTGTTTACCGAGTACTAAAATGGAACAAGTAATATCGTTGTTCGTTGATAATTGTGCGTTCGCGTCCGCTATAATTCGTTGTCTCTATACGCGTACTTTCTTATTCTGTCAAACGGGCGTGTTCAACACTCTCCTGCAGTGTCTATCTACGTGATAAACGGTGAAGTAGCAGGTCAGATAACATCGTAGCTGGTAAGATCGTTCTTTTCTATATTTCCACTCGTTATCAACAGTCGTCGTATAGTAGTAAACTGATACGTAATCTTTCGCACGGATAATCCGTCGGTTACTTTTGTAAAATGTAATTTAACGGATTCGGATAATCTTGCTTTGTCTAAAAATGTTGACATCAGTAACTAGAAAATATCGCATCTTCGGTTTCTAAAAAAAAAATGAACAAGAATAAAATAAATGAAATAATTTTATTCTTCTCGAAATAACTACAGCTCGAAATAATTTCGATGATATCTCTGATGAAGTAAATCTCAGAGAAGAACTTGTAAAAAAAATCATTAAAACCTATTTTATCAAAATTTTCATCTCCAGTTGCTGGAAAATCTTGTTCATCTGTAGTTAATACTACAAATTCCGGCATTGTCATCAGATAAGGATGTTAAAAGTTATTTATACATTAAGTCGAAAAGTGATTTAGAGATTTTTAAAGATCGAAAGAAAAAATTAGTCCAAATGAATATTTGAGCGTTAACCTAATACATTGATTATAGGGACAAAAATAAAAGATGAATCAGAAAAACTTCGTGATAAAATTAAACATTAGTTTGATAAACAGGGAAATGGATCCTACAATCGTAATGTACAAAAATAAAAATATAGGGGAACAAGATATAAAGCAAACGATTATAAATAGCACTAACGATTTCCCAGTTTCAATCGGAATCAAAACTAAACAGAACAAAATGGGATTAAAAATTTTTTTAAGATTAAAACCAGATCAGTACAAAAAATTACTATCTCACGACCGCCGAATTTACGTTCAATGGCGGTCCTTTAAATTTGAAGAACATATTCCGGTTTTACAGCGCTATAAATGCACTAGTTTTGGCCGTACAGCATCAAGATGAAATATCAGTGAAGATAAAGCGGAAGTAATGTATAAAGGTAGGTGTTCCAATTGCTTGTTTTTGCCAATTCTAAAGATAAAAATGAAACCCAATGTTGAAGTATTATTAAAAGAGCTGGATCATAACTTTTATAGTAGAAAGTGCCCTAATTACATAAAAGTACAAAATAAAATTCGAAATATGATATAAATTAATGCGAATAATATTCATGCCAGCACCTGTTTATACGCGAATACTCGTTATCATACGTTGACATAATTGCCGAGATTAATGCGTATAACAGTTAAATCATAAATCATCTTTATAACAGCTTACTATCTGATAAGGTAGTCATGCGAATGAATTTGCATTATGATGTACTAAACTTTTCTAATGGTGCAATTGTCGTTGGTCTTTTAAAGTTGATCATAATTGGCCTGTATTTTCTTCCGAAAAATATCAACTGAACTTGAAGTCGTTCTTCGTCGTCATCCAAAACTGCAGCCAATTGTAGTGGGCGACTTTAATATTCGCACTCATTATATTGGAAAAAAATCTCTAGTCAAATGCTGAAGCTTTTAAGGACTTCCTACTTGTTAATAGAGTAATGATTTTAAATCGTTCGTACACTTTTTACAGCTGTAAATGTATTAACTTTGCGTTATACTTCTCGTAAAAGACTTTTTTTTCAAAATAATATTGATCGTACTGTTTCATTTTTCAATCTTTCTGATCGTTGTAATATTGATATAGCTTTATTTTTTTTTCTATAGAGATAAAGAAATGTTTGTATGTTCTAAACAGTATAATATTAACTGTCATAAATTGAATAACTCGATAAGCGGGTTATCAGAATTTATTTCTTGGTTTAATAATAGTAATTCCTCTTCAGTGGTTAAAAATATGGTAAATAGATTCCAGTCTTTTTAACGGATAAAATTGATCAATGTAAAATTATTAAACTTATCAAGTATAACGGCTGGTGGATTCCCAGTTAGAAAGATTGAAAGTTTCTATTAATAAAATCAGAGTATAGTTTAATAAGGTAAAATCTATGAAGACCATTTTTAAAACTATTCCGGCCTTATTAAATAAAACATAACAAAATTAATAGAAGATACCGAATTAAATAGCTGGAAAAAATATATTGAAATTCTTCTTGTCGGGACAAACCTTATAAATTAGTAGTTACCTTTAAATAATAACGTAATTATAACCAATAATGAAGAAAAATCCAAAGTTCTCTGGAGTATTTCTTTCCTAATAAAGAAGAAAATCTCGTTAATTCATGTATTTCAAATCTTACACGTTACGAGCTTAATCCGAACTGTAATATTTCACAGAATAACGAATTAATCGATATTATTAACCATTTAAAAAAAGTTTATAAATCGCCAGCGTCGGATAAAATTACTAATACCGTTTTCAAAATCACGAATAGTAAAAATTCTGAACTTTTTATGTTTAAATCCCTTTTAAAATTCCAGATGTTTCCTGATATCCGGAGGGTTGGTGATACTTATAAATGAACCTAATGAAGATTACACGAAATGTAACTCGTACAGACCGATAACGTTATTAAATTCAATTGGTAAATTATTTGAAAAGATCATTAAACTGATTAAATGAAATCGAATATAAAAAAAATTCTGCATAGGAATCACTTAACTATTCTTCTGAAATGACAATTAGAAAACTGTACGACTTTATTGTTTTTGGAAAAAAGACAATAACTTGATAAGCGTAGTAATAACTTTTGATGATTGTAAGCACTCTAAAATTACGAAATTCTGACGTAATTCTGTATTATTTAACCAATAGGAAAGTTATCATCCGATAATTTTACTGTATACATTTCCTGTTTAGTACTTCAAGGTTATATTTTTAGGCCAGACTTGTGTACAATGTTTTATATTCGTACGTACATAATAATTTAGACATTTTTACTGTTGAAAATTGATATAATGCCGAATTTATTAGTTTTGCGGAGTGTCCTTTAGAAATTTATAATATCAGAAATATTTGTATTCAAATTACTTTTGATATGGCCTCGAATTTTCTGTTGATAAATCCGGAATTATGGTAATTAGTAATATGCACATTTCTAAATTTAAAAGAGAAGTTAAGAAAAATCAATTTATAATAATTCTACCTATGGTTAAATCTTTTAAATACTTAGGAATTATTTTAGACGATAAATTAAAATTTGATAAACATGTAAAATTCCTCCCGAATCAAGCTAATAAAATATTTACATGTAAATTCAGCCTAATATAGGTGGAGTTAAATATAAAGTAAGAGTTATTATTTATAAAAGGAGTAATAGAATCGATGTTTAATTATGGCTCGAGTATATATGTACGTGAACTAAATTCGAATATGTTCAATAAAATCCTGGCTAAAGGAAACTTTTGCTTAGTGTCGGTTCGTTATATAGAGCTGTGTCCATTATGCTCCAGTTATTAGTGGGATCCTGCCTATTAACTTTAGTCTTTTTAAATCAGCTTTAATTTCTGACTTTAAAATGTTTAAAATATCTAACGATAAACTTAGTTAAAACTAACGTATTCGGATCTGTTATATCTCAATTTAGTATTGAGTTAAATTATTAGCAAGAATTCTTCGGAAAGTAACGTAATTATATTTGATTTATGGCGGAAAAGATGGAGCAATAGTCGGTAGATTAATTTTTAAATTCCTTAATAGCGTAGAAAATAGATTTAACATCGTAGACAAGTTGGAGATCAATTTTGTAATTTACGTGTGAATTTAGTACTATCCTTATCCCTCGTAAAACTGTCGTGTCACAGCGAACGTACAAAGCGTGTACATGTTGAATAAAGGATGGGTCCCAATATGCTGCATTGGGGGAAGGGGCTTCTGCATCGATCGTATAAATATCAGGCAATTCCTTCTCTTGTTTGACCATAATCATTCGATGTTTAAAATAACTGTTTATTAGCACGTAATATCGATATGGTAGCCATTTTCTAATTCTAAATAATGTTCCATATCCAGGAATGCCGCATTGCAAAACTTGTTGGCTTCCGAAGTATTTATAATTCTATCAGCTACCCCGTGTAACTGCTCAACCGTTGAGTGCCGGTATTGTACCCTTTTCTTGACTGTATTATATATATATATATATTTAGCAAAACAAAATAAAATCGAAGTTAATCACTAAAAAATTTATTACATAAACACAAACACGAAGCTTTTCGACTATGAAGTCATTTTCAAGCTATTGTTAAAAATGTTACAAATAAACCAAAGATATTACTAAAAAACTTATATAAATATCGATACATTGAATAGCCAGATATAATTTTTTTTTTTTTTACAATAACATGTAGTTATAAAACCGATTTTAAAATTAATTCTTCATCAAAATTAATCATATTATTTAATAAATTATTACTACTTCTATGTTTTATAATTTGTAGTTTTTCTAATAATTTTCTTTTTTTAAATTTATATTCTATGTGTAAAATTTTTATATTATCTGTAATGTTTTCTATAAAATGTTTTTCTTCTCTACAGTGCTTACCATAAAGTGACTTGTCATCATTTTCATTTTTGTATGAATTAAAGTGTTCTCTTAGTCTATTATTTATTTGACGTCCTGTTTCACCTATATAAAACTTATTACATGTTGAGCAGTTTATTCTATATACTCCAGATTTTTGTAATACCCTATAATCTTCTATTTTATTGTTGCAAATTGATTTAAATAATGTTTTATTATTATTTATTGCTATCATAATATTGTACTTTTTAAAGATTTTTAAAAATTTATATTTTCCTATATATTTAATTGATCCTAAATATTTATCTTTTTCTTTTTTATGTTGTAAAGAACTATTATTTGGTTTGTTCCATAATTGATCTACTATATTCGGTTTGTATTTATTTGCTATGGCAATTTGTTTAATAATATTCTTTTCTTTATTAAGTTTGTTTTTGTTGCAGTTTAAAATAATTTTGGCTCTATTACAATAATTTCTTATAGCTACTTTATGTGATTTTGCATGAGAAGAATCGTTTGGAATTATTACATCAGTTAGTGTTTGTTTTCTGTATATATCAATATCTAATATATTATTGTTTATATTAATATTTAAATCTAAAAAATTTATATTTTTATTACCTATTTCTACTGTAAATTTAATGTTTTTATTAAAGTTGTTTAATTCTATTATAAATTTATTTAATTCATAAGTTTCCAACTTGTTATTCCAAATAATTAATATATCATCTACATATTTTCCCCAAAATTTAATGTTATTTTTAAATATATTATTTTCTTGAGATATTATGTTCTCTAGTTTATTCACATATATATTTCTGCTAAAATAGGTGATAAAGGTGAACCCATTATTAATCCTTTTTCTTGTTTGTAGTATTTATCATTAAATTTAAAATAGTTTTGATTTAATACAATTTTTAATAAATTTATAAATTGATTTTTAAACCTAACTGTTATACATTTTATTATCTTCTATATATCTTATTACTTCATCTATTGGTATATTGTTATACTATATATATATATATATATACTTTTTTCTAATATATAAGAATTGTTTATAATATTAACGTTCGTAGATATTATAAAAATTTATTATATATTTATACGTTGTAAAATCGCCGCACTCGTTGATTCAGTGCTAGTCAACTATTCTCCAAACCATCACTCGGTTCTTAATCTGTACGTACCATCTCCGAGCAAGTGTTCATATTACCATTTCTAAAATCGGACACATTACAATTCCTGAGGTTCGTTGTAAATTCCGCGGAATATTTTCTTCGTAATTCGTTTACAAAATCTAAACTACATCTCTTTTTCTGTTTTCGCGTTTTTATTTTCTCTCGTTCGTGTTTCGCAATATTTCTAATTGTACTTCGCGCTCGGTGTTTTTTACTTTGGTTTATTGCGCAGATAATACCAGTCAGTATTATATCGCTAAAACAGAGCTACCGAGGGCAAACGGATACCGGTATCGTCTGCTACTCGTTATTATCACCCAGACTTGACGGAAATCGTTCCGGTACAGCGATCATCTCGTTCTAAGGTAATTGCATTTATTATAATTATTTATTTTTTAAATATACATACGTTTCTTTAATTACCGTAATTATATATATATATATATATATATATATATATATATATATATATATATATATATATATATATATATTGTTTATTTCGTTTACTAAATTATCGAGCCCGCATTTCTAACTAGGCCGGTTGTTACATTTGTTTATCATTAATGGTTTTCACGACGAAAATTATATAAGGTGGTTGGGGGGAGTTAATACTGTAAATAAATTGGTTAATTACGAAGAAAATAAGGAAGATACGATTATAAGCTTTTATACCAATTCTACGAGCTAGTCGAATTAAAGTGAAATTCTGTTCTCGTATGCTAATTCATTTTTTAATAAAGCGAAGAATTTTCAACGTCGGCATCTCGAGGAACTAATTTTTGTTGTTGTCTTAAATGGCTCGAAGATGAGAGGTATGTATACGACATCGGTGCGGGTTTCGTTTTTATACGTAATTTATGAAAATTCGTTATATTAACGAAATACTAACTAAAGAGTAGATAACATTTTTTATTACCATTATTGCAATTATTATTATTATTTATGTAATTTATATTTTCACCTCGTGATTGCGTAAACGTACTCTATGTGTGAAGTATGAATAGAGCTGCAGGCGACTGATGTTATCATTGCGGGTATGTCAGGTTAACGCTAACGATTGAGAGTATAATGAGTTTTAATCTGAGCTCGAGTATCTAGTACAGCGTCTATCAGAGTGAACGATATTAAAATATATTTTTCGATTTATAAACAACGGTTCGCTGTTCACGAAACATATTATGCGCATTAGCAGTTACAGGTGTAACGTATATTATTAAGAATTAATGAAGTATTGGTTGAATTTTAGAATTAATTTATTTTTTAAATCTCGTCTCGGTTCAACTTTACTTACATTACTCAGTAAGCTAATGGGGCGGATATTGAAAACCTTGGGCAAGGCGATGATCTTGGTAAGTTTCCAGCTTTCCGGAAAGTATCCGAGTTTAAAGATACCATTCATTACGTTTGAGAACACAACAAATAGCGGAATGAGGGAATTTCTTGATTATAAGTAGCGATATATTTTCAGGGCCCACCGAGTACTTTAATTTCGTTTTTTTTTTTTATGATATTGGATATTTCTATAAGACAAATGACGTTAACGTAATGTCGGGTAGTGCTAGTTAGACGTGGATACATTTAAGTAGTGTATAGATATACCTCTGAACTTCAGACTGGGCTTTCTTGCGCTGAAAGTTGGAGGCTAATTGTAAGTTCTGTCTGTGAGTTTTGAAGTAGCGAGTAGTTAGGACCTCTGATTTTTCTATGTCAGTGTAAACATAGTCGCTTGAGGACGAGTTGTAGAGAGGTGGAATTGCTGCGGTGGGTAAGGTTTTTTTAGTCGCCTTGTAAACACTATTATCCTCGGGTTAAGCGTAGAGAGGAAATTGTTGTACTTTTCGTCTTTTTGTGGTTTTTAAGTCGGTGGAGTTTTGATCAAAAGAGTCAATAGCTGCTTTAAACAAGAGGCGGCTGGTCGGCTATACTGCTTAGTATCGTCTGATGTAGTTCTTGAATCTGATAAGTACAAGTATGTAAGGCGGTAAATTAGATGTAGGCGAACAAACAGTGGTCTTTTTAGGGATATTCAATCGATGTCTGAATTAGTTCGACAAGGTCACACTTAAGGTTTTGTCGATGTCAGAGGGAACGCTTATGTCATGTTGTTGTTATGTATTCTTTAAATTGACGCCAGTTTGCATTTTTGTAATCTAAATATTTTTTTCAATAGGAGTTTAGTTGTAAAAATAATAATGAATAATCGGATGAGAGATCGTTAACAGAGATTAGGTCTGATGTGTTTAGGTTTTTTACAAGTGCTAAGTCTAAGATGCTGTTTCTGCATCTTGAACGAGATATATATATATATATATATATATATATATATATATATATATATAAATAATAATACAGGGACATAAAAACCTGGCGGTGCACCGCAATCGAAGGAATCCCCATGTCGCTGAATTTATTTTTGTTCAAGTTGGTTAATTATTTTGGCGCGATCCGGTTTCGCGGGCTCAATTTTATAATTTTCGACCGGACTAATTATTATTCTTGACGTAGTTCGAAATAATATTTTTACTTAGGCGATGATTATAATTTGAATTCTTAAATTGATACACTTTGTTAGAATATAAGTTATAGGGCTCTTATTAATCTTTCGTCCTTGATCATCGTTTATAAATAACTTAGCGACGTAACCGTTATACTTTAAAATTATCGTAGAAATTCTAAGAATAAAGGGATTTCGGCAATTTAAAAGTACTTTTTTTTTTTTTTTTTTAATTGAGATGAATTAATATCGACATAAAACTAAAATGAAGTAAATTTATCGATACGAGACTAAAGCCTAGAAAGTAAAAGCTTTTGTCAGAGGTTTTGACGCAGTTGTAACGTTAAGGATTAAATAAAAAGAAAAAGAGGGGAAAAGAAATATTAATAGGCACATCGAATTGCGGATCATCATGCATTAACCTGAAATGATGCGTTCGAATTGCGCCCAAGCTGCCTGTGAACATAATGATCATATGCTCGCAATCATTTTGTGTTTGTCAACTATCGGACAATAAATCATATCCTCAACGCAAAGCCCTTAGAGATGAAAGGATATACGAACAGTATCAGATGCGACGATGCGACGTCTCATTAATACTAAATGGAAATAATAAGGGAAGATTTATGTTGCGACTGGGAAATTAGAATATATATATATTAAGCCAACTTGCACGAGTTTAAGGAAACGATTAATGAAGATATAGAGGTCGCTACTTGACCACATACATAACACACGGCTAAATTGGATGATTATTCCGAAAGGTTGCGCGGAAGATCTTAAAAATTCATTAGATTTAAAGTAGAAAACTAGAAATACCGGAGAAGTATCATCGCGGATGGAAATCAGTCGTAGGATTGAACTACTTACTATAACCCTTAAGTCGTTCGATAGTTATTTTTAAATTTCGATTTAATACAACCATTATTATAGCAACGTCGGCTCTGAACAAATTTATGACTAAGGAATTTTAAGGGTTTTTAAAATTATTTTTTTACAATAAATGTTATACGTAATTAATATTTATAATTTTTCTTTCTTACTATTTCAATTGTAAAATTTTTTATGTAAAACGCGTATTTTATTTTATTTTTCTTTTAAGATTTTAAATTTACAGGTCGCTTACTTGCAGTCCAGGTCAGAGATACATGTTCGATGTTCTAGTAAGACGAACAATGACTTTCTTATGATACAGTTTTGACTTTAAGGAGTTTGAGATAATGATCAGTTGATATTTAAGGGAATGAACGGTGAGAAGTATATACAGTTTATAATAAAAAAGTAGGTGTTAAGAAGGAGGGGATTCGTGATTTAGTAAATGATTTTGCGCGCAGACGACAGAGCGTGATCTGGGAATCGAGGTTGTCCAGGGTAAAGCATCCGAAACGTTCGTTTAAGTATTCGTTTCTGGAATATTTCGTCACGTGGGTTACATTGCCAACTGAATTCCTCATTGAGTAGCAATTTGAGGTCTAATATTCGGTATTAGCTTCTTTCGTAGCGGAGTCTCTCAATTCATTTTATTACGATGTGGGTTACAGCTAAAAAATAATTTCGAAAGAGAATTCGCTATCGGTTCGTATAATATACATTTTTAAAAGCAAATCTGAACATACGATACTCGAACATTTATAATCGGACTGAATTAGGTCTATGCAGAAATTTTGCTTTCACCGAAATAGACAGCTTTATCGAACGGTTCTAACTCTTTCATGCCCAATGTACAATTTTGGTTACCCTATTTTCTGGCTCGAATATCTCGCGAACTGTATGACCAATGGTGTAAATTAATATAAATCATTTCTTCCTAATTTGCTAATTACAGATGGCCGTTGTATATTTTTGAATATACCGTAATTATCCCTTTACATATTAGGTCGTTTGAAAAAAAAAAAAAACCCGTCAAAAATATTTTAATTGGCGTACTTTTGATCATTTAGAGCCCCAAACATTTGTTATCGTTGTGGGGTCTATGTGTGGGCATGAAATGGTTAAGGCGCGCACTAATCCCTACATTAAAACATTTTAGCATTTGTGATCAATCGAATCGAAGGCTATTGAACAATTCGTGTCTCGGTCTCGGTTAACCATTTAATGTTCGATTTCAAAATGAATTATGTGACGAAGTCGAAGTGTATATTATTATTATTATTATTGTTGTTGTATACCGAATGGGCAAGTGACGTATGTTTACAATCGAATACGCGTGTGTGTCAGTTTTCAGTTGAAATATCGCGCGATGAATCATCATTGTCTTTTGTCGTACGAAGTGAGAAAACTAAACCATTTTGAAATGAAGACCAGCTCCATTTGTTTTACTTTTCCTATACTAGTTTAAGTTATTTCTGATTTCGCGTTTCGAATAATTTTGCGCTTATCGTTCGTGAAATTTATCATCATCATCATTATATATATATATATATATATATATATATATATATACACATTACGTGCGGGTAAGTGGCTATTAAGTGCATTATTTCAACGAGACTAATTATACATTCGAGGAATTAACGTTCGATATTCATTATTTTAAATACGTGCGGTGAAATTTTTAATAAATTTAAGTCGATTTAAAACATTTCTTCTTCTTTGATTTTTACTATGCCGTAGCTACTTTGCTCAGATGCATGGAAGGAGAGGTATTATACTGGATTTAAGGAAGATGATTTGTATCATTGAGGAAGAGGAGGCGCTTTATTTCAGAGGAGGAGGTGCGTTGAAGCATGCTAGGAAGATTAGGCTTGCGAGCTGACGTTAGTATAAGTTCAGCACGAAGCATGTGGACTATAGAAAGGGGAGTATTACATGCAGGACAGGTCGGGCGTTATTTTTATTTTTTTGTAAACATTAACTGATGCGTGAAATCTATATGTCTAGGAACGTAAACGGAAGAGGACTACACGTCGACGTTACCGGGTTTGTAACGACGGAACCATAGTAAGAAAGAATTGTCATTACTTTCGTCTTTATTTGATACTCCGAGTACCGATCACAGGATCACTCGGCATTGGTACGAACGGAATTGGTGTTAAATTATACGATTCTGCTGCTGTTGTATCAGCCTCAATATTGCTGTGTTCTGGTATCCGTACAAGCGTTTAAAATGTGTCGACGTTTCATGTACGCGTAATAAGTTAAGGCTGTTGATCGAATTTTTTACAACGATATTGAATCAGATCGTGTTCGGTTATCAATATTAAGAGTTGATTGAATGTTCTAGCTACGCGTACATTGATATATGTTGATTTTATATATATATATATATATATATATATATATATATATAATATTATAGGAGATTAAAATAGAAGCTTGTGAAACATCGGACGTCGAAGGGTGTTGATAAATCTCGTGGGTTGATAAAAAATATCGAATGAAGTTTAACCGAGTAGAAGAGAAAACGTCACTTTTGAAAAATGAGGAGGGCACGTATTGAGAACGATACGATATTATAGAATAAAGAATCCTGAGTGTATAGACCGAAATAAAGACTCAAGCAAACATCATGGGCTACGCTGAACTGGAAAAAAAGCCGCTAACAGCGAAACACTAAAAAGCGGAGGATTTAATAAATGACAGGGGCGAACTATTTAATGGACTGAACGTGTATCGATTGATAATATTTACATGTTGCGCATGACCTTATACACCAAACTTGGGTACGCGGTTACGTCTTACATTACCTATGTATATGTATGCCCTCGAACGAGGCCATAGTAGGAATAAATATTTGTCTTCAATTTATAATTATTTTGCTGTTGATTGAATTACGTTCAGAGGTTTATTTGTATATCTAATAATATATATACACATATATAATTATAATTATGAATCAGCCACTGATGGATACGCTGTTATCCTGCAATTCTTCTTCCCATTTTGGTCCACCAAGTGTCAGTTCTTCCTTTCTTTTTATCCGCGAATATTGTACACTCAAATAGTTTCTTCTTTAATGTTAATTTTCAATATGTTCAGGCATACAGTGTTCCTTCGTGCCATTATACCTTTAGGCGATACCAACCCTCGTTAGTGGAGGTTAATGGTAAAAGTATTCGCCGGCAAAAGCAAGTTCTTAGTAGTGAATCCTCGTTTAACACGTAATAGTAATATTAGTACTATAATATGCGCAAAGCACTCTCACCAATTTTTAATCAGCGATCATACCTACTACTATGTACACATCCGTTACCCAGACTAATGCCTGTCCTGTTTGGCGTTTAGTTTTCGACGGCACACTTAAAAAAAATTACAATTCAAAATCACCGTTGCGCAGTTATATTAATTTCGCCACGGTTATGCAAAACTCACTGATACGCATTCAGAATTTACTTTCGTATATAAATAAATTATTGAAAAAAAAACAATTCACGATGCACGCAAAACTCGTCGGAATAAGTTTATTTATAGGAGACTACGATATGGTCAAGTGTTTCACAATACATTAGTCTAGAGGTGTAAACTTCGTAGAATTAAACGTAGGTAATTTTTATCATATTTAACGTTTATTTCGATAATTTTTATACGGTCACTTGCATATGTGTGTGTGTGATAAGCATGTATATGCGATCGTATGTATGTGTGCATGTACGTACGTATCTAATGTATTCACTTCGTTTTTATTTCATTCGCTTATATTTATATTAGATATTTTATTGTCGTTCGCTCTATAGTACAGCGCTACTAGTTTTAACATTAAACGTTAAGGCATCGGGCACTTTGAGAATATGTTGTACATTATACGTATATCGTAATAATGATAAATAAAGTTCATTCTTTATTCTAAAACTTCAGGTCGTGCGAGCATAAAAGGCACCACGACGAGGAGGACCGTTACATACATTGTCTATATAAGTTATCCTGTTTCTATTTCTGAAGTTCCGTATGTATAGTCTGATCCGGTTTTCCAGTTGCGGTAATACCTATTTCGAATTAACTTTTGCCGGCTCACACCTACACATATACACACACACACCGATTCGAAAATAAGTACATATTCTCCTTATGTAGCAGAAATTGAAATAAATTAATCTATCGCGTAAAGGAAATTAATTAGCATTCTAGTTTGACGGGATCGGTACTTAAATCTGTTAGCCGGCGCTGCTAATTATCGCGTTATCTCTTTCTTCTCATTATCCAAAGATGCGCGTCGTCTCGTAGAAGAATAAAGTTCACCTTGATCGTTCAGTCCGATTAAAACGAGTTTTATTTATTTTTTTCCGACTGTTATACTTTCACGGTGAAAAGAACAATCTAATACCGGCATTTCCTGCAATTGTTTTTTTTTTTTTTTTTATATATTGTTTATTTATTAATGTTTACGATTTTATCAATTTTCTTTAGTTTTCATTTTAATAGAGACGTCAGTCTGTAATTTGTAGGATTCAGCGATTCGTCTAGAAAGTGTGTATGTGTATGTATGTGTTAATTATAAGCCGCGAATTGGTGTTTTAACCAAACGAGGGCGGTAAGAATGGAAAATGTAATTTTTTAAATAATCATTTTTATAATTATTATTTCCTCAAGTAACAATATCGGGATCTAAGAGATATTCGTCGGAGATTGGTAAGAAGTAAAGCTCGTGATAGTTTTAATAGTAGTAAAAGTTTGGAAATTGAATTAGCATCTCTTCGTACTCGATTAAAGTAGTTATAATTAATCGAAAATTTAAAAAAAAAAAAAAAATATATATATATAACAAAAGGAATCATATATTTTATACATGTAAGAAGAGATAAAAACTGTTTAAAATCAACACAGCGAACTTATACGCTTAATGAATAAAGAGTAATTTATAGTATCATAAATTCATAATTAAAATAAATTAATGATATACGAAAATATATGTATATATATTTATATACTATAATTTTTATTTATTTTTTAATTTAATTTTTTCAATGATGTATACACATATAACATATAACGCACGTACAAAATATAAACTTATGATTAGAACTATTTAAGATCAACAGTGAACTTATATGCTTAATTGAATGAAGTGTAATTTATGGTATCATAAACGCTTAATTAAAATAAATTAATGGTATACGAAAATATATGTATATATATATATTTATATACTATAATTTTTATTTATTTTTTAATTTAATTTTTTCAATGATGTATACACATATAACATATAACGCACATACAAAATATAAACTTATGATTAGAACTATTTAAGATCAACAGTGAACTTATATGCTTAATTGAATGAAGAGTAATTTATGGTATCATAAACGCTTAATTAAAATAAATTAATGGTATACGAAAATATATATGTATATATATATATATATATATATATATATATATATATATATTTATATACTATAATTTTTATTTATTTTTTAATTTAATTTTTTTAATGATGTATACACATATAACGTACATACAAAATATAAACTTATGATTATAAAATTACGCTATATGATTGATCAAACGGTGTTTATTTATTTATTTAATTCATTAAACTTTAATCATAAAAATTTGCTAGCTTCATAGAATTATAATTATACACTTCTTAAGTAAGGTAAAAACTAACAGCAATCGCGAGACCGTCGGATATTCAAATCGAATCTATTAAATGTTAGTTAAATATCATGAATTACTGAGATTACTGTATAAATATAGTGTTTAATTTCGAAGTATGCCAACTCTTTGATTTGGTTATAATTCATTAGTTCGTAATATTAATAGTATTTATAATGTAATTTTTAACATTACATCCCAGAAATATTGTTTGGATATGTACGTATATCAATAATCGTTTACTAAAAAAATTCACCGTGAGATGTTAAAATTTGTGTAATATAAAAATCTGGCTTAATTATCTTAATAGTAAATATTAAATTTAAATCATGGAATACGTGATATAGTAAGCAGTTATTTTGAATATTCTACTTTCTCGGAACTTATTAATCATTTCCTTAAACAAGTGTTTATTAAAAACAGTACGCGACACAATCTGTTCATTAAGTTTAAATTTAAACGTGTATAAAGTGTTCTTAACAATAAATTGACGATACTCCATAATCAATAGAATATCTTATATGTTAAACAATATGAAAAAATTGAGGAACAATTATAGTGGAATTCTGATAGACTTTGAAAAGGTTACTGCATTATTATAGGTATAGTTGCTATTTTTATAGAATTTATCGAAAATTAAGGTAGAGTTCATAATGATACGGCGAATATGGTCCAAGTGCTTGTCAAATAACAATTTTCAGTCAAAAATAACAACTAGGTAGTATTATTACATTCAAGTGTAAAATATACAAAACCTTTAAATTTAATTTGCGATTTAACCAGTTTACGGATGATACAGAATGTTTTTTCAGGGCTTACTGTAAGGTTAAGTTGTTTTAAAGTTAAGTATAATATACGAACAACCTTATTTCGACTGCTTTAAGTAACTATAATTATTGTTACTAGCTATTAACAATGTATCGTCAACATACGATACTACATCAGAAAACAATAAATCATAATAAAGACCCGATGATAGAGTCAATCTTTCACCTCGTGTATATATATATATATATATATATATATATATATATATATGTGTATGTATGTAAATATAACAGCGGTCATATCTAACAGAATTTTAACTTAAATTTCAGTTTTGATTTCCTATCTCACTAACCGCAAGATTAAAAAAAAAAAAATTAAGTTTATATAATTTACTTTTGTAGTCCATTTTTCATAATTACTTTTAATGGATACGAATACTAGATATAAAATTGTATTAGTTTTTCGATTATTCATTATACTAAGTAAAAATCACATATGAAAAGTATCTTTATGTGTGTATATGTATATATATATAATGAACAACAAGAAACGAGTTGAAATCACCAAAATGTTGTGAAAAATCACAAAGCTTTTCGGATATCAAGCCATTATCGAGTAAACATAAAAAATAAAATATAAAAATATGTACAATTTATAAAAAATATAAAATGTAAAAAATACTAATTTAAATATACAATTTACAAAAATTATCAAAAGGAGTTTATCGGGGTAAGAAATAAATCCACGATTGTTTGTTAAAGAGCTTACAAAAATTCTCTAGTTTATAATGTACACTAGAATACAAGAAATTCCATATTGTTGGTCCAAGTATCTCGAGGAACCTAGTCTTGAGCTCATTGTTGATACTGAGACGAGCAATATCTTTGCGGCAGAAGGTTCAAAATGAAGTTTGGGAACAAAGAAAGCAGCCGAAGACTTTAAAGAAACGGCCTACTACAGTGCATCGTATTGGCCCTCGATACTTTTCAATGTCTACACTAACGATATTCGCGGACGACCTAGCAGTTTTAGTTCAAGACAGGAACCCCCGTATGAAGAAAAATTGAAAAAAATGGGATTAGGTACTGATTCAAGATGCGAATGCGGAGGAAGAACAAGGACCATAAACATTTCTTGAAATGTCCACTACATGGAGGCAATAACAGTTGACAGCTTGTGAGCTTCACAGCTAACTGACGAAGGGATGATTTTTGGGAAGGGAACATGTAAAGTGTTATTACGAACAACGGGTATCCCCTCTCGGAAGAGAGTGAGTGTAAAAAATCGATGTAAATGAAAAATTGAATTTTAATATTAAGTATACGGAAATATCGAGTTCTGAAGATGATAACACAGAAAGAGTAATGATGATTTTAAAAAAGAAAAAAGTATAGGGAAAATCTCGAAATATCTGGGAAGTTGAATAACAAGAGTGGCGAATTCGGATATCAGATGTAGGATAGAAATACCATATAAAACGTTCCAACAATGCAAAAGTGTACTGTGTAATAGTGACATCAATTTAAAGTTGAAGCTGCCGCCAGTCAGTTGTTACACCTGGGTGTTGTATAGACGCTCACGGCAACTGCGCACAAAAAAAAAATTGCGGCGTTCGAAATGTGGATATATAGGCGTTTAGTGAAGGTGAGTTGGACAGAGGAAATGAGTAACGAAAAGATAGAATAACGTTTGCAGAAAGAATGATCATAAAAAACCGTACACAGTTCGATATTCGTGGTATGTATTGAGGGCAAACAGTTGCAGCAGCTAATACCGCGGAGAAAAATAGAAAGAAAACGAAGTTGAGCTGGTGATATTCCTTGAGTGCAGAATATAAAAGACTGGGCAGGGAAATGAAATAAGAATAATTACGAATAGAGAACGAGATTATTTTCATACGAAGACATACACACGATCGATAGTCAAATATTTAAAATTATTATAAAACTTTTTATAAAAAAACAACAACAACGATAAAGAGTTTTTAAATAACGTTAACGAAATTAATTATTTACGACGAAATTAAAAATGACCGATTTGTCAAACCGGCTTTTCATTTTCTATGTAGTCGTGTAGCACCTGTGTAAACTAATTTATTAAAAAAAAATATGTTAGTTAAAAATTTTTATACGAGAATTAATCATTAGAGCTTTAATTTTATCGTAGAACGATTGGGAATGTCTATGAACGGTGTGTATTATATACGGATATGTACGAGTGTATAAATATGTCGCAAATCGAGTAGAGAACGCGTGAAACGTTGTTGGAATAGAGTGCTACTTGAAAAATGATGAGAAAACGATTAAGCGCAGTCTGTTAGAAAAGGCTAGAATTGGTTGATCGTGAAGATAGATTTAGTTCCAGCTCTAATGCTAGTGCTGGTATAATTCAAGAAGGAAAAACCCGAAGAAAAAGACCGAAAATTAATTAAAATGGTAACGTTTGTGGTAAATTACACGAAACTTAGAAAGACGCTGACGCGATAATTTTCCCATATTACACTTTCTATTCGATCATTAAGCTCATAATTTTTATTCATCTTATTAAAATTAGAGCATATTTCTTTATGTAAATGTATATTTTAACACGTACGCGAACGTAACAATGCTTTAAATTAAATAAATTTCGATATATTCTGAAGCAATGATTCAGTAAAAAAGTAGATTATATTATTATAATTAAAAGATTTAAAAGAATTTAATTTATAAAGGTTGCCTCCTTAAATATATATATATATATATATATATATATATATATATATATATATATATATATATATCGAGATCCGAGTATTATCTAAAAATGTTGTTGATTTTCTCAGTATTATTCTTTTGAAATTTCGGAAAATACTCAAATGGTCTCAATTTATCGTTCGATTCGACGTATAAAAATATTTCAAATTTCGAGATGATAATGACTTTTTAAAAAAGAAATTGCTTTCAAATTTATCGATTATATTATTAATGAAAAGCGATATAAAAGCGATATAAAAAATTTACGTTGCATTTAATAAACTTTTTTTTTATCGTCTTTGTTTTATATATATATATATATATATATATATATATATATATATATATATACAGTGAAACCCCCACATAACGGACACCCATGAGGCCAGAGGAGATGTCCGTTATGGAGGGTTTTTAAATAAATTCGCAGTGCACACATGTATTTTATAAATTTGGAACATAATACAGGTACAAATCATATTATAAGGAAAATTTTATTCGAAAATCCAATAAAAATAAATCATAATATACACAATGCGCTTAATTTTAAACTTATGTGTATTTATGTATTCATACATATAGTGTGTAATTATATAATTATGCACGTATGAGACTTATATAATTTTTAAAAAAGAAGTAATTTCTGTCGGTTTTTTAAATTTGGATTTCACCATTTCCAAATCGTCATTTATGGTCAGCTCACATGTCGTAGAAACACTCGTTCGTCGTGAATAAAACTCACGAAGTTAAGTTTCTGCAGCGCAACTTGTTGAAGGGCTGTTCTTCTTTTACATCACTTTTTTTTTTTGGCTTCCATACAGTTTACCCATGTCTCTGTATATTATGGAATGAATAAGAAAGGGCTACTTATAAATTAGGCAGAGTAAGAAGTAATGTAGGGATGTGTAAAATTAAATAATGATACCAGAATCTAAAATCTTTTATACGCTTTATCGTCGTCCATTGAAGTTGTACTTGTTTCTGCTCGAATCATGCTTAAAATGTCAGCTATGTATTCTGATGTGCACTCAGTTCCTAAGTTTTTATGAATTCGACCGAAGTTATCGGTTCAAAACCGACCACGATGCAAGAGATCTCGCGAGTTCACTCAACTCATTTGAGACAGTCATTTCATCTTCCCTCTCTCGTGTACTCCCTGGAAAACTAGCCTTCACGAAGCAGTTCCTAATTATCGTAGCGGAGATTTGTTCCCATGACGTTTTCATCCGCATAACATCCTTTAGAACATTAATATGATCAGACAGATGTTCAGGATGACATACTTATAAATTTGCAATAAGATGTTGCCATGCAAACTTACGGTAGATTACTTTGAAAGTTCCAATCACACCTTGATCCATCGGTTGTGATGTAGAAGTAATGTTGGAGGGAAACAAAGCGAGTTAAACATTTTCAAAATCGGATGTGTGGATGAATCTGTCTAGAAACAATAAAAGTTTTCTGCCTCGGTGTTTTATTTGATTATCTAATTAATGTAACCACTTCGTCGGACGTTGTCATCCAACATCCGTGTCTTTTTATTCGCTTTATAATCGGCTCCCAATAAATCGATCTTTATTCCATTGAAACATTTCGGTTTCAAGGCTTTTCCTATCAAACTAACGATTTCATCTTTTCACAATGCACACACACACACACACACACACACACACTTGTTATTACTTATTATTATTATTCTATATTAGAGTCTTTGGTTCAAAGTGATGTGTATTCTATTTGTACATGGTTAAATAAAAACAAGTTAATCTTGAATTTGAATAAAACTAAATATAATACGTACCAGCCTTATTACATTGAAAGTACTTTTAATATAAATATCAATAATGTCGTACTTGAACGTGTTTATGAAATTAAGTATCTCGGGGTGGTTCTTGATTGCAAATTAACTTGGCATAAACATACCGAGTTCCTTTCTAAAAAATTAAGAAAATTAAATTATCTTTTTTATTATCTGAAGCAATTTTTTTCATCTACACAGTTATTTCGTCTGTATACTTCTTTGTACCAACCAGTTTTGTGCTATGGACTTATGCATTGGGGTGGAGCTGGAAAGGTATATATGAATGTCATACAATCACTTCAAAACATGTTACTTAACACCATTCGTTAAGCAACCCTGTTGGAAAACTCATCCTCTCACCGTTCGCGAATTATATGAAGTACAATTACTTGTTTTCGTGTTTAAAAATTTTAAAATTTTTTCGATTGAGTTGCATGGTGGTAAAACAAGGTTACCCTCGCACGAGTTAGCAAAGTTGTCTAAATTTAATAAATTTCATACCATATGGGTGCCACTTTGTTTAACTCTTTACCGCGTCAACTAAAAATTGATCTTAAAAATTATAAACGACGGCGTAAGTTAGTTGCATTTGTAATGTGTAAATAGGTAACGAGCTTTTCATATAATAATTGAAGTTGCTAACTGGTTTAAAAGTATTCGGTTGAAATTGTTAGATTGATGATTTTATTTTGTAAATTAAATTTTGTTTATTTGTAAATTAAGTTCTACTTCAACTTTTTATTATTATTAATTATTATATGATTATGAGTTATTTCCTGTTATGCCTTTATGTATACACGGTTTTTTAGTATTTATTTATATATATATATATATATATTTCTATGTTGTATATTTACTTTCGCGCCTTAGGTATATTTCTGCGGATTTGTAATTATAGTTTAATACTTAGTTTATTTGATTGGCGGTGTCTGGGTGTTTGTGTGTGTTTACTCATATATGTTTAAATCGATTTCGTTGTTTTTTAAAGAATGTTTTTATTATTTCATTGAATTATATAACGTTACGTTTTTTTTAGTGCGATGGAACGGTTGTTAAATTTATCTTTATTTATTTGTATAATCCGGCGTTCGCGCAATATGCGCATAGTCGGGATTTACACGTTATATATATTTTCTTTGTAATCTCGTATTTTAATTTGAATTAAATTTGAATTTGAATAATAATCATCATCATCATCATTATCATCATCGTTTACTTTAAAATAATGTACGCACTTTATACTCACGTTAAAATTGTCGCCTTCGGAGGTGGATTTTCGAATTGAAAATGTTAACGATATTCAAATTGCATGCGGAGTTTGCTTAACTGTCGCGCTATGAAGTTCGTTTCTAAAACAAATAATAATTTTAAATAGTTTTATTTAGGATAAACGTATTATTTACCGTCGCGTGAACTATTTTAATTATAGTAATAAACTTCTATAATTGTTGTTGTTAATTTTTCATAATCATTTCAGGTCGTAATTTACGGTTTTATTTATTCGTCGTACGTATTTTACATATGCGCGTAATTTATGGTTCGTTCTGAGTATCATCATCACTAGTGCGTTCACGGTGCTATACATCTTTAATTTACCGTTGACATTCGATTTTTTAATAATTAAACATCAAACAGCGCCGACGATATGACTTATATTCGGGTAAGTTAATTACGTACGTACGGTATTATATGCATATATATTAATATTTTTTATCTTATTTAACGACGCTAACTGTAATTGGTAATAACAGATAGGTATAACCTTGATTTTTTCTAGTTAATTTATTGTGATTTCTTAATCTGTTAATTCTATTTTTTTCTTCAATCCCCGACACTGAAGGTAGGGGAGATGTATCGTTATCACAAGAGAAAACGTGTAACTCACATGACGCGATTTCTCGCATCGCTGTTTCTTTAAAAGTTTTAAATTTGATGTTTTCCAGTCTTCTTCTGCAGGGTTTCCCTTTGTATTTTCCCTCGGGCCGCCAACATGGAGATTCCATTTTTTCGTATTACGACCTTCGTTTTCCTTTTTTGAATGTTGTCGACCGTTACTAATTTCCTTTCTCCTACTCTCGTTGTAGAACAGTACTATTGTTGACGAAGTCTGTCTAGGGAATTCTTAATAATCTGCGGTAATACCGCATTTCGAAAGAGTTTATTCTTTTCTCGCTATCCGCATTTATTGTCCATGTATTATTCTTTTCTTTAAAGCTCAATAACGAATTCTTTAGTGCTTGGCTCGGATTGTTAAATGCCTGTTTCGCCGTGCCAATTCTCGATTATTTCTTTGTCGTCTATCGTTAGCGATGAGACTATCTATAAATATCTGATTTCAGTTAAGGTTTCTAATTTATGTCCGTCGAGGTTAATATTCGCATCTTTATTTTTAGTTCTTGCGAATTTAATAATTTTTGTTTTTCTAGTATTAACTTTCATTCCAAAAAAAAAAAGTATCTTCGCGTTCGTTTGTTTATCGCGTTCATTTTGTATGTCGTTGATTACTGCTGTCGTTGTTACCAGGCCGGTAAGATCGTTTCATTTATCTTTTATCGATATCGTCGTTATTATTCGATTCCTTTTTGTGCGTGCGTGTCCGCTTGTCGTGTATTGATTGGGACATTATACTAATTAAATCTATCCTTACTCGGCATACGTACGCTAAAATGTGTCGATATTATCAAAGGTTCGCGTGTTTCCACCTCGTCTCATACGTTGTCGCATACTCCGCTTGAACTATGATACGATCTCCCCCCTCGCAACGTAAAGCTCTTCCTTCGATAGGTGGAGAAATCAACCACCAGTGTCTATTATCCTCCTCCCAATCGGATACCGATTGATAATAATAATACCCCAACTTCTCACGTCACTAACAATGACAATAATAAAATGAAACCTTTAAAAGTACTTCAAAAAATAATGACGGTCATTATACATATGTCAATTATCTAATACATCCTCTCCTAGTGGGACTGATGAACGTACTTGGCAAGTGCCTAAACATACAAGTAAACAGTCGAAGCAACTTCTCTTAATACTTACACCGAACGCAACATCTTTGAATTTCTAAAACACGAAGACGATAACACAGATGTTCACGAGGAGATGGAAACAGAAAATAACCTAAATAATATACCCGTTAAAAATGCGAACATTCAAACTAACACACTAAATTCTATCCAAAATATTAATGACAAGTCTAATAAAATAAATAAGCCACCACCAATCATGGTTAAAAATATTCATAATTGCATCCTTTTTTAGAGAAAATTTTTATCGGCAATTCCTGACACTCAATTCATTCTAAAAACAACCTTATCGGGCGTTATTGTTAAACCAGGAAACGCGTCTATCGGAACATTATTCGAAATTTAAAAGAAAACAAAATATTATTATTACACCTACTCCTTAATAGAGGACAAACCATTTAGAGTAGTATTAAAAAACATATATCACCGAGTTAGGTGAAATAAAAGAATCCATAGAATCGCTCGGATTTAAAGTATTGAGAATCACCAATATATTAAGGTATAAAATCAAAGAACCGCTTCCCATGTTCTTTGTCGATCTGAGTTCGTCAGAAAATAATGCGGAGATATTCAATATTACTCAATTGTTGAATACAATTTGTAGTCTTCGTGGAACCGAAAAAAGGCTCCAACAGTGTAGGAGACGTCAACTTTTAGGTTACACTGCAAATTAGTGCAACCTTCCTTCACGATGTGTTAAGTGTGCTGGTAAACACGACACGAGGATGTGCAACAGAAGTGTAGCATAACCAGCAAAATGTGCACTGTGTGATGACACTCATCCTGCGAGTTATAAAGGTTGCTCGGTATACGTGCAACAGTATCAATTTTCTAAAACCCGTATTTCTACCATTCAACATCGAGGAAATATCAATGCATCATATGAAAGTCGGTATCCAGTGCACCAACACGTATAAATCGCCGAATGCAAACGTTACCGCACTAAGCAGTACGAATAATAGCGAAGCGCCTCCTATTATTAATGAAAATTATATAAACGCTACTACAGTGGGCAGCGCAAATCATAATGAAATATCTGAAAATATAACTCAACAGAGAAAACATCAATAACAATAATCGTAATAATAAAATACATAATAACAATGGTAATAATAATAATAATAATAATAATAATCAATCAATCAATCAATCGATATATTTTACAAAATTTCCAAAATCATGTATGAACAAATTAGTAATAGTAAATTAAATGGAATAAAGTATTATATTAATCATATTTATAGTCTCAGTTATACGCACGAATTTGAATATATTAAAATAGCTTAATCGTTAAATACCATTCTACGCTGCCAGCCATAAACAGTCTACATCTGCTCACACATTTTAAACAATTATAAGTTCATTATCTTATATAAAATCCACTATCATTACATTTTAACTAAGTACTGATGTATACTAACATACATAGAAACATAAAAAAATAAAAAATAAAAAATAAAAAATAAAAAATAAAAAATAAAAAAATACGCACAGTCTCCTTTATTAATCAGTTACACATGAAAATTAATACCAAATACACCGAGTATTTACATAAGCAAACCAAATTATAATAGAATGACTGAACTAAGGAAAATAAAATAAATTTCGGTGAACCAAATTATAAAGAAGAAATATACACACACATATACACATACATACATATATATACATATATACAGTTATATACATATGATCATACAATTATACTATTCCATCTAGTACCAGAATCAAAACCTGCAAGAGCACCCATCTGAAAAGTTACACAAAATGTCCTCATTTAAAGCCAAAACATCAATATTTTTCACTGTTCTTTATTATACTACTTATTACATACATAAAGAACCAAACGCTTTCGTCGCCTTTTATAATTCTTAAGCAATAATTTCACACTTTCTGGGAGAGAATTGTAAGCAACGGCTCCAGCGTACATACACTGCGCTCGCGTAAGGGACTTGTTAAAACGAGGAAGACGCGCTTTATCTAACCCGGCACTTCTTGTAATACCACCAAGTGTAAATATATTAAAATACTGATTACGTTTTAAAACAAAATCCAAAATAGCTACTTCATATAGTTGGCTCAACTTTAAAAACGTATTTTTCTTGTTCTCACTATCTGCAACAATAGCACGAACCACAGAATTTTGAAGTACTTCTATAGGCTCAAGATGATACTTTGGAGCCCCACCCCAGTGTATAATACCGTAAGTTAAACATGATTGATACAGGACTATGTACAATCGACAGAGATGTTTTCTTTAATAATAATAATAATAATAATAATAATAATAATAATAATAATAATAATATTATTATTAATAATAATAATAATAATAATAATAATAATAATAATAATAATAATAATAACAACAACAACAACAACTACAACAATAATAATAATAATCTAATCAAATCAAATCAAAATCAAACCAAATTTATTTGTATTCAATACAATACAATACAATACAATTTAATACAATTTCAATTACAATTTCAATTTCAATTAAAATAATAATAATAATAATAATAATAATAATAATAATAATAATAATAATAATAATAATAATAATAATTGTAACAAAAAACCGATTCATGTAACAAAAACCGATTCAGACTTGCATGTGAACACTGAAAAACTGGTTATGCGCATAAATGCGCGAGTACCAGCTCTAATTGTAATTTATAACTTATAAAATACACAGGGTTACCCGAAGTATAAAAACGTAAAATAAAGCGAACGCAAAATCTTATCTTCTATATGTAAAGTTTAATGATGAAATACTTATGAACAAAAATTTAATCATCGGTACAGCAATAATGATATAAATGATTTAATAAAAATCAAGATTAACATAAATAACACCCAACGTAAACTTAAAATATTAATCTTACTATATAAAAAAATTTATGATAAAAATTTTTAAAATAACAAAACATACTAAAAACAAATTTTCCATAAATCAAATAATAATAAAGTAGTAAATAAATGATTTAACGAAAAGTGAACGTCATGTTATTTCGAACGCTGAAATTTAAAATAAGTAGAGTAAAAAATAAAACTCGAACAATCAAAAACTTTAAATAAATAAATTAATTATCAAACAATAACCACTTAAGATAAACATTTCAACAGACACTTTAGCCGTTATTTAAAACGTAAGAAATCAAAGTTTTACTTTATAGTTTATTAAATATCGTTTAGTAGATTCAGGTATTATAAGCCACCGGGCCAGCGCATAAGTTGCTTCTATACGACAATGCGTGTCTTATTAAAATTCGGCACCGTTGCTTTCTCGATGCCGGCGGTTCTTGTTTTCCCACTTAAAATTTTCACCATGAAATAATCCCTATGCTTTATAACGAAGTCCAGAATATGCAGTTGATACAATTGTCGTACGTTTATAATTGTTTTGTCGGAATTCTTATTGGTTATGTTCCTTCCTTAGCAGTGATCTTTGTAATAAAAAAAGTGGTTGCAAATGATATCGTGCTGCACCGCCCCAATGAACAATACCGTATGTAAGGACAGGTTGATATAACGCTAAGTATAAACGAATTAGATGCTTAACTGAGAAATATTGTTTTAGGTAGTAAAACAGATAGTTCAACTTCCTTAATTTACTTACGTTACGACTCAAATGCTTATCCAAACTTAGCTTACTGTCTAATAAAATTCCTAAATACTTAATTTCATACGCTCTCTCTCTATTATATTATTATTTAAGAAAATTTTAGTGTTCTCAAACAGTTTTGCCACTTGATTAGTATAAATTAAATACTTAGTTTTAACTGGGTTTGCAATTAAACGATTTTCAACCAACCATTTTCATATTTTATTTACGCTACATTGCGCAAGTTCTTGCAAAATGTCAGGAAAACGAGAATTAACTACCAGGACGGTATCATCGGCATAGCTAAAAATCTTACCCGAGACATCCAAATTACAAAGATCATTGACATATATTAAAAATAGATACGGCCCTAATATACTACCTTGAGGTACACCCGAACACGAAACAATCTTTCGACTAAATGACTCATTTATTTTAGTAACGTAATTTCTATGTTCGAGATAAGACTGAAACCAACGTAACATGTTATCTCTAAATCCACATTTGTCCAGTTTTCTCAGTAAAATGCGGTGATCTAAAACATCAAATGCCTTACGTATATCGAAATACACAGCCACAACAGAACGTCCATCTTCTATAATTTGCGTAATACACGAAATATGCTTAAAGAGAGCATCATCCGTTTCTTTACCTGGTAAAAATCCGTACTGATTATTACTAAAAAATTTAAACCGTAAAAGGAACTGCAGCATGATTTTTTTACACAACTTTCAAATATTTTAGATAGTGTTGATAGAATACAAATCGGTCTGTAGTTTGAAACATCTGTTCTATCACCATTATTGTATACAGGCGTTATAATCCCTAATTTTAAAATTTCAGGACAGGTCCCAACTTTGATCGATTCATTAAACAAATAAGTTAAAGGTTTCACGAAAAACTCGATATTATCTTTGATTAGTAGAATTGATATTTTATTGAAACCAAAAATAATAGTAATAATAATAATAATCGAATCAAATTTATTCATTCAAATCCAAAAATGCGCATTATTTGCGCCGAGTAGTGAAAACTTAAATATATATACAAACACTTGGTTGGTTAGCATTGAATAAATAGTTTGAACAATTACACTTATGAATATGTAAGTGACAATAAACAGTAAATATACTTCCAGCCGCAATTATTATGTATATACATCCACAAAACACTACACACATCTACACACACAAACACACACATATATATATATATATATATATATATATATATATATATATATATATATACGTACACTTAATCACACTTATATTTCGTAATAAATATAAATGAGTAATAAAAGTAAATGCATTAGTAACCACACACCTATTTACAAAAATAAATAAATATATATAGAAAATGCATACAATACATGTGCACATGTACATACTTATAGACGTATAATGGTTAATAGGCTAACTCAATAATAAATATACCCACATAATAATTTCAATACACATATCAAAATCAAAGCACAAACCGATATACACGAGGACACACAAATGAAAACAATAATACAGACATACATATAATAAAATGAGTCTTATATACATAAAGATGCGAACAGTAATACGACATAGATATACCAGATGAAATTAGTTAGATGAAAGATTACGCGTATAATTCATCGAAAGTTTATGTCTTCTGTTGTAATTTTTTAAATTCTTTAGATTCAATTTCACCATGTCCGGCAGCGAATTATACCAAGTTGCACAATTATATATAGCCTGTAATCTCGAATGATATTTTCGAAAATCAGGCACTATTATCTTTTAAGCTTGTAATAATTCTTCTTCTTATTCCATCGGTGAATTTATCTTTATGCATACGTAGATATTAAGTTGAATCACATACGGGTACTTAACTTTCAATATAGGGCGTTCAATTGGAGAGTCATGTTCAAAGTGCAAACATTTAAATAAAAAATTTTTTGGAGATTTTTTATTGGTAGTAAATGATATTTCAATGCATAATTCCATATCTCAAAACCGGCTCATATAATGCTACGTAGATACGAAGTAAATGATTCCGTGGAAAATACCGTCGAAGGTAGTAAAATAAGTAATTTAATTTTCTTAATTTCTTAGACAAATAAAGAATATGCTTATTCCAAACGGCTGTCCATTACAACTCCTAAATAATCTACCCTTTGTAAAAGTACATCTTCATTTAACTTAATTTTTATCAAATTCAAAAAAGTTCGCGGTATTAAACTGTAAATTATAAATTTTGATTTATGCACATTTAAAAGTAGCCGATTTAAATTGAACCATTCTGCAACTTTGTCAACATCATTCTGTACTAAATTTTCTAATAATTGAGGAAATTGTGACCTTGTAACTAGAACATTATCATCCGCATATGTAAATATTTTGCCACTAACTTGTAAATTACAACGTTGATATATATATATATATTAAAAATAAAAAAGGACCGAGTATACTTCCTCGAGGAACACCGTAATTTTGAACCACTTCCGAACTATTTACATTATTTATTTTAGTAACATACTTTCATATTCGAAAGAATAACCGCAACCAGATCCAAGTCTACAAAATAGCCGTTATGATCGTCAAACTCTGAACAGAAATTTCAATCGGAGTTTCTTACGTGACGTTATCGCCATTATCGTACGATATTCTCAGAAGCCGGTACGATACGATAAAGGGGTGTAAAATACGAAGATTTTATTATAAGCGTTTCTCGTAATAACATTCGACTTGAAAATTTCTATTTTTATTTCAGCCGACTTTGTTCATCTTAGCGGTTGCCGCTTATACGAGGTATGCTATATCAGATTTAAGGGATGAAGTCGCTGAACAGTTAACCGAGTATAAAGAATCGCTATCGGTACGTATTCGTATAAATGAAATAAATCCTATCGCACTGAATTCGTTACTCATTCATTTATCGACGATACATTTATACTTTTCTACATTCCATTTTATTATTTACGCCTGTAATAAGTTGTTGCATAATTTTAAACATTTACCGTTTTTATTAGCCAGCCTAGCGCCTGCAGAATATTAACTATGCAACATATAAAGACACAGACGCTAAAAAGTTGCACTTCGTACGATCACCAGCGCATATCGATTTAAACGCTATATCGACATACAGCAAGACTTAATGAAATTACCAGCTTTTTGCTTAGAAACACGCAAAAAGACTGAAAAGCACGCTAATGTCGAAGTCGTACAGCTTCTGGACAACTCTGAGGATTTAAGAGTGATTAAACGTCGAAAACCGTATGATGAAGTAATGGATAAGTCGGAGTTACTTGGGAGTAGTGTAACTCTTAACACGTGCTTTCAACTTCATCACGTTATTGTGGAGGATTATATATAGTCGTCGCAGTAATGTTAATGAAAAAAATGTACGCGTTTAAAGAGTATTTTAACTGAATCCCGATCAAATATGTTCCGATTTTGTTGGATATAAATAACTCCTTGACTAGAACCCCTAGTCCTTTTTTCATATATATATACGTTTAACATTTTCCTCTTGTATTAATAGTTTTGTGGTATTATTAAAATCTTTCGGGTAAATGTTTTTTTTTTTCTTTTGTGGCGTTTAGGTTAATTTTAGGACTTCGTGCGGTAATTATATTAACTACACGTCAGATGGCAGCTGAACTATGGAATTTTGTAGTTCGCTCTCTCTCTCTCTCGAGTAACCGACTGTTAAATATAATTTTAAGCTTTTTATGATTACAACACGTTCGCAATTTTTTGCGGTGAAAACCGCGTCAATTTAAAACTGCGAATATTTTCAAAACGTTGCGAAGTAATAAAATTGACGTGGTTTTTATCGGGGAAAAACAATTGTGAACGTCTGACCGTTAAAAATACGTACAGTTTGTAGATTCGTGAAAAATATTTACTTGTATTTGCGATAATTGTGTATAGCCGGCTTCATTATTAGCTGTAAGTGGGCGCTTAAGAACTGCGATTTTCATAGCGGGTTTACTTTTTTCGATAAAAACGAAATAATTACAATCCGTTCATCATCTTATAATCTCAACATCGACGGAACTAATTGTGTAATCCTATATCGAGAATATTAGATGGTGAATAGTTAATGTACGATGCGGAAACTTTGATAAAGCGACATCGATAACCGGATTACAAGCATTTGAAATGTGGCTCTACGGAAGAATATTAAAAATACCGCGTGCTAAAGTTAAGGATAAAGAACTGACGACTTGCGGTAAAGCGAAGGAAGGTGGCATACCTGGATCATATAATGAGAAGTAATATTAAAAGGTTTATATCCTTCGTGGAAATGTTGAACTCAAACGAGTCGAGCAAAAAGAACGAAGGAATTTAGATTAAAAATATACCGGACACATTAGCGTTATCGCCGTGTAACAGTGTTGTTTCGGACGCTAAAATAAAAGATTTCCCTTAACCGGTCGTGGAATTTCATTCATTGCAAATGAGAACACAAAAGGTATCGTACCCTTTTTTTTTTTAAATTTTTCATTATATCATGAAGACGTACTAGCGACGGTGGAATAAGTTTGTGGAAGTAAGAGCAAGTATGAAACACGTGCAAGCCCTTATGATTTCCAAACGGATACGCAACAAGAAAAAAAATTGTCCAAACGGGGAAATTTTTAAATCCGAATATGGAATCAGCATTATTGTTATTTAGAATTACTCGTAATTGTGCAGACTGACAATAATATAGAGAAGCTAATAATGACGTAATATCACCAGTTCATCTTTTATTATTGGTATAAATATAAAATAAAAAATAAAAACCTAACGTTAAAACGATAGTGTTATTAAATTTAACTACGTTGTAAACGTTTTAATAAACCAACTAGACATATATATATATATATATATATATATATATATATATATATATATATATATATATATATATATATATATATATATAGCTCGCAATGATAAGTCGACAAAAAACTTGTTGACCGCACTAACTTCACGCACCGACTCTCATAGAAGAGGAATCGATTCGAATTGGAAGACCAATTTGGCAACATTTCCGGATAACGTAGCAAATCGCATAAATGTGTTCACATTTAAATTGATAAATTATTCGGTATCAAAATTAGTAAATAATTACCTAAATCGACAAAAAACTATGTCTCATTTTATTCTTATTCGGATGAACTGTTTTAAATCAAGTCGAATGAATTCAGAAAAGGAACTAGAAAGATGTTATTTTTACATCATCTTTAAAACATAACTCGATCATTAACAGCCGAATTTTTAACGAACGGTACAATTTAAATTTCATTATTATTAGTAATCTATAATTACTTTTTTGAGTATTTAAAAAATAGTGTATATATATATATATATATAATATATTTGTTTTATTTTGTGTTTATTCTTTTATTTATTATGCGTTATTAAACCACGATAACGGGTTTACGTAAAAACTGGAAATTTAAACAATTACTCGTTTGTGCAGATTTTAAATTAAATAGAAAAATTTAATTTTGACATCGGTGTTCTCTAAAAATTATTTTTTTTTCAGCAAGAGTCGCGTATAAAGAGCGCTTTTGGAGCTCCTTTCGATAGTGTTACTTCGGTACTGACGGTCGGTCCAAGAGGTCCTATGCTCGTGAAAGACACTAATTTCTTCGAAACGATGGCTCATTTCGTCAGAGAGCGCATACCAGAAAGAGTGGTGCACGCTAAAGCTGCGGGTAACCGGTTATTATTTACATTTTTACAATATGTAATATTTTATATATATATATATATATATATCATCATCGTCGTATTGTTCGCTGCCGAACATTTTACGTTTATTTTTACTTACAAAATTAGCTAGCATTCAAGACACTATTTATATGCGACATATCTTACATTTTATTTTTATTTTTTGTTGTTTTTTATTTATTATTATAATATTTATTTTAAATAATACACATTTGAAAATGGGTTAATTTACTTTTTAAAAATCACTACATTCCACACCAGTTCAAATTAAGAAGTGCTTTAGAAATGCTAAATGGAGAAGACTGTTCTCGCGGATGATATCCTGACGAGGAAAGGAAAATATATAGCGTACAAAATCAGAGTGGAACTGTCATTTACACCCGCTATACAAGGAATGATCAAAGGGAAGTCACGATGAGGAAGAACAAGGTTGAAAATGATGGCAATAGGGACACTCGACTGTCAACTTGATCAGGCGAGTGTTCGAAACAAACTTGCGACATAGAAAGTTTACCATCGTTACATAATTAATAATTATCAAGGGGAAGGTAGTGCACTTCACTCCGTATAACGTCATATGCGCGCGCATCTGCGTTACATATAACTGATGCATTGAATGCTAGCCCTTTATAAACGTACAATGGCTAGTTACAACGTTCGGCAATGAACAGTAGGACGAATATATATATATATATATATATATATATATATATATATATATATATATATATATATGTACGCATATAATAAACATATACATTTTTTCAGGAGCGAAGGGTCACTTTAAGGTGACTCACGATATAACGATGTATACAAAAGCCAAAATTTTTTCTGAAATCGGTAAAACCACCCGATTGGCCGTCAGGTTTTCTACAGTCGGTGGCTCTTCTGGTTCCGCCGATACTGTCAGGTAATAAATTAATTTTCTTCTATAATTTTTTAAATTCTACCATTTTTATAGTTTTTTTTTTAATCCTTAGGTCACATATTATCAACTTCGGACATAAAATTATAAATTATTTTTTGTATAACCCGTGTGAATTAATTAAAGACTACTACGTATTTCTTTTGGACGATTTTAAGTAAATGTCGAATGCGTTATATAAATATATTTGATATAATTGAGAGTGTCTTATATTATGTTAAAAAAGAATAATTTTATCATTGTTAAAAGTTTCGGGAACATTATAACTCAAAGGATTAATGCGTCCATTTAAAGCAAGAAAAACGTAATCAATGTACAGGTTTTTTTTTAAATTATGATTTGAATGTTTTTTCAATAGTTACTAAATATTAAAATTATCAGTTGCGAGCTGTTTATTTTATAGCGCATAAGGATATATATATATATATATATATATATATATATATATATTGGTACATTGCTATTGGTAATTTACCTATAAATCAAATAGATAATTTATAAATAAATTCGGAGAGTGAAATACATTTTTATTTGAATCGTTCTCTTAAACATTGTCGCAACGCAATAAATGTTACGTTTAATTATGACAACCAAATGGAACGTTCACTATGTACTACAAAACATGAGAGTCAGTAATCTTAAATCGAACCTTTTAAGTATAACGCATGTAAACGACTATTAAATACAAACTAGTATACCGCCGTGGAAAGTTAGCTGCAAATAGACTGTATGTAAATAAGCAGTCTTGAACTAAGGTCGACTACCGGTGAAAATCACTTGCAAATTATTTCACTAACGATGATTTAGAACACAAAATACTTTCATGGAAGACTCTAATAAAATCATTTATATATATATTAATATATAACGTAATGCAATAATTGATTATAAATACTATTGCATCAAACTGAAAATAGATAAATCTGCGCAAGAACAAGTAAAGAAAATATAATTTATAAGTTATAGGTAATTGGAAAATGTTACAATAGCTAGACCAAACAATAACCCGCATGGAGGGGCGCGTAAGAAAATATAAAAAAACAAAGAAATAATAAATATGTAAAATTATAGACAGCTATGAAAAAGGATGAAGTTTACAGTGATATGAAAAATAAACTTCTCGTGTTACAAGAAAAAATTAAATACTTTAAGTGAGACGCACGGTGAGTTGTTATTTGACGAGCATCGGTATTTAGAATAAATTGACTGAAAATATTCTATGATTCAATTTTGAAAGAAGAACCGAATTACAAGATTATGAGAAGATCCATATTAAAGAGCGAATTCAACAGAACTAATAAGTGGACTAAATTCGGATAAAGTGGTAAGTTGATCAAGAATCATTGTGACTATAAGTGTACAAAAAACAAGAATAAATAACGGAGCGCGTCAATATTATCATCTTTCGCCGATACTATTTAACACTAATATGTGGACGTTTGCAGATTGGAAGAGGTCAATGATCGAAAACAGGCTTATAATATAAATATACTTTTTATCATATTTAGTACAGCAAATTAGCATGAAGTAATTACATGTATAATATAATGAATGTATATTGAAAAGAAATGGAAAAATAAAGACTATGTAATTGTAATTTTTAATTGTAATAAAATCACGTTCTTTTGTTTATATATTTGTGTACGAGGCTAATTTTTCATACTTATGTACAAATTTTTGTATATATTTCATTAATTTATCAGATGTTTACTTTGACACACAAAAAAAATTATTTGTATGGCCATTTTTTATAGGGACCCGCGAGGTTTTTCGGTTAAATTTTACACGGAGGACGGTAATTGGGATTTGGTCGGAAATAATACGCCTTTATTTTTTATCAGGGATCCCATACTATTTCCGAATTTTATTCATACTCAAAAATTGAATCCTGTTACTCATATGAGGGTAAATTACTTTTAATGTTTTTATTTATAATCGTCAGAGTTACAGTTATTTTTTCGATATTAGCTTTAACAACAAGGATATATGTTAGTTTAATCAGTGGTAAAATATTTATTTTAGTTATTTGATTTCAAAATTAGTATCAGAATTATGTAATGATGAAAAACATTCTGTGTTGCGAGTTGGTTTCGGACATTCAACCGTCGAGTTGACACCGAGCACTCTATAAACTATACTACCGTGATATTAGTGACATATGTATATATATATATATATATATATATATATATATATATATATATATATATATGTCGTGGTGGCGTAGTTGAAAGAGTGCTCGACTGTCAACTCTAGGTCGAGGGTTCGAAACCAAGGAAAACGTTTAAAAAGTTTTTCACATTACATAACTTTTAATTATCTCAAAGAAGGCAATGGCACCTCACTCCGTATAACATCATATGCGCATGCGTCTGAGTTACATACTAGTATAATTAGTGCCTTGAATTCTTGTCCATAATAGTACAATGGCTAGTCACGACGCTCGGCAACGAACAATACGACGACGATGATGATATGATGACGCAAACACCCTCGTATTCATTATTCGGTGGAGTATTGTATTTTATTACGCTATCCAGACTCATCCTCTTCCCACATGATACTGTATTGTATCATTTAATTTAATCCTTATTTTCCTCTGTGCCTCTAGCCATTATTTGCTGTATATGGTACATTAATTTAAATAATAATAATAATTATTATTATTTTAATAGACAAAATAAACGTTCTAAGTACTAATTTACAATAATTTTATCCTATATCTGTATCTATAACGCTGTTGTATTGAAACCTACAATTTAATATTTTTTCATTTCTTGGATATTTAAAAAAAAATTATTTGCTGATATTCTTTTAAAGGTTGATCCTTCAAAAAAAATACGTGTAAGCATTCTCTTTTTTTTTTTACATTTGTAGGCATGATCCTCATCTTAAATTAAAATCAATTGTAAATATTATGGCCGGTTAACAATTACAAATATGTTATTAATTCGGTTGCGTTTACTGGATACTGGAGTGTCAATTGTTCTGCCATATTTTCTGGTAGCAAGTGTAGATAATGTATAAATTGTATGATCGTGATAATTTGGATCATTGCGATTGGTTGAATGTATCGTTTACGCGTTCGCTATATAAACATGTGTTTATAAACATTTCATTTTGAAAGTATACGCATATTGTATCGTATACAATTATTATCTGAAGGTGGCGTAAACTGCAGAAAAGCTTTATTAAAGATTATTTAAATTGTTTTTTTTTTTAACTTTTTGGATAAATTACGTTTCCCTACGGTATATGATCTAAATTATTCCCAGTTGTCGAAATATTTAATTCTAGTGTTATTTGATCGTTCAAATAATCTGTTAAATATATTTAAAATCTAATTATCCAGTTCCGTAATAGAGCTTCACTAATTACGTAACAATGTCCAGCAATGCAGAAAAGGCTTGGCGCTAGAAACGCGTATTAATAAGTTTAATAAATACATCTCTGATGTTGTTGGCAGGAGTCAGAATATCGTCAAAGCTCCTGCTAATGACTGGTGGAATTCTAAATTACAAAGCCTTAGGGATAAAATTAATATTGTTAGAAAAAATAAATCAAAAAGTAAGAGTTTTTTCACATCTTTTATTTTGTACAATTTATTATTGAAATTAAATAGTATATACAAAAAAACGAAATAGGGCCAAGCTTGTGCATTGGAAAACCTTTGTTGGCGAAAGGGTGCGTGGGGTAAACCCTACAAGATGTTAGTGAAGGATAGGGCAGGGTTGATTATTCCAGACTTGTGGGATGGTCAGCAACTGCTCTCTTCTGACATTGACATATGTGGGTTTCTCCTGGAACACTACTTCCCCAATAAAGCTGATGTCCCACTGCAGCTTATGCATACTGATGGTATTACACCACCAGGTGTCACATCAGATGTGGTGGATCACATTATTAAATCCCTCAGTAATAGGAAGGCTGCTGAGTCAGACCGAATTAATAATAAAATTGTTAAACACTTAAATCAGAAATTCCCACAGTTATTTAGTACACTTTTTACAAAGTGTATTGAATTTCAAATCTTTCCCCAGTGCTGGAAGCTAGCTAATGTTAAGCTGCTTCCAAAACCTGGCAAAGATACTTCTTTGGCTAGCAGCTACCGTCCAATTTCACTTCTAAATTCGATTGGCAAAGTGTTCGAAAAGGTTGTTTTAAAGTTATTACTAAGTGAGGTATCCAGTAAGAACCTGCTTCACACAAATCAATTTGGTTTTCGGACTGGACTCTCTTCAGAGGGTGCAGTTTACAAACACGTTAAAAAAATTAAAACTTCCATCAAGGCTGGTGCCTCTGTAGTTGTTGTCTCCTACGATGTCAGAGGAGCCTTTGACAATTGTAGATGGTCTCCCATCATTGATATTATGAAGTATGAGAACATCAATTTAATAAATATAATAATTAATTACTTTCAAAATAGGGTGACAATTCTTGAGCTTGGTACTTCACTCTCTCAAAGGGTGGCTACCTGTGGTGTTCCTTAGGGGCCAGTCTTAGGCCCTATACTGTGGAATCTGCTTTATTCAGTAGTACACCACAGGGTCGAGGAGTTCTGCCTTAAGATGAATAACAAATGTGAGTTAATCTCATATGCCAATGATTTGTGTCTAGTTTTCGATACTTATAAAAACTACCCTTTCAAACAGATAGAAATTGTTTCCAGGTTTCTAGACGGTACTGTCGGTGACCCTGGTTTAGCGTTTTCGGTCGCCAAGTGCTGCTATCCAGTGTTCGGTGATCGAAGCATTGCTAGCCATGTTGCTGACCTACCTCTGTTCTTCTTCTTCTTCGTCGATCACTCGATCTGAGCATCGTGAATCTTATGAACCGATCTGCTGAACAAGTCTACGCCATTTTGTTCTGTCTTCGACCAATCTTATCCATTGACATAGTGGTATTCCGACCAGTTGCTTTATTTGATCAATATATCTTAACGGTGTTCTCCCACGTTTTCTTGTACCTTCCATCTTGCCTTGTATAATCTGCTTTTCAAGACCATTATTCCTGAAAATATGTCCTACATAGGTAACAATCCTTTGCTGTACCACGTCTTTCAACCGTATGTTTATTCCAAGCTCCTGCAAAATTGAAATGTTAGATCTCTTTGCCGTCCATGGTATTCTCATCATTCTTCTCCAACAATACATTTCGAACGCCTCTATGGTGCGGACGTCTTTTTTCTTGAGAGTCCAACATTCCGAAGCATAGAGGAAGATTGACATCACTAATGTATTCACTATACGTATTTTCGTCAGTATAGTTACATCATGACTCTTCCAAATTCTAGATAATCTGGACATTGCTGTCTTTGCAATTGCAATTCGCCTTTTAATTTCTTCAGTGCATCCTCCTCTGCTGGTAATAATCGTCCCGAGATACATATATTCGTTTACTACTTGTAGATCGCCCATATATTGTACATGGTTATTTTTATTTTGTTTATCGATAATCATAATTTTGCTTTTACTTTTATTTATTTCAAGTCCGATTTCTTGACTTATGACTTTTATTTTATCCAGAAATTTTAACATTTCATCTTCTGATGCGGCAATTAAGGTGGTATCATCTGCATATCTTAGATTATTTATTCGTTTTCCTCCAATCTTTACACCCCCGTTCCAGTCTTCAGAGGCTTTTCTAAATATCCATTCGCTACATATATTAAAGAGGATTGGACTTAATATACAACCTTGGCGGACACCCTTTCCTACTGTGAAGCTTTCTGTTAAACTATTAGCTATTTTGACTTTACCGGTACTGGAGTCATATAACGATTTAATTAGTCGTACTAAGTGTTGCGGCGTTCCCATTTCTACAAGTATTTTCCACATTTTTTGCCATTTTACACAGTCGAACGCCTTTTTATAATCAAGAAAACACAGTACGATCTTAACATTAAACTCTGTACACTTTTCTATTATCTGTCTAACATTTAAAATCTGTTCCCGAGTTCCTCTTCCTGGCATAAAGCCCTCCTGTTCAAGTGAGATCTGAGGTATTAAGTATTTTTTTATTCTTTGCAGTACAATATACAACATTATTTTGCTTGCGTGAGACACCAGCGCTATTGTTCTGTAATTACTACAAATGTCTCGTGGTCCTTTCTTGTGGATTGGTATGTAGATGGATTTAGTCCAGTCTTTTGGCCATATGCATGTATCCCATACCTTTTGGCATGTTACGTGTAAAAGATCGACGACTACATCACCAAGTTCAGTAAACATTTCTGCAACAATATTGTCTTCTCCCGATGATTTGAAGCATTTTAATTTTTTTATAGCCGCATGAACCTCATATTTTAGTATGCTTGGTTCTTTACTTATTAGTGCTGCTTCTTCAGTCATCTGTCTATCTTCTTCGCCTTCCATAAGTTTGCTGCAGTACTCCATCCATCGGGATCTTATTTCTACTTCATCTGTGAGTACCATTCTACCATCTTCATTTCTTATTACTCGGGATTGTGGTTGAAAATCTCTTGTTATCTGTTTAATTTTTTTGAACATGTCACGCGTTTCATTTTTGTTTTTATTTAGTTCTATATCTTTGCATACGTCGTTTATAAACTTATTTTTATCAGTTCTACACTGCTGTCTGACTGTTTTATTTATTTCTCTGTATTTATTAATAGCTTCTTCATCTTTCATACCACTGCCTTTAATTTTTTTACGCATACTTATTGTCTTCCATGTTTCAGCTGATATCCATGGCTTTATTTTACATGCTGGCTTCTTTATTCCACCACTGGCTTTTTCAAGGACCAATTTTATACGATTCCATGTTGTGTCCGCACACTCATTATTGTGTATACATGTGCGCATTGTTTGCAGGTTTTTTATTGCTCTATCCCTGTATAATTCATCCTGTTTTAGGTACCATTTATTCATATTGTTCCTAGGTCGTTGTATATTTTTTAATTTCAACATTAGCTCTGCTGATAAAAACTGATGGTCACTGCCACAATCTATTCCTGGATATGTTTTAACATCTTTAATTGATGTTCTCCACCGTGTCTTAATTAGAACATAGTCAATCTGGTTCCGGTATTTATTATCCGGCGAACACCATGTGTACAACCGTCTAGGATGATGACAATATCCAGAATTGGTTATGAATAAGTTATTGCTTATGCAAAACTGTATCAGTTGTTCACCCTGCTCATTTCTGTCACCGAGGCCAAATTTCCCGACAACTCTGCGTAGATCGTGATCCTGTGTAGTGTTACCAATTTTGGCATTGAAGTCACCAAGTATCATAGTCAATTCCCGTGTTGGTATCTTCCTCATTGTTTCCTCTAGAATTCCATAAAATTCATTTATATCTTCCTGGTCTGCAGCACTTGTCGGAGCATACACCTGTATTAAGTTTAAATTTACCGGATTTGCTTTTATTTTGATCACCATTATTCGTTCATTAATCGGTTCATATCCCATAACTGAATTTTTGACATTTTTATTAACGATGATAGCTACTCCATTTATTGACCTGTTTGAGTTTCCAGAGAAGTAAACGATATTCCCGTTACAGCTGGTGAAATGTCCTTGACCCTTCCAATGAGTCTCTGATATGCCAACTATTGCATATTTATGTATCTCCTTCTCAACGACAGCAAGCTTTCCAGCCGTGTTCAGTCCTCGCACATTCCAGGTGCCGATCTTAGTAAGTTTCCAAGTATTCATTCCAGACGCATTTTTTCCATAAGAAGCCTGGTTTCCCACTTCAACATGGCCGGTCACCCATTTCACACTCCCAGGCCCGGAACCTAGGTAGCGCCGATTGCTAGTCGGATCACATGGCACAACACTATCTTTACAGTTCATTGTTCATAAGACGTTCGTGAAGCATTTAATAGCGCAGTGGGGCTTCGCTTCCTTCTGCGCATAATAATAGGCCGCCCTTAACATAGGGAACAGACGCCTTTGATAGCCGCTCCTCTGGAGTACAGACGCTATCGGTTAGTTGTCACTATTTCAGCGTGACATCCTAGCCTTTGGATAAAGATCCTGAACCGCAAGGCAGCGGGGTTGCTACTGAGGACTGTTATCTGGGTGTAAAATATCACACACAAAACTCTTAAGTATCTAGGAGTTATCATTGATGAAAACCTGAAATTTATTCCACACTGCAATATGATAACGCAAAAATGTGACAATCTCTTCTCTATACTTGCTAGAATCCAGCCCAATGCATGGGGATTGGCTTATAGGGAGCGGCTCATACTGTATAAGGGTCTCATTCAGACCCTGTATGGTTATGCGGCTGCTGTCTATGTCAGTTCCAGATTATTCAAGAAAGTTAACAAACAACAAAGGAAATTTCTCCTTAGAATTTCTTCTCTTTACATCGGCAGCTTGTGTCATTAGTGGCGTTCTGGCATTGGATTTATATTTAGTCGGCAGAGCGATGGTCAGTGAGCACAGGCTTGTCGGTGTAGTTACACATATGGAGTCATTAAGGTTGTTTTAGATAACAATTTTGCCAACACCATCACAACACATATCCCTAATAAAATTTCTAAGAAATATGTCAATACCTTGATTATTGATGCTTGGCAGAGAAGGTGGGATTTCTACTGGTAGGAAAATTTATGTTTTCCTGCCGGATGTCTATCAACGATTAAAAATCAAAAATATGCGAATTAACTTTTACAACTCGCAGGTGCTCTCTGGGCATGGTAGGTTTCAAGCTTATTTGTTCAGGTTTAAGCTTGCCACTGCTGACAGGTGCACCGTGTGTTCTAAGGATGCTGTTGATGATACTCATAATTTTATCTCTGAGTGTCCTGCATTCTCTTCACTGCGTGCTACTTTCAGTATTGACAAATATAAAAACTCACTTATCTCGAACAGAAGGAATCATGTAGCCGTCCTTGAATTTGCAGAGAAAGCTAAGCGTTTCAAATTTACAATTACAAATTAATCAAGGACAATTAGCTAAATTCAAACGTGAATCCAATGCCACCTTCGCTCCTGGTGGCATGGTCCCCTTACTTATAAGTAATTTCTAATTTACCTGGCTATATTATTAATACGTTCAAATATGTAATGGTGTTCATTTAAAATATCTTAATCCTGACCATAATCATTTTTCTTTTAATGATGTATTTATATTCGATAGACTTATCTTTCAGAGAAGTAATTTTCTTTTTTTTTTGTTATTATTATTTTACCAAAGATTTTTTCTTATAAAGATGTATTTTTCTTAAGTTTAATTTCTTTTTTTATATCTTCTAAGATTTTTATTTTTGAAATTGTGTATTTATTTTGGTATCTTTGTTTCTGAAGTTGTATTTTTTTCTTCTATATTATATATTTATTTTTATTATTTATTACTACTACGCACTCCACAGACTCCTTTCTTCATGCACAAAGGTAGTCGATGGGACTATGTTTTTCATCCCATCACTGCCCTTAGATTAAGTACATAAACAGGTGACTATTACATGCTTTTACTTACTTTTTACTTATATGCACTTCTATAATTATTTAGTTTTAAGCACACTAGTCCTCTATCCTTTATAATAACACCTAGATTTTAAGCAATAAACTAGCCCCATCGGGTAAATCCGGATTGGGGAACAAACTAAAAAAAAAAATTACGTACGACACTTAGATCTCTTTCGTTTTTTTTTTGTTTTTGTAAAAGAAAGGACAACTTAATAATTACAGTGTCGTCATACAGTATAAGAAATAACGGACATTTTATTTGTATGAAGCGCCTCCATTATAAAAATATTTGTGCAAGATATTACACCTTCCTGTCACAGTGTCTTCTGTATGATACATAAACTTTTAAATTATTATGTTTTCATAATAAGGGATATTTATGTGACTATAGAAGGTTTAAATTCTAAAAATATTTATATAACGCCTTCAAATTTATCTGAAGTTATCTAAAAATCGATATTATACACAAAATTTATTTTTACATTCAAACTGTAAATAACGAAGAAGTAGTTAAAATCACTAAATTTTTATATATAAAGACTTTTTTTTTTTTTTTAAAAAAACGTATATTTGTGATAAATGTTATAATGATATATACACTCATAATCACACCTCATATATACACACAACAACACAACAACACTCATACGACATAATACAATTGTTTTAATACTACTTATCCCGTCAAGCTTTCGCTTGTCGACGGGTAATTACATTTCTTATGATTTAATATTATACATTTACACTTAATATAATTTTTTATTTTGCTTACATTTATTATATTGATTTCTTTAATTACCATTTATTTATATAATTATAACTTATTTACACTCTCACATACTCTCTAACTTAACTGCCAAAGTGAGCTTAAGTACTGATCAGTACCATGCTTACATACACACACGCACACACGCACACACACACACACACAGAATTCATGTATACATCTGTTAGAGTAGTTTTAATTCATATTAACTTTCAACTTGCAAACAATATATTTCCACTCTAATCATCCACATATAGACTCCCATTTACACCAAAATTTTAATTTTCCAGTCGGTAGTAGAACCCTGACATCCGCATTGTATCATTCTATATTTGTATTTCATAATCCTCGTCATTTCATTATTCTTAAAGTATTTTATCCACATTTTCCTTATTTTGTAACCATTTTTTTAATTCACCTTTTAGTTTCCTCTCCACCCTTTCGTTCAATATTTCTTCTGGTATCTCGTTCATCATACGCGGCAATATGTACATATCTGTCTGATTTCCATGCTTCGATTTCGGTATTTGAGTATGATATTTTTGTATCTTCCTTAGATCATATGTTATTTCTTTTCTTTCCTTAACTTTTATAGGTTTCCGATTTTTAATATAATCCAACATTCTAACCATTAAGCACAGTCCTTTTATATCCAGCATGTTTTCCTTCTTCAAAAGTTTATGTAATTCACTATCATTATCTCTTGTAATTAGTTGTAAGGATTTTCTCTGTAAACGATCGATACGTACAGTATAATACTTCTTAGCTAAACCCCACAAAGCTTTTCGACTATTAAGCCCTTATCAAGTGAACATGAAAAAAATGAAATATAGAAATATATAAAATGTATAAAATTAAATGTAAGAAAATACTCAGTCTATATATACAATATTACAAAAAAGAACTAGCAAAGTGAAAAAAATTTATATAAAATAATCTGATAGTCTTTTTTTCTATTTGTTGTAATATTCTTCTTCTTCTTTTTACGCCATCTCCGACCGAAGTGTGGCGATCAACACAGCTGTTCTGGCTTTGTCCTTGGATTGCTAACTCTGTAGATGTCTTCTTGTACTACCGACGCGTATCAGGTCTCCATGACATTTTTCTTCTCCCTGATTTCCGATGTCCCTCGATGACACCATGATAAATAATACCTTTCTGGATGTCTGTTTATATGACTGTAATATTTTGATTTTCTGGAGCGTATAGCGTATAGGAGTTCCATTGGCTTTGACATTTTTCGCAGCACATCTGTATTAGTAATATGGTCTCTGTATTAAATCTTCAAAATACGGTGATATATATATATACATCTCCAGCGCTTCGATCTTCTTTTCAAGTATGGATGTGAGAATCCAGCTTTCCATACCGTAGATTAATACTGGCCATACGCAACATCGCACCAGCCGTATTCTTAACTGCAGGTTAATGTTTTTCCGGGTCATCAGATTTTTTATATTTAAAAAGGTCTTCCTTGCTTTTTCTATGCGTGATCGTATCTCGATCGGTTTCCTCATGAAACCCCGAGATATTGAAATTTATGAACTCTATCTATGACTTGACCATTTACTGTTAATTTAATGCTATGGCTCCGGTATCGCTTTTTCTATGTATTGCTAACCATTTTGTTTTGCTTACATTTATTTCGAATATTCTTTACTTATTGCGGTGACTCGACCAACCATTTCTTGTAACTTATCAATGTTATCTGAGATTAGAACTGTATCGTCTGCATATCTTATGTTTGAAATATAACCGTTTTCGATGTTGATACCATCGTCATCCCTGAGCGCTTGCTTGAAAATTGTTTCTGAATATTTATTAAAGAGTAACGGTGACAGTACGCAACCTTGTCGCACACCTTTCTTAATTGGTGTTTCGTCTGATTCAATATTTTCGCTTCTGACTTTTGTAGTCTGATTCCAGTAAAGTTTCCCTATTAATCGTCTAATTTTCCAGTCTATTCGAATCGTCTCCAAAATTTAAATTAATTTGTCGTGTTTCGTCGAATGCCTTGCTATAATCAATGAAGAAGCAGTAAAGTCTGTGATTTACATCTCGACATCTTTTTAAGTGAATATATTGCTTCTCGTGTTCCATAACCCTTTCTAAATTCAAATTGATTTTCACCGGCGTTTTTCTCACATTTTTTATAAATTCGACTGTGAATTACTTTGAGGAAGATCTTCAAGTAATGTGACATAAGGGTTATTGTACGATATTCATTGCAATCAGTAGCATTATACTTCTTCGGTAGTGGAATAGAAACAGACTTCAACCAATCTGATGGTAGAGTGCCTGACAACAGCACCGAGTTGAAAAATTTAACTAAAGATTTTTTAGCGTTATATGGTCGTTTTAACATGCTTTCAATAATTCGCTCTGTATTTTGTCTGGTCCAGCTGCTTTGCCAGATTTTAGGTTCTTTATAGCGCATCTAACTTCTTCTTCGCGGAAGATATCAGAAGGTGTGGTATTTTGAATGGACTTGCCAATTATATTATCTATGTTAGGTCTAAAATCTTCAAATAAATTGACTATCTCTTATATTTCTCTAGTATTATATTTCCATTTTTATCTTTTAGACTACCACCATTAATTTTGCGCCTAATGTTGGTGAATTCTTTCACTTTTTTATGTAGATTCAAAGCACCATGTTTAGCTTTGAGTTCTTCAATTTCTTGTCATTTTTCATTCAACCATATTTCCTTGGCCTCCCGTATTTTACGTCGGATTTCTTTATTTAGTAGCTGGTATTTCGGTTCATTGCGCTTAAACTTCCTTCTTTCATCCATTAGATTCAGTATCTCTTCCGCCATCCATGTTTTCTCCTTACTTCTCCTAACAAAGCCAATTATGTACATCTAAATTAAGTATTTTTTCACATTTTATTTTATTTTTGTGTTCTTATTTTATATATATTTTTTAAAAATAAATTGTATGCATTTTTGTATTTTATTTTTTTTATGTCCACTTGATAATAGTTTAATAACCGAAAAAAGTTGTTGCCTTTTTGTATATACAAATTTAGTAATTCTAACTACTTTTTTGTTGTTTATTATATCAAATTATGTTAAAAATTGCGGTATCTATCGAAATAAGGTTAACTCAATTTTATTTGCGAATCTTCAACGATTGAGCGTATGTAAACATGTATAATTGCGTGACTATTAATAAAATTTTATTGAGGGAAATTCTACATTCGAATCATTCTGACGATTAAAATAATTATTGAAAGAAATGTACATTGCGACGAAGTCTTAATTAAAACTTAACACGAATTAGAAATAATGAATGATACTACAATATTATAGCGGAAGATCCATTATCTAGTGTAAGGTTTATATTTTAAATTTTTTTACAACGTTTACGATATATTCACAATAACATAAATTCGCTTAGTTTTATTTATCACATGTAGTTTAGTTGTCATATGAATTTCGATCTGTGCATCAATCTTTAGGTTATCATCCGAATTTATATGAATTGTAAATAAATATTCGTTCATTTTTAATCTGTGAATTTTTTATTTCAATTTTTTTCACGATATTTAAAATATTACATAAGATAAATTTGATTAATTTGAACGGTTCGAATGTAGCGATTTAAAAAAAAAACAAACAAAAAATTTTAAAAACACCGCATTTTTTCTTTATAAAAAATCTCCAGCATTTCGGCTGTTAAGCCCTTATCACGTCAATATAAAAAATTAATTATAAAAATATGTATAAATTTATAAAAATATAAAATGTAAAAAATGTCACTTACACAATTTATAAAAATTATCATAAATAATCTGTTAGTGAATGGGGTAAATAATAATCAGCGATATAAAATTTAATGATAACGCAATAGCGCGTAAAATAAAAATAAACAAATACACCCAAAAATATAAAACTTCGCAATTTATTGTTTATGTATAAATTTTATATAGCTGATTGTTGACTATGTTGTTTACCACTAACAGATTATTTATGATAATTTTCTGAAATTCTGTATCTAAGTAATACTTTTCATATTTTATATTTTTTATAAATTTGTACGTATTTTTATAGTTTATTTTTGATATTTTAAATGATAATGGCTTAACAGCCGAAACGCTTTGTGATTTTTCACTTAAAATTATTTTTATTGATTATAACTCTTTTTTTTTCTCGCTTCTTTTTAATTTTGATTAGTTTTATTTATTATGTAGCTCTTGTGTTATACGATTTTATTCTTCTGCACTAGCCTATACTAAAAAATTATAAATAAATATTTGTTCATTGTTTAATTTTTAATATGTTTTTTTTTTTTTATTCTAATTTAGTTTCTCACAATGTCTACCATATTATAGGAGATAAATTTACTTAGTTTACTTTATTATATAGTTCCCGTTATATATGGATTTCATTATTATTTATCGGGGGGTGTGCGTATCTTTAAATTATCTGAATTTATATTAACAAATTGTAAATAAATATTTGTCCGTTCGTTTATTCGTTCTACCATCTACTAGATATATAGATTACTTATGACTGATTATATCCGGCAAATGATATGATACCATTTCTTACAAACTATATGTGCTTATTGTTATATTTAACCTATCTTCTTATAAAATAAGCGAGCAGATTTCATCATATACACACGTTCAATCGTGTCTGTACTACGCATATATTACAGATAAATTTTTTTTTATTTAATTTGATGACTAAACTCGGTTTTAAATATCGATACCTTTCGCTATTACGATGTTAATAAAGCACTCGTTACACAGGATTGGGATATGTACTGGGATTTCCTAACATTACGTCCGGAGTCGACGTTTCAAGTTATGTTTATGTTTTCGGATCGAGGCATTCCGGATGGTTATCAACATATGGACGGTTTTGGTTCGAACACGTTTCAACTTGTTAATAAACAGGGCGATGTTGTTTATTGTAAATTTCATTTTAGAGTAAGTTACGGAAATATATTACGTAATTTATTCGCATTTCATTTATTACTATCATTATCATTGTCATCATTGTATTCCTTATATAATGAAGCATAGGTTACAATATGCAGCTTTGCTTCATCCCTTTTTCCGTCTGAAATCTTTCGGATAGTTGTTCGTCTATTTTCACGTGCATCATATTTCTTTCACACAATTTTTGTATTTCCCGAATTCTTCTTAGAATGCACCACAATTTATCCTATTCAACGATGCCAATGGTTTAGTATAATCTAGGAATCATCGCTGGTGAATTGAATTCGTAACAATTTTCCATGGTTTGTCTTATAATGCGCAATTGCCTTTTCCTTCCATGAAACCTGTCTGTTCAACCAGCAGCAGTATATAGTATCTTAAGAGCGCTTGTATTATAGCATTATTTTACCAGCACGATTAATAAGAGTAATAAGTCTGTAATTTTGTCACTTTTGCTGTCGTCTTTTTTTTTTGTACATTGACTTCCATCATGCCCTACCGATTTATTATATTTTAATTTACTCAATTTTTTCTCCGAGGATAGGTGGTTCTCATATATTGTGCCAGTTTGTCGTTATGCGAGGTACTTATTTCTTTACAATATTCACAAAATTTGTTGATTATTGCTTGTTTATCTGTAATCAGCTTCATATCGGTCCTTCATCTACACCCATACACTGAGGCTGCAAACCATTAATTAAACGCTTCAATTTTTCAAACAGATCTTTCATTTCGTTCTCCTCTGAATGGTTTTCAATTTCATCGCTTTCATTATATACTTATTTTATCTTCTCTAAGGCTGGAATTGAGTTTTTTCCCGTTATACTTTACTCGATTGTCTTTCCCTATTATACTCTGGGCTCTTACTTGTCGTATTCGTTTGATTAGCAACCATGTTTCCTGAGTTATCCATTGGTTTTTAGGTCTATCTACAGGATTATGCGCTTCAGCTTGTTCTTCCAATATATTTTTATATGTTTACCTTATTTTATTTCTCTATCCGCCAATCTGTTTATTTCATTGGTAACTTTTGCTATAAATTTATGACCTAGGTGGCACCTATTTGGTTTTGTTCGTGATCTTATTGGACTTTTTAGTTTTAGTCATGCTTCCGCCATGAGCGCACTATGGTCATAATTTGGCTTCTAGTTTTGCATCAGGTGAACTTCACGTGTATAGTTTACGTACATTATGTCAGAATATTAGCGATTGTCAATTTATTTTCCGCGCAGAACTCCAGCAGCGTGGTTTCTCGATCATTTCTTTCTTCTGGACCATATTTGCAAACTATATGTTTTATATGATTATCATTTTTAGTTGCATCTACCTTGTAATTGAAACCTCGAATGATCAATAACTATCTGTTTGGAATTATTTTAATCACATCATTAAGTTTACTATAGAATTTATTTATTTCCTCTTTCTTGGCGGTCGTAGTTGGTAGGTACATTTGGATTATGTTCGAGTTTCCGTTTGAAGTTGTAAAATGTCCAGTTGATTTGTAATGCGTTTCCGATATACTTATAGTGTGGGATTTTTTTAAAGTGTCACTCAATGTATGTGTGTGTGAAATAAATTATGACTAAGCGATATACGTGTATATAATATTGCAGACCGACCAAGGTGTGAAAGGTTTATCTCCTGATGTCGCTGAAAAACTGGCTGGTTCTGATCCTGATTATAATACTAGGAAATTATACAATGCCATACATAAAGGCGAGTTTCCGTCATGGACGTTCTATATACAAGTGATGACGATGAAAGAAGCTGATCGGGTACAATTCAATCCATTGGACGTTACAAAGGTAACGGATGTATTTTTCGTTAGTTCGACGATTCGGACTGTTTTTTTCTTGCGTGTAATCAGTTTTTTAATTCGCAATGTTTTAATTTAATATTTTAAAATAGAACGAAACCGACTATATATATATGTTAAATTACAAATAACGCGAATAATCAATATATAAAAAAATAAACATTTTCAATTTTTGATTATTCTTTTCAATATTTTCTAAGATTATTTATTAATAGAAATTGTCGTCAACATGAACATTTTTCGCTGCCGAACATCGTGACTAGTCATTGTGCGTTTATTTTTACGTATAAAATATGGGTTAGCATTCGTGACACTAATTACAACGCAAAGGCACGCGTGCGTACGAAATTATACGAAGTAGGGTAACACTGCTTCCTCGGTGAAAATTAACAATTATGTAATGATGAAAAACTTTATAAACTTTTATATCACAAGTTGGTTATGAAGCTCCAACCTTCCAGTTAACAATCACGCACTCTAGCAATTATGCTACCGCGACACCGTTGATAGCTTTAATTAAGTCATATTAATTTCCTCGGATCATGTCTGTATAAATCTGAGCATACTGTAGATTTTCCTTGTTCGATATAATGTTTTCATTCACTTTTTTTTTTTTAATTTTACCCAATGTGGTCCTTATACAACAGTGGTACACGCCATCCAATTTAAAAGCATTTCTAATAGCAACCAATCAAATTTACTGCGTTTGCTAATAAGTGTATAGACTAAAAATTAGAAACCGTACGTGTACGGAACGTTTAAGATTATATCCGAATTTATTGACAGTAGGTTTGATAATTGATTAAAAATAGGAATAATAGAATAAATGGTCGAGTCTTATCGGAGAATACCTTAAAATTAAACGATCCAATAATACGCGACATAAATGATGTAGATGCTGAAAATCCTTTATCGCGACCAGTAACCAATAAAAATGCGCTGAACAGATAAAACCAGCTCAGATGCTCCTTATAAATTGAAAAAGAAAATTAAAATACATACCCACGAACACCCTAAAAACTATCTTCCGCAATATGGAGAAATTACTAGTTAGCCACAGAGAACCTGGTATGAGTAAACTTTCCGGGGAAGCGGATGTGAATATCAATATCCTAATTTTATAAGAGGCTTCCAAGATCGCGTAACGAGAAGAATGATACTAACTTTAGAGCATTTATAAATTTTCAAATTGTTATATCTTGGGAACGACTGCGACGATAATTCGTGCGTTATCTGAATTAGTACTTTAATATATATATATATACATATATACATATATATATATGTATATACTAAACTCTCTAAATAAATGTCGGATAATTCCGCATATCCTGTAAAAAACTTACGAAATTTTGCACCTCAGAATTATTAGGGTACAATTGAAAAAAATACTGCGGTTGTCGAATATTATTTCCACAAGTGGAACATGATAATTAATATGAGTCCCCTCCTACGTGAAATTTCTTGACCGAAAAATCATTAGTTAAGAATAAATATAAACTAAGATTTATAATCTTGTAACGTAATTTTGAAAATCGTTTTCATTATTTGATTTTAGATATGGCCGGAAGATGAGTTTCCGCTTATTAAAGTTGGAAATATGGTTCTCGACGAGAATCCCACGAATTATTTCGCCGATGTGGAACAAATTGCCTTTTGTCCGAGCAATTTAGTTCCTGGGATCGAGGCTAGTCCTGATAAGATGCTGCAAGTATGTGTGTGTGTGTTCTTTATTTATGTAGGATAAAGAAATTTTGATATTTATTAAATTTACGTTCTCTGCAACACTTGATATCGTATCAATTGTGCGATGATTTTATATTATCTGATGACAAATCGTTAAATCGCCTGCAAAGGCTAAATAACCGATTACTATGTTATATCAATTGTGCGATGATTTTATATTATCTGATGACAAATCGTTAAATCGCCTGCAAAGGCTAAATAACCGATTACTATGTTATATCAATTGTGCGATGATTTTATATTATCTGATGACAAATCGTTAAATCGCCTGCAAAGGCTAAATAACCGATTACTATGTTATTTGTGTCTAGCTTAATCTTCTAAATACCTTTTTCGTTCGTTCCATTCTCAGATTATCTTTTGTAGAACATAATTGAATAGTAACGGAGGTAATCCATCACCTTATCTTACTCCCGTTCTTATTTCGAATGGTTTCGATACTTCCCCTAAGAATTTAATTTTTGATACTGCGTTTGTCAATATGCTTGCTTAATGAAGACAATAAGTTTATTATCTGCGCCCGATTATGTTAAATAATATTTCTCTATCTAAATCATTTGCTTTGTTAAAATTGACAAAAGTTAAAGTTATGTTTTTCTATCTCAATATTCTTTATTTCAGTTCCAGACAAGATCTTCGTTTTTTTAAAACCGGTCTGGTATTATCCAAATTATTCGCCTACATTTGATATTCTAATCTACCATGGATCGTTTTTATTCCTCGGTAATTATTAACGTCAATTCTATCCGATTTTTATGAAGTGGTTGAATTAATGCAATTTTTCAATCATCGGGCAAATTTTCTGATTCCCATATTTCGTTAATTATTTTATGTAGTCTTTTGATTATCTTACTACATTCTTCCACATATCTGCAATATCCTGCCGCTTTATCGTTCTTCAACTTGTTAACAACAACAACAACAACAACAACAATATATTTGCATAAATTATAAACATAAAAGAAAATATAACACAAGGTGTTACAAACATTGTGTAAATACCTTACCACAATAACGCAGTAAGAATATAAAGAATAAAAGAAAACAAAATGTTAAATGCTGCAGGAAAAAAGCAAATGAAAAACCTGCGACTAGAAAATAAACACGTTTTCTAATTACAAATAATACGTGTTCATATAGAAAGTCTAAACTGTTAGAATATACTGTTTTGGTCGTGAGCTCTTAAATAAATACTATGTTAAAAAAAAATGTGAGTGAGATGGGTGTCGCGGGTACTTGCTAAGTAAAGGGGTTAATACTAATAAATATTATAATTAATTACTACATAATGTTATGTTTCAGTCATCTGTGTTTATATTTGGAATGCGTGAAACGAAATTGCCTAGAATTGTAATTAGCAATCGATGTGATCACAGAAAGTTTCTAGCTCTGCGGAAAGTATCCCAGTTTAAAGATACTATTCATTATATTTGAGAACACAACAATAGAGGAATGAGGGCGTTTCTTGATTATAAGCAGTGATGTATTATCAGAACCTACCGAAAACTTTAATTTCGTTTTTTTGATGATATTGGATACTTCCAGAGGGCACGTTAGCATAATGTTGGGTAGTGTTAATTGTATGTAATTTACATCTTAGTAGTCAGACTGGACTTTCTTACGCTGAATGTTGGAGGCTAATTGTAAGTTCTGTCTATGAATTTAGAGTAACTAGGACCTCTGCTTTCTCTCTGTCAGTGTAAACATAGTCGCCTGAGGACGAGTTGTAGAGAGGTGAATGAGACTTGCTGCGGTGGGAAAGGTTTGTAATCGCTTTGCAAAGACTATTATCCTTGGGGCTTATCGTGGAGTGGAAATTGTTGTACTTGTCGTTTTTTATGGTTTTTAACGTAATGACGAAGAGTTTTGATCAAAAGTGTCAATAGCTGCTTTTAAAAATAGGCGGCTGGTCGACAATAATACTTAGTACACAATCGTCTGATGTAGTTTTTGAATTTGATAAGTACAAGTATGTAACATGATAAATTAGATGTAGGTGAACAAACAATGGTCTTTTTAGGGGATATTCGATCGATGACCGAATTAGTTAGACAAGGTCACACTTAAGGTTTTGTCGATGTCAGAGGGATCGCTTATGTCAGTGTGAACAATGTTGTTGTTAATGTACTCGTTAAATTGATGCCAGTTTGAATTGTTATAATCTAAACATTTTTTTTTCAAGGGAGTTTAGTTGTTAAAAGAGTAGTGAGTATGGGATTATGATCAGATGAGAGATCGTAAATAGAGATTGGGTCTGACGTGTTTAGGTTTTTTACAAGTTGCTAAGTCTAAGATGCTGTTTCTGCATCCTGTATGATTGGGAAAAAGTGCGTGCTCAGAGGGAGCCACTCTGCGGAGAAAACCATTTAAGGACAATTGGTTAAGGATAGTGCCGGCAAAATTATCATTAAAGTAATTCCAACGTCTGCTTTTGGCATTGAAGTCTCCAACTAATATTACCTTGTGATTAACTCTCATTAACTGCCTAAAAGCGTTGGCAAAGTTACGCGTACATTTGGGTGGTTTATATATAGAAAGTTAATGGAATTGCCAACATAATAGTTGCTGTTGGTAATGATATTAACACCAAGAGCTTGGACACAGCTCAAGTGCGGTAGTGGAAGTAGTTCTACTTGGAAGTATTTTTTGATAAGAAGAGCAACACCTCCCACTCTATGACTTACAAGCTCTAAATATATTGTAACCAGGAAACTGATTATTGTGTTTGCTGTCTAGCTTTGTTTCAGATAATGCTGCAACATCAACACGGTTGGTACACATAAAATGATAAAGCTCGTCATACTTCTCGATTAAGGAATTACAATTCCAAGCGGCTAGTTTGATTCGTGGGATGGACGACAACTAATACATATTAATAATAGTTTCAATTATTACCTGTAGCATACTGGAAACATCCCTATTTTTAAGTGATTTAAAATTATTAAATATAGCTTTAATTACATTAAAAATATAACTTAAACTAAATTCGCGTAGCAAGTCCAAAATACTGCAAGAGAAAATTCATTGTTTGTACTGGGATCGGGGGTTATAATACGGGGAGAACGAACAGTTGAAGCGTAAGATGTTTGTCGATTACTTGGAACATTTACAACCAGGTTAGGTACAGAAAAATTATTAGAAGAGAAATCGAAACTTGATTGTTCAACTTCTTAATAATTCAATTAATAATACGAACAAATTGAAATAAAAAAATCGGACATAAATTAATGAAACAAATAAAAATTTGATGATAAAACAAAGAAGAAAACAAATGAAGAAAATAAGCACTTGTCAAATTGTAACAATTGTTTTTTCTATACTCCGTTATTATTTAACTGAAATGGTGATAAGTATAATTCCTCTCTGCTTAATGTTTTAGTAGAATCATAAAAATCTAGGAAGAGACGGTTGCAATTGATAGTACCTAGTAAGAGGTGACTGCTGTATACGCTCCACATATGTCTGTTCCCAGAGTTTCTTATGTTTCGACTGTATAAAATGAAACTAAAGAGAATACCACACTATTAGAAGACCGACCTTTAGTTAGTGAATTTACAATTTCATTGTCGGAGATTCCTCGATGTCCCGGTACCCATAAGAAAGACACAAATATACTCAAGTTTTCCAGATGATGATGAATGAAATCAATTAATCTGACGCCTTCCCTTTGTTTTCAATATCCTCCAAAATGCTTCGTGAGTCGGTGATAGTCATTATGATAATCTTCCATTATTCGCTGCCCTGAGTTGCTTTTTTCAGGTTGATCAACGTTCGCAACCCCGCTTCTTGTTTTACACCATCAAGTATATTTAGTCTTCCTTTTGCCTACATATTCCGCTTTAAGACGTCCGCTGGCATACCTGAATATCTTAGAACATGCCCGATCAATTTGAAACGTCTCCTTCTTATGGTAAGATTGTTCTATTTTCTCCTACACGATCTTAAATGTTTTTTTTTATTTGTAATTTTTTCTTATAATTTTCTGCATCATCGAGTTTCTCCAATGCTTCCAATTTCTTCTTGTCCTTACTCTGTAATATATATACATACATATTACATATATATATATATACATATACACACACACACACACATATATATATATATATATATATATAATCAGTCGTATATTTATCAATTGACCGTCGTGATCATTATGTTGAAACTAAATTCCTCCATAGTTGTCGATCATTTGTTGAATGTACCAAGTCTCACATTGACAATTTCACACGCCGACATCGACCTTTTCTTCTGTGTCCCTTCATTCTTCCTAATACAACTGTCTGTCTAAGTTCCGTGCACCCATTATATGACCGAAAATTTGTGCCTTTTTTGGCGTATGTCTTGTGAAAGTAGTTTATCTATATTTATCCGTTTAATGATTGCATCGTTCGTTTGTTTATCGTACCAACATTATACGCAAGCATTCCATTTCAAAGGCATCAATATGTTGCTGATCCATAGTTACCGATGTTTCGGAACCATAGTTAAAGATGGAGATCACCAGGGAGCAAATAAGTTGTATTTTTGTACAATTAGTGATATTTCCATCTCGCCAAGTACGTTGTAGTTTATTTAAACTCATCGTAGATCGTCCCTTTATTTCTTTGCTTGATCCTCCTTTATTGTTAATCCGGACACCTAGATATTCAAATCATTGACAATTCCATCTAATTTTTGTGAAGTACTAGATAGGTTTTCATTATCATGATCCATCATTATAATTTTTGTTTTATTTATGTTTATATGTAATCCGAATTCATGGCTTACTTCCGTCAGTTTATTTAAAGTTTTTCTTAATTATCCTAAGACTTGGTCCAGGGAAGCAGCTATGGAGGGAAGACAAATGATGTCGGCAAGGTCCAAGTTGACAATCGTAAGGCGAAAATGACATATTGGTTTAATCGACTGCGACACAGCGAAGAGGGAAGTAGTGGAAAACTACCTCATTAATTATTTCAAAGCAAAACCATTATGTTCACAAATATATATATATATATATTTAAAAATGTTAGTGGATTTTACAGATTTTTAAGGAAATTTTTTTCGATTTTTGAAATATAATTTCGGTTATTCATAATTTCAGGGTCGACTTTTCGCTTACAGCGATGCTCAACGTTATCGGTTGGGTGTAAATTTTATGCAGTTACCGATAAATTTCCCTTATATGGTAAACGTTACTAATTACGAACGGGACGGTACTCATACTTATTATAATCAAGACGGAGCGCCTAATTATTTTCCGAACAGTTTCGAAGGGCCGGTGGAAGATCGTCGTGGGAAAATGTCTCCTTATTACGTCTGCGGTGATGTCGACAGGTATTTAGCGATATTAATTTTTTACATTTCTTTTTCTCCTTCTGTGCCATGACCGATCTCGATCTTTGGCTCATCTATTGACAGACTCTATTAATTCCCTATACGCTTTCCAATCTCGACCTGTGTTGGACAATTCTTCAATGCTGCAGTTTGTCCATATTCGTAAGTTTTGGAACCAAGACATTCTTCTTCGCCCAATTATACTTTTTCCTTTTACCTTCTTTATTATTATATTCTGTATTTAGGCCCACCAATTCGTAAAATGTTATCAGTCTAACTGATAATTTCAGGGAATGAAAAATCGAAATTAATTCACCAGATCGCACGTTTCTATACTGTACTGAATTCAAGTATATAAGAGCTGAATAATACAACATCAAACGAAACTACAATTGATTCAAGAAGAAAAACAATACAATTGATAAATTAAGATATATTACTACAATATTAAAGGAAATGAAAAATTGTGATATTCCTTTTGGATACGGTGTAGGTAGAGGAGATACGGATAAACCATTAGTCAAACGGTCTTCATGTACAAGAATGTTTAAACATTACGTTTTGTCTGTATTTATGTATTAAGGTTATTGTAATTTTATTTAAATAAATATATATTCTTAAATAAAGAGTGTATATAAAATGGGTTTATTTTTCTTACACAATTTCAATCAATAAGCACGTAGAAAAATCTGCGGCGAAGTCGGTAGTCCATTGATCATGACTACGAAAATTAGTTTATATTAATCTATTTATTTATCTAATAGAATTTACTGATTTCATAACAGACTCCTGCTGTCTTGACTAGTATCTAGTAAATTGCTAGCTTCCACATTGACACGTTGGTGTAGCCTCTTCTCGTGTGCTGTAGCGAATTTTTTAGTCTCCTGTGTGCAAGTCTCGATGAACATCGTCATTTTTTGCATGTACATCTTAGTATTATGCTTTATTTAGCTTGAATCTTTGTTCTAGGAGACCTGTACAGCCGAGTGTTTATAATTATAATTTGTGTTCTGATAATTTTGATAGTATTATATTATATTTGTTTGATAGATTTTAACTCATTTTTAGTAATTTTAGTAAACCTAACTCTTGGATTGTCTTCAAATTATGATTATTAATAGAATTTCGCATTTTATCTAAATACTAATCTTTATTTAAATTGTATTACCCTTGTCAGTTTCACATATCATAAAAGTATTTATTTCTATTTATTTTTTTAAATTTTATAAAATCTTTTTTATATCTGTCTTATTATTCCTTTTTATTTTTGGTATTTATTTGATTTAACTTTATTAAGGTATTATTTATTTCTGCCTTTAAAGTTTTTTGTACTACATAACCAATATATTAACATTATATGTATATATGGGGAACTGCGATTTTGTCTATTACAACGTATATAGCACAACTTATATGACGTCATTTTTAAGATGGTAGTTTTATCCTATGAAAAATCTATAAGAAAATGGTTCATTGAATAGGAAAGTACATAAAAATTTGTAAAATTTATTAGCGACATATATATATAATCCCACGCATATGCTGTTACCGCGTATACTGTAAAATATATTTTTTTAAGTATACAGACTTTCCATTTGCGTAGTCCGTTAGATAAGCTATTTTACTTAATTGGTAGCCCCTAGTTTCACAAAATTATTTTATCAACAAATTTGCGATAATTATTTTTAATTCAAGGATTTTGCAGTTCAAATATTTAATTTAGTTTTTAATATTATGAATACTTATGATTAAACCGTATTTAAATTCTCCTTTGTTTAACTTTAATAATAATTTTTAAATATTTAAATGAAACTTGTTCTTAAGATATTATATGATTCCCGACCTAAATCATGTTTCATAATGTGAACTGGTGTGGAATGTATACATCTCGAATTATAACAATGCACAAAGTGGTGAAAATCATTAAATTCTATATTTTAGAAAAGACTACAAAGCCTCCTTTCGTTGATCATGTAACAAAAAATGAGAATTCGATGCGTAAAAATATTATACAGGACAAAATACTTGAAAAACTCCCTTAAGGAAGATGCCCAATGTTACGGTCACATCGAGTGAAGGTCTTAATTTTCCACCTAGCAGGAAACCGAAGTAGGCGAAAAAGAATCCTTAAAGTCACACGATGTCACTACGTCCTTGCGAAGGATAATGGATTCGATTGATCCATTTATTATGGAAATTCCGATTCTTCTTGGTGAAATTACTATATTTTCGCTAATTTAATTAATATGGTTGTAATTTTTTTTCAGGTATAGTACTAAGAATGATAACAATTTTTATCAACCGTCAGTTTTTTGGGAAAAAACCTTAGACGATGACGAAAGGCAACGACTAGTAAACAATTTAGTTTCTACTCTGAAGCACGCTTCCGATTTCATTCAAGTGAGCACAGATTTTTTTTTCATGTTTTCCTTTTAAACGACTTTTTTGTTTCAAACGTACTTACTTCTTCGACTGCGTCGTATAAATATTCTTTATCTCAGTATGTTTCGGTGACTTTATTTTGACCAAAAAAAATAAAAAAACGTCACTAATTACGTTTGAATGATCTTTAATGAAATGTTTCAGCAATTACGTCATCCTTTATATATAAAATAAATTAAATAATAATAACGATGTGAATGAAATACAAATTAATTATTTCCAACTATATAACGCATTTAGCTTAAAACCCAGATTCTTGTTGATAGATCAAATTTTTGAAACGATATATTTTAATGGTTTGTGATCTATCGGAAGTATTAGAAAGGGAATCGATGTTTGCAATGAAAAAATAAAATACAACAAAGCACTAGGACGGAATAATGCCAGAAATGTTGAAATATGATCAGCGATAAAACAGTTGTGACATATATGTTCAACCATTGTATAAAGGAATGAAAAATCGCAACATCACGAAACAGTGTGATAATAGTATTAAAAAAGAAAACAAAAGAAGATAAAAGAGACCTGAAAAAGTACAGATCGATTAGTCTACTGTCAAGCGTATACAACTGTCTGCAAAGATAATAATGAACAAGTTGGAGAAAATACTAGATGGACAACAACCAGTTGGATAAACAGGATTAAGACGTATTAGATTCAGATTGTACTATTGATTCTAAAATGTAAGGAATTAAATTTACCTTTGTAACTGGGATTTATAGATTTCGAGAATGCGTTCGTATACACATATTATATAGTTCATGCGTAGAAAATAATCGGTATAAACGAGTCGTAATTAATATATACAACTCTACTCTGAGCATGAGTATTCTGCAACAGATAAATATCCAGCCACACCAGAGAATAATGCCTATCATTTATAAAAGAATATTAAAGTTCTTTGGGCATATTATTCGAGCTAATAGCATCGATAAGGTGGTCATTCAAGGAAAAGTACAATTTTCCAAAACCGAAAGAAGTGCGCATTATTAGAATTCACTCCGAAATAATTTGAAAAAAAAAACCAACGTTCGTATATATTAACAAAATGAACAAGTGATCATGAGCGGAACATATTGGACGGCAATCTGTTGTTCGAAGATAGACAAAATAATTTTTTATAACGAGACCATAGAGAAACCAAGGATGGCCAAATAGAAAACGAACGGATGATATGATTCAAACGGTAGAAAATAATGGCTTCGGAAAGCACAGGATAGGAAGGAGGAAGTGGTCACACCAAATCAACGATGTTACACGGACAAATAATAATAGTAATTACAATACTTTAATAATTAAAACGTAATTAGCCTATTCTTACTGTAAAATCAACGTAACTAGAGCGAATTCTTTGTAAATGAACGTCTACCATCTACGATTGTATTCTGTAATCTATGTATTCCGTTCTCGTACCCTTCACTAAGCTCCGCTCAACATGAAATACATCACTGCGGATCAACGGATCACGGAATGTGTTGATTGCGCGTTTATCACATTAACCTTCATCTTCAGCAAATCTTCTCGTCCCGCTTACCGACATATAGTGTGTACTCAAATGTTCGTTCAACACATCCACCTAGAATGTCATCCGGTTTTTTGTCTACATCTTCCTACTATACGCGTTAATTTACTCCCGTACGATAAACAAACGTTCAAACTTCTATTTCTCAAAAAGTCTGAAAAACATCTAGCCGCACGTTCATCATCGTGTCCCTGGTCAGTGTTGCAATATTAATTATAAGTAATGTCCCGTTGTATTTAATTATAAAAAATGTTTAACAATTTTCGTTTGAAAAAAATTTCGATAAATATAAACCGAGCGGATATTTTATTTATTCATCTATCGCTATCGTACGCTGTGTTGGGATAGGCATTGCTACACCTTGTTTGTCACGATAATAATAATAATAATAATAATAATAATAATAATAATAATATCGTCAATAATAACGATGAATATATGAAAATATTCAAATTTTTTTCTAATAATAATAATAAATAATCATATCTATGTTCCGTAATATATGCGTTAAATATACGGACATATTTTGTATTTATTTTAAATTTATTATCGATTTTTTAGAAACGGGCTATCGATAATTTCTCTCAAGTTAATATAACCTTCGGAGAGATGTTGACTGTTGGTTTAAAAGCAGCCAAAAACGATGTTTCTTCGTAAAAACATATATATATATATCCGTGTTTAAGTGTTGTTTATATACATTCATAAGAATTATCGAGCAGTTATAAAAAATTATTACATAAATTATTATTATTTCTCGTTTTACGAATTATTTAATGCGATCGAATAATCCAATTATTAATTGTATATTTAAAAACACCTTACAATAATTTAAATTTGAATTTATTTCAATATTACGCTTTTACATCGCAAAATGTACATAATAAACGAAACAGCCAGTTGTATATTCGACTATACCTGTACGAGTTAAAGAACGAAGAAATAAAAAAAAATTATAAATAAATATAAACTTTATCTTTTTATTTCCTTTTTCCTGCTATGGTCTACGCCTAGCCTTTCTAGGCTATCAGTAGATGTTATCGCACTTATGCAGCTATCGATGGTGTAGCTAATTACCGTTCACATAGCGGCTTTTTGTCATTAATTAGAGTACATCTAGTGGTTTCGTCCGTTATAGCCGGCGAATCTTATTCAGATTATCCAATAATTGCTGTCCAGTTGTTATGTCTATCCAACCTATCAACATATGTTTGCTGTTTTTTTTTTTAAATGACTTCTGGTATATATTGTACATCTAAATGGCGGTGTAGTGTCTCGTTGCTTGCGAACCAAGGGACATTTGCGAGTGCTCTGAGGGTTTTATTCTGAAATATCTGTATTATTTTTATACTACCTTTCGCACTGCATACCCACAATTGGCATCCATATGACCGTACTGGCATGAGTACCTGTTTATAGAGCAACACTTTGCTATTTAAGATAAGTTTCGATTTTCTCGCTAGTAGCAAATACATTCGTTTTAACCTTTACATTAAGTCCTGTTCTTTTAGTTGTAATGTGCTTACGCCACATCATCTTGCTGTCTAGATATAATCCAAGATATTCCCACTTCGTTTTTAATCGGTACTGTTGTTCATAATAATATCTTTTGTATTAATAATTTTCCTGTTTGCAAATGTCACATGCGTTGATTTTGTTTCATTCATTTTGACTTTCCATTTCTCACATCGATAGGTGGTGAGATTTACGCTTGTCTGCAATATTTCATTCACTTTATTAGGATAACTACTTGAACAATAAGACTGCTCTATCGTTAGCAAATGGAGCAATTTGTCTTTTCAGGTTTCGATAAATCGAAGCTTAATTTAAATACAACGTTTTAAATTTAATTTAAATACAACGTTTTAAATTAAGCGATCGGGAACACAACATTCTAAGCGATAAATAATATAAATAATTAAATATCTAAGTAAATAATGTGATAAACTGACCTTGTGATTAGTCCCTATGTACATATATACATTATACCAGTCGTGATATAATGAACAAACAAATATATTCATACATACACACACACACAACTACTTTGTTAAAATATGTATAATAATGACCATAATAATAATAGTAATAAATTAATAATATTTAATTTTTAAAACACATAATTACTTCGCCAGCAACTTAAGCTGATTCATCAATGATGTCCAATAAATAAATTAACAGGATGATGAAGCTGAGCGAAAATGTACTTGCCAGTTTTTTCATTTTTCATATTCGTCTACATTTATTTAATCGGGGGTTTTCGTTAATTTTGAATACTTCTTGAAATATTCTTTAAAATTCTGAAATAAGGAAAAAATTATTTAAAAGATTGGCGATACTAATGATTTCTGCCCTAGGTATTCCAGCTTAATGCGCTTCTAAAAAACTTAATTAAGACATGCAAATAGCGTATATATATATATATATATATTCCCATACGATCTGTCCAGGATAATAAGTATCGATGATGACGATAGAACTTGATATTAATGTGGTATCTCTGAATTACACACTATCTGTGAACTAAATTCGTTTGTCAAGTTCGAGCTGACTATGTCGTCCAAGACGATTAAGTCGTGTGTCATTATTCAGAAGACCAACTGCCAGCTGATTCGCATGACTCGTTTATATTGTCTAATCACACTCTTAATATTGAGTATTTTAAGATCCCTGTGTAAATCATCGTCCCGAATATAGCATGATGACGACGAGAAGCAATCTGGAATCGCTGAATAATAATTGGAACTGCTGGTTGTTCCCCAAATCTGTACACCGTATGTCCATATTGGATTGAGGATTATTTTGTGTATTAATAATTTATTTTAAATTGACAATTTCTAGTATTTTCCAAGTAGCCAATTTAACTGTTTGTACTTTAAATGAAGTTGTTTTCGTTAAGCTATTATATGATCCTTCAATGCAAGCTGTTGGTGTCATCACAAGTATTTTGACTGTGTGGATTTTCTTTCATTAACTTTGATTTTTCATAAATTAAATCACCTTTCTAAATCTGTTATATTATGATGTTGTTGTGGGGGTCTCCATCAGTTGCAAGTAATGGCGGTATCGTCTGCAAACATAGCTGTAGTAGTGTTAATATTTTCTGGTAAGTCTGACATAAATCCGATATAACACCGGTCCTAGTACGCTGCCTTGAAGTACTCGTAATTGTATTACATGAATGTTAGAATAAGTACCATTTACATCAATGTGAAAATAGCGACTTATAAAGTAAGATTAAAGCAACGTGAAGTATTGATGAGGCAATTTAATATATATCATTTACATCAATGTGAAAATAGCGACTTATAAAGTAAGATTAAAGCAACGTGAAGTATTGATGAGGCAATTTAATATATATTTGACTAATAAATTATTATATATATATATATATATATATATATATATATATATATATATATAAAATAATTTATTAGTCAAAATTTGTAGTGTAAATTATAATTTTGTTTATTGATATTGGAGTTGTTTCTCGTGCACCGCCGTTTAAGTTAAATCAGGAGAGGCCGCTCCTTACAATTTGTTGTCATAATTAATAGTAATAAAATTCTCACATACATTCGCATTTACCCGGGTTGTGTACTATTGCTACAATTACTCTCGCATGCATTAGAATTATATTTAAGTTAAAAGGTGACGTAATAATGGTCTTATATTTACAAAATACACGCGGTTGATAGAATCATATAAAGAATATGTACACTTGAAAAACTACAATAATTATTTATTTATATAACTAGGTTTCTCGATATTACGTGCACATCACACAAACACACACGCAGAGACACATTGGAACGGACCATTATGTGACGACTATTGTGTTCTGAAATCTAGGACAAAGTAAGTGGAAAGTAAATTTTGCGAAATTTTGAGCGGTTTGTTGTTCATTGAATTTTATATTTGTTTTATTGAAGTGTCTTATGGTTTTGTAGTTTGGACATTCGAAAATAATATGTTCTACAGTTTCCTCAGCCAGCAGGAGCATTTATCATCTTTGTTTAAGTCAAAACAACATAAGTACGCGGCAATTTTCCCATGTCTGTTAATAGTTTGGTCGTATAAAAATCCGGTGAAAATTTAAAGTTATGTCTATCTAAAAAGTTAGGGATCATTTCAAAAGTGTGGTGCTCAATTGCATATTTTTCCCATTTGGATTGCCAAATTGCACTGTAACAGTTTTTAATTCGTTTGTTATGGGATGCTGCAGAGGCAAAGGAAACGTCCTGTATTATTAGTGATAAAGAGCTTAGTTCTCGATCTAGACTTTCATTAAGTGAAATTCGTTATTCTTTATTGCAAATATGACCACTCTGATTTTCATTAGTGAGTCAAGTGGTAGTACACAACAAATAGCGATTAACGCACTGTGTGAGATAGTTGTATATCCTCTGCATGCGTTAATTAGAAATTTTCTTTGTAACGAAATTATTTTTTGTGAAAATTTTTATTGTTAACCGTTGGATATACACACACGGAACAGCGGTAACATACAGCGCTTTCAACCAGCGATTTGTATATTATCATTCTGCAATTAAAATCGAATCCTCAAGTATTCTGACACGCTTTTAGCAATTGGTGATATTTCCCATTCAGTTTTGATATAATATTAGTTAAATGTGAGTTTGTCGTCAATTATTAAGTATTTAACATATTCAGCAACCTTAAGTTGAGAGCCTTGGAATACGACTTTTATAGTGTTTCTAGTTAAGTTTTAATGACTTAGTGAAAAGTGAAGCGAAAGATTTATCGACGGTGTAGATTAACGTCAATTAACCATCTTTCTAACTCACGTAACGTTTCATTTGCAACATGTTCCAGTTCAATTTTAGAATCTCCTTTTATGATGAATAATAAATCGTCAGCTTAAATAAAATCGTCGAAAGTAGCGGACCTAACACACTGCCTTGATTTTGCCGAAAGCATTTAAAAGATAAATCGGTCGATAGGATTTAACGCTATTTAGGTCTTTATCAGGTTTTTTTAATAACATCACCTTCGCCTCTTTCCACATTTTTGGGGAGTATGCCATAGTGTAAATTTTTTCATCATAATGTTAAGCAGATTTGGTGTACATTTATGAATTAATTTAATCACTTCGTAATTGTATCGGGCCTGCTGCTTTGTTGTTTTCAAATTTTTTTATAATAATATTTAATTTGCTTAAGTTTAACAGAGGCTGTGTATTTTCGTTTAATATCGAATTCTGTTGTTCAATTTTAAAATTCGAATGTAATACTTTTTGTTCTGAGTTGTGTGTGATCGCATTATCATTTGGAAATAGTGACGATAGGCAATGGTTAAAGTTATCGGTGATGTTTTTTATAGGTGCACCATGTTCTTTTGAAAATAATGGGGTGTTATTTGTACGTTTGAGTTTATCAAAGGCGATTTTGTAATTTAAACCCCAAGGTTTAACATTCTCTGAACAGAAACGTTTCCAAGAGTTTAATTTGGATTGTTTTATTTTATACTTTAAAATCTTTTTATACTTATTTTAAATGGTACTTACGTTCTTGTCTTAAGATGGAGTTTTTGTTCGCTAATAGAAGCAACGGTTCTTTTTAGTTAGAATACTATAATATTTCATTTAATCATTCGACCATTGATTAACCTTGTTGATTTTTCTAAAAGAGCAATTCCTTTCCACCAATTCTCCGGTTTCTATCCACTGATCACAGGATTCATCACTACTAATGAGTGTGTACAGTCATTGATTATTTTCTCTGCATTCTTTGTCAATTGCGTAAGAATGTTGTTGTAATTTATGTTTTTGATTATTTTTTACGTTGATAGTGTTTATATATATATTTATGATGAGAAAATGAATTACATACCATCACATCGGATACATGATTCGAGCAACTTTTAGAAGTTATCACCAAGTCAATGACGTTTGCATTTTTAAATGTAGGTATGTTTTTTCATTTAGAACGATTAGTTCGTTCTGGACTATAACATGAAGAAGGAGCTTAGATTTTATCCTGAATTTTTCCTATCACAAATTTCAGAACGGACATTCAAATCGTCAGTCAATAGGATACGTTAATAGGGCAAACGGGTTAGCAGATTACCAAGTGCTGTTATGTATGGTTCAACCGGCATATTAATGAAGAAGTCGACATTGATAATAATTAAATTGGATACTAGTATTGCTACGATATTATTCATGTGGTCTATTATTATTATTTGATGTACGATATCGGCTGAAATACAAATAGCGCAGAGACTATTATTAATTAGATTAAATCTAGTGAAACCGTTTAATCTATTGTTACAAGATAAGGTTCAGTAATTAATATTATATTAACTTTATTGCATAATTATATAGCGTGCTTTGTGCCGTCAGAGAGTGGTCCGCATTATTAAGTATACATTTAAGATTACTATTCATTATTATAATTTATATGTTTTTTATATTTTCCCTAATTTTCATTACATACGGGCACTTATGACTATGTGGGTGGTGATGTGTATTATTTGTATCGCTATTGCTATCATTATCTTTAATTTTAATATTAACCTTATGTTCTATACAGTTTGTACACAAGGATTTAATACTGGTTTCCAAGCGTTTAGTAGATTCCTCTGAAATTTGACAATCAGCGACATTATGCCCCACCTTCCAACATTTAAAACACTGCTTAATCGACATTGTTTCATACACGTTGCATCGTGATCAGCCAATGTTGATCTTCTTTGCCTTCATTAACTTGCGAAAAGGTTCTTGTTTGACTTCGAAAATTGCACGTCGGTGAGGACCAAAAATGATTTTAGTATGTAAGCACTTTTCTTCTGTTGCGATAGTAAAAGATTCTTCTATTTTTCCAGTGGAGCATCCCCCTGGATTGCTAGTAATGACTACTTCTGGGTTCTGTTGATTCCTTCCTCTTATTTCCAAGCTTTCACACTTAGTTGCAATTCCTTCCTCTATTTTGGTGGCATTATCTTTTGTTTGGCATCCGATTAAGACATCTCCGGAGGCTAACTTTTTAAAAGTCTTCACTTTAACTCCAACCTTTGTTGCATTCACTTTACTTCCTAATGTTGTTTCAGCATTTGTTTTATCAGTGCTGTTAGTAGAGTTTACAAGTAAATATTGTAAAGATTGACTTGTCAGCGAACAATGTCCGTCATAGTTGGTGTGACATTTGTGTTGTCGTACTCGGTAGTAGGTTCTTCTTTCTTATTCAGTTCGAGCTTAAGATATTTATTTTCCTGCTTTAATTTCACTATTCGTTCATGCAGCTGTTCATTCTCCGTGTTTGAACGTTTTAACTGCGTGAGTTCTTCTTTTATTAAGACCATTTCTCCTAAGAGATAGTTTATCGACGATTCCAAAGATTCAACTTTGCGTACATCTCTTCTTATGTTTATCATTTCCTTTGAATTTAAACTTGTCGGTGAACAGGTATTTGTAAACTGACTCGTGAACGGGAAGCCAACTGCGATGAACACGCCATCCACATAAACATGCTGTGTGTTCTTATCGTCTAAAAAACGGCTTGTTAGGGAAGACTGATGTATAACTGGAAAACTAAGGAACAAAAATGTTTGAACCAAATTTTAATCAAAAATATAAACACCAGTAATTTTTTTTTTTTTTTTTTCTTCACAACTGACCAACTTTGATGGTCATCAAGTGATTTATTTATTTATTTATTTATTTATTTATTTATTTATTTACAAAACAATACGGCGTACACAACAGCATAACGCCAATTACAGTGTACGCTCTTACAGAATAATTATAAAGTAAAAGTATGAACAAAAATAAAACTGAACCACACTCGCACAACACGCTAATTAATATAAATAATATTTAGATTGAAAACAAAAAATTACTAATACAAACCGAAAAATGATTCTAATGTAATACAATACCCACATACAAGCACACATCCAAAAAGCACAAAAAAAAACCAGAAATATACCAGTCATACACCCATACTTTCATGTAAACAAACTCCATCAACGCACGCACATATGACCAAAATAAAATAAACTTACTGAAAAGTAACAACTGAAATATAGAGTCTAAAAAAATTTATTATATACAAATTTACTATCGAAATGAATATCTAACTGTGGATAAATATTTAGTATGTTATTATATAGACGTAAGGTGGATAAAAGTGGTGAGTTGTAACCTAGATTTGTACGAGCATGCGATTCATAGAAAATACGATGTGACCTACTATTAACACTGGGAACCATAAATGAAATTGTAGATAATAAATAATTGTCATCTATGCGAGCGTTACAAAGATCATGCAGGAACCTCAACTTACTTATCTTTCTTCTAGCACGCGAGGATTTAATATTTAGGAAATCGCATAAAATATTATAACTTAAAAATGTTGGATAGACACCAGTTTGGCGGTAATAAATATACCTCAAAAACTGAGATTGAACTTTTTCCACCATATGAATATATTTAGTGTAGAAAGGATCCCAAACCACAGATGCGTATTCTAATTGCGATCTTACAAGAGTGTTGAATAGTAACAGCGGAGTCCTAGGATCACGAAATACGCATGAATTTCTAATGATGAAACCCATAGTTCTGTAAGCATTTTTGGTAACATTACCAATATGAGTTGCAAATTTAAGCTCGTTGTCAATATAAACCCCCAAATCCCGAACACAGGTTACATTACAAACTGGAACATTACCCATAGAGTAATCAAAGAGACATTTATTTTTTGTACGACAAAATCGAATATAAACACACTTCTTATAATTAAAAGGTAAATAATTATTGTCGCTCCATGTCACCATTCTACACAAATCATCTTGCAACAATTCACAATCACTAACAGTTTTAATTGATCTAAAAATTTTTAAGTCGTCCGCAAATAATAGAAATTTTGAATGTAAGTTAATTCCTATATCATTTATGAAAATATTAAATAATAGCGGACCCAAATTAGACCCCTGTGGTACTCCGGAAGTAGGAGTGTATTGTTGGGACTGGTATCCGTTAAATAATACGTAACACACACGCGAAGTTAAATATGATCTAAATAACTGTATGTAATCGTCAGAAAATCCGTAATTATGTAACTTAACCAGAAGTAAACTATGGCTGACTTTGTCAAAAGCCTTACTAAAATCCGTATAAATACAATCAACTTGAAGACGCTGCTTCAAACAGTCAGTAATTAATTTTGTATATGTAACAAGATTAGTTGTAGTAGATCTAGACCTTAAGAAACCATGCTGTTCAGGAACAACTCTAGGCAAAAAAAATTTATACAATCTTTCATATAGAATTGATTCTAATATTTTGCTGGGTACACATAGTAGGGAGATAGGACGATAGTTTTCAGCTGTACAACGATCACCAGACTTGAAAATTGGAACAACCTTAGCTGTTTTTAACAATACAGGCCATTTACCTGTTCCAATAATAAGATTGAACAAGTATATAAGTGGCTTTTCAAACTCTACCGAACATAGTTTAAACAATATTGCCGGTAATCCATCAGGCCCGACACTCCACTTAGGTTTCAGAATCTTAATAGATTTTTTATAATCATTTATGGTGATTGGAGCAAGTTTTAAGTGTCTTCCATCTTTAATTAAAGAGGTTTTAAGTGTCATGAAGCTGTCAGTCACATGAACAGATGAAAAATACTCTGCAAAAGCATTTGAAATATTCTTACTAGAACAATGATCTATATTTTTGTATTTTACTACGCTAGGGTGTAGCCGATCATGACGTCTATATTTAACAAAAGCCCAAAAATTGCTAGTGTTTTTTTGAATACCAGCCTCGGTCTTAAGAATATAATCATCATAAAAATTCCTTATTAGCTTTTTAACTTCAGCCCTAGTTTACTAAACTTAAAATAATCAGTTTCCTTGCGGGTTCTACGATAGGATTTTCTAAACTTAGTTTTCAGTTTTAATTTACGAACAATTTTTGGGGTAAACCAAGGCGGGTATGTTGACTTTCTAGATGATTTCTTGGTAAGATGCTTCTGAAGTTCATTGTATATTAGACTATAAAAATAAGAAGTTGCATCATCCACATTTCTGATATTATAAAGTTGTTCCCAATCAATCAGGGAAATTTTTTGTTTTAATGTTAAAGGGTTTGCTTTCCTAAAGTTGTAAGGTGCCACGCTTGTACTAAAATCCACTTTATATAAAGAACTACAGCGAACAGTGATATCCAGAGCAGGATGATACTTATCCTCAGGAAGAAGCGGATCAAGTGACCTCTGTACATCAACACTCAAAACGGAAGTAGTAATGATCAAATCTAAAGTTTTTCTCTGCGAATTAAGGACATTATTTACTAAACTGAGATTATTAATTTCAATGAAATTTGAAAACGAATTAATATTTTTATTAAGATAATCAAGCGGAGTACCCGAACCAGAGATGGATAAGTTGAAATCGCCCATAATCATAATATTAATTCTATTTTTCATATTCAATAATAAATTATGACATTCATAAAAAAATCTGCTATAACAAGAGCAAGATGTACCAGGAGGAACATAAATACAACCGATAAGTGTTTGTACATGCAGACTAACATTCCTGACCTTAATCCAAACTGAATCTATATTCCCAAAACTGGGAAACGCAATTTCTTCTGCAACATATGTGTCCTTAATCGCTAACAAGACTCCGCCTCCCCTCCTACCGACTCTATCCTGACGATAAGCAAAATAACCTTGATTTAAAAATTCATTGTTGTAAACACTTCCAGTTAACCAAGTTTCAGTGAATCCTACAATATCAAAGTTACTTCTACACATTCCTAAATGAAGTTCTTTTAACTTTGTATTTAATCCCCGAACATTTTGGTAATACACTTTAAGTCCCATTATAGTAACTGTTTGAAAATTTGGCGATAAATAATAGAATAAATAAGAACTCCAATAAATAAGAATAGACGAGTTTAAGTAAGAAATTTGACAACTTTAACCTATTACATATAAAAAACGGAAAAGAAGTAAAACAGTTCCTAAAATATATCCACCTTGCATAATCAAAAAAACCACCTGAATATGCTAATTCGTAAGGGTAACAAACATCCAAATATATATCAACAAATAAATAAAAATCCACGTAATAATTCTCTTAAGAATAATTTTAGCAAAACTGCGTATAGCATAAAGAGAGATAAAACTAGTATTAGTATTAATGAAGTGACTAAATGAACGGTAGAAAGTACATACTTTAAATACACTGACATACAACACAAAAATACGCTTAAAAATGATAATAATAAAATACATGCGCACCAATACATAATATACCAACCACACTCATAATATCTATACATATACATACTACAAATAAACATAAAGTACATTTCATATAAGACGATATAATGCGTAACGCGAGAGTGGGAAATTTTAAATCGTCTTCTCTTCCGAAATTCTAAATGACAATTTATCGTAATCGGCCAGCGTTCTTATCACAATCCTTTGATTAGACGCACTGTCAATGACACAGTTTATTTTACCGTCTTCCGTCCAGACATTTCTACGACCGTATTTATTCAATAATTCCCGTACTATGTTCATCCGTTTCTTCATTAAATGTTCCCGTATACTATATTTGTATTTTTCAATAATCGTTTATTACTGAATAGTAATTTTCGATATCTATAGCTGACGAACTTTACTACAATTGGTCGAGTATTAATCCCCAGTTTATCTACTTGTCGCTTTCCAATCCTATGCGACCTACAAATAGCTTCGATCGGAACATTTACCGATAATTTTTCTTTAGCCAGTTTCATAATACACTCATCCGTATCTTCTTTATCTGTTTCGGGAATTCCGTATATCATCAACGAATTTCGACGGCTATATTGTTCCAATTCTTCTAACTTGTTACTAACTTGAGTATTCATATCTGTTACCTTTCTATTAAGTTCCACGAAGAAATTCGTCAGTGTATTCTTCACCGCCTGCATTATGTTATTAGTAAGTTCAACTCGAAATTCGTCATTCATTTGGAAGTCAATATTCCCCAACGCCTGCTCAACTGTCTGAGTTATATCTTTTAACGGAGACGGGGGTTTATCATCTTTCTTTTTGTACCAGCGCTCCTTGTTTTTATACCACTACTATTACCGGATGACATACTGAATGGAATTTATTCGTAACGATAATATTATATAAATGATATAAACGTACCTTTTAAAATATAGTTGTATTATAACGCGCTACACATCAATGTCACTATACCAGAAACACACGTCTTATCATTTTAACAGCACGACAAATTTAAGCGAATAAAGTGTTTTGTGGAGGGTTAGTACTCAGCAGTACTCCCTCGAAACGCTATAATGTTTAAACAAGGTCTAAAGGCTTATTTCGCCACAGTCTGCGGGTTTCGCCAGAGTTATCCAGCAGGTTGATAGCAAGTGGATTCGTATGAACGCTAAGTCGGGCGACATGTTTATTTGCTTGTATTTTGATTTCATCCTCCACAAACATAACATTCAAGTCACTATGGAGGGTAAAATTTGACACGATTAGTCTGCAATTATTTTTGGAACACAACATAATTCAAGTGACCGCCGTTTGAACAATACATTCTTTCAATATTTTCATAAAATATTCAAATATCTTTTCACGCATACGTTATCGAATTTTTGACATTTCTTCATAAATTCGACTTTTCAAGTCGTCTAAAATTTCTTGGTCGAATTTCGTGAACACGATTTTTGATGTATCTTCATAACAAAAGTCTGGGTGGAGCAGTAAAGTTTTGCAACGCGACAATATGCGATTACCAAACGCTTTCTTCAGTTATATACATATGATATATATATATATACATATATGTATATATATGTGTAAAAATGTATATGAAAACCAGTATAAGCTCTTTTTAAAAGTAATGTTATTTAAAGGTGAAATTATTTTATTTATTCTTATCGTTTTAAACGAACCCAATAAAATATCTATATCGTATTAATATTTATATGAACTTTTTCATTTTTCCTACAACAGTATAGAATAAATTTCTTAAACGTTAACAATATCTTTAATATTAATATTTGTATTAGCAGAAAATATTGATAAATGAAATACAGTATTACATTCAACACATTCTTTTAATAAATTGTTTAATGTTCACTTTAACGCTAAGCTTACTTTCACTATCGCATAACACACCTTACGTCAACATTATAAGTAACCCCGTTTAATACCACTTTAACTGGTTTTCTTATTATATAATATATGCACACACACATATATATGTGTGTTTGTACGTGTCTACGTATACATATGTACGTATTCTAACATGTAGGATTTATTTATATTTTGATCATTATACATCAGTGGTTTTCTAACTTGATACAAATATTTTCCAACGTGCCAATAATTTCTGGTGTGGGGGAAGTTTTATTTTTAAAATACGCTGCATCGAAGAAATATTTTTTATGATTTTTGGTGTAACTATTGTCATGTGGAAGCTGGTACTTTTTTTATTCGAGTAAGGGTATATGAATGATAATTTTTATAACAGCCTTTGTTTTTTAATTTTTAAAATTTTCGTCGTGTTCAAAATTCAATTAAAGAATTGAACGAACTAAAATTATTCTCGAAAACCGATCTCTATGCTAAGAAATAGGAAGTTGGAAGTTTAAAAAAATTACAAAATTTTCCCTGATAAAAATTTTTGTCGAAATTTATATATTGGGTATTAAGTTTTCTTCCGTTATATCTTTACAGTTCGGCGTAGATTAATTCGTAAGCATGTTTATCCTGCACGCATCTGCGAATTATTTATCTGTTTCCATTTTCACTGAACTGGGGGAATTGTGATTTTTTAGTTTTGTACGTTTATTTTTTACATACAAAATGGACTGTTGCATGCAAGGCGCTACTTATATGTAACGCAGATTTGCGCGCATGGGATGTTATACGAACTGGGATGCCATTACCTTTTTTTGTGATAATTAAGAATTAAGTAATGATGAAAAACATTCTATGCAGCAAGTTGGTTTTGAATCCTCGACCGTGGAGTTGATAGTCCAGCACTCTAGAAACTGCACCACCACGACATAGACATATATGTATACCAACCCGATGATCGAGCGTTCTAAAACCAGCTCGCGGATATAGAGTGTTTTCCATCATTACATAATTCTTTATCACGGAGGAGGCGGTAGCATCTCACTCTATATAACAACATGTGGGTGGTATATAATTAGTGCCTTGAATGCTGATCCATTTTGCATGTAAAAATAAACGCACAATGGCTAGTCACAATGTTCGGGAACTGAATACGACGTTGATGGTGTTGATAGATAATATTAATGTATAATTGAGTAGTAAACAAAGGTTATGACTAATAACATAAATGGTATATCAAGAAGCTAAATAATGAGCACATCGAACAGGTACCGCGATACATTTATCTAGCACTGGAAATAACTGTGGTATACAGAGAGAAGATACGTAGAAGCATATCTCTCGCATGACTGCATTCGAGAAGTTATGCAACATATTGCGGGGAACAAAGATATACCGAACAGTTTGAACTGTAAACCTTATAATCAGTGTGTCTCACCGGTATTAACATACGGAGCAGAAACATTAAACAGCTCACGAAAGGATAATACTAAACGTCAGGTTAAAAGATAGAAAAACTAGTCCGGGAGCGAACAAATAGCAAAATTGAAAAATGGACGTGGGCTGACAGGTGGACAAAACATATACTGCAATGATGTCCATTGAATTCCAAAAAGGAAATGAGGCAGACCAACAATACGGTGGCGAGGTGATATTGTGAAAAATGCACGGATCAATTAGATCCGAGTTGCATAAAACATAAACCATTGCAATTGTCTGGGACATGCCTACACTCAGCAGTGGGTTGATATTATATCGATGAAATTTTGTACATACCCGTAATTTATTAAGTAGGTGTTTAAAAATTGACTCTATGCAACATATCGAATTCTGAAATTTCGGGCGCCGATTCCAGAGTATATCCAACATAAAATTTGGAGATTTCGATTTTTTTCTGGTCGTGTTTTCTTCGATACTTATTTAAATGTACGATGAAAAGTTCAGCTCGATCGCGTTAACCTTTCGAATGTTACAAGCGTAGAAAATTGTTTTTACCGTGTATACGTTAGTAAATATAATTACAAAAATTTTATATATCCGGTACCGTTTCGATTTAAGGTATCGGATGTTCTGGAAATATTTTCTAATCCACGAGAAAGAAAAAAATTCGATCGAAAAATTACAAAACTCATTAAAAAAAATATTACGTCTCCTTCTGATATTTGTCAAAACTGAATAAATTTATGAAATGAAATTCGACACGATTAAAATAGTTATAGTTACGTACGTAATAGTATGCGATTTGTATCTAAATATATTTTCAATGTAATACCGAGTAAAAATCGACCGCTCAGGTACTGCATATTACTCGTCTACCGTAAATGTCATGTAAATATTAATAAAACGAAAATAAATAAATTATTTATTCGAATTTAATTAGTGGCCATATACACACATTTCTTTCTTTTTACATTATATATATATATATATATATATATATATATATATATGTAATGCTATAGTTGTGTTAACAAATTACATTCTTTTTTTTTTCATGTGTGTCTTTCCTTATACTTTAATCTGTGCTGTTAAATTTATTTAAATATATATATAATATACGGATTATAAAAATTTTAAAGCACTGTGGTATGTAAATCATTGGAACCAAAATACATCATTTATAAATATTCAAATTTCGTATGAAATTTACGCGTATAAAGTAACTTACATAACGCGATAATAAATTGCAGATGTTATTCGGGCATCAGACTTACGTAATCTTCTTCATAGGTTATGCGTTCGCGTTCACACATGTTAGATACAATATTAATTGGTTGAAATCTTGTTGAACCTGTTTTATAAAGCCACTTATTTTACAAGCAGGCAGAACTATATCTGCATCTATGCATTTATATATATATATATATATATATATATATATATATATATATATATATATATATATATCGAAGTTTGGAAATTAATTTCTCCGTATAAATTTTAAATTAAAGAAATTACGAATAAAACCGCGAATATTTAGTAACCGTTTTAATAATTTTAATCTGACAGAAAAACATTCCAAAGACGTCGTAGAGAAATAAAATTTAAAGGATAAAGATTTCTTCTAGTTTTTTTTTTTTTTAGTTGCTGATAATTATTGGTTAGAGCATTCGAAATTTTGGCTTCCTTAATTTTCCAATAATTTTTTCACATGTTTATAACAATTCTACCTTGTTTAAGACGCTAAAGCTACATCGTTTACATTTTGCCAAATTTTTGCTTATATATATCTATGCGTCGTTCCGTTTTAACAGATTTCATTTATAAATTATAAATTAATTAAATAATAAGTTTATATATGCACCTAATTTCTCGTATGCAGTTATTACAATATATGAATATATGTATATATGATATATAGGTGTATATGATATATACATGTATATATGTATATATGATATATATAACAGAATATCCACAGAAATCGAAAAATACCTACCTGCCGAGCAAGCTGGTTTTCGTACTAACAGATCTTGTGTTGATCAAGTAGAGCTGCATTAACACAATTTATCGAAAATGGTTTCCAAAAAAAAACCTAAAAACAGCGGTTGTTTTCCTAGACCTTACAGCCGCATACGATACAGTTTTGAGGCATATTTTGTTGATTAAGTTGTCAAAATTAATACCTTGTTCCAAAATTATAAATTTACTAAACTGAATGTTGGCTGATCGTTTCTTTCGCGTATTCCTCGGGGATAAAAGTAGCAGATGGCGAAGAATAAACAATGGTTTACCTCAAGGTTCCATTTTGGCACCACTGTTTTTTAATGTATATCTTCAAGATTTTCCAAACATACTGAATAGTACCGTATTTCAATACGCTGATGATATTGCAATTGCAGTGCGAGATAACAATATTGCCGAATGTCAAAGGAAGTTACAGACGAATTAAATACAGTAAGTGCATATATGGGAAAATGTAATTTACGACCAAATCCGAACAAAACTGAAGTTACCCTATTTCACCTTAATAATAGGCTAGTAAATACACAACTAAATCTGACAATAGATGGAACGCAACTTAATCACACGAATAATCCAAAATATCTAGGAATAACGTTAGATCGTTCGCTCACGTACAAAACACACCTAACTAACCTAAGCCAGAAAATTAGAACACGCGTAAATATCATAAGAAGATTAGCTGGTACGTCGTGGGGATCAACAGCTAAGACTTTGCGCATATCCGCTTTATCATTAGTTTAGAATTTTGCTCGCCAGTGTGGATGAACAGTTGTTATGTGCGGAAAGTGGACGTTCAGCTTAACGAAGTAATGCGTATTATCTCAGCAACAATACGCAGCACACCGACTACATGGCTTCCAGTTCTTACGAACATTCAACCGCCTCATATTCGAAGAACCGACTCGTTGAAAAAGAACTCAGCAAAATTCAAAGAAAATGAAAATTTACTAATTACAAAATTTATAAAAGAAGCTCCCAAAGTTAGATTAAAATCTAGGTAATCCCCATAGACAACTTTGGATCAAGCACGATTTGCATTCGATTGGAAAGAACAATGGACCAAGGAATGAAATTCGGTGCGTAATTCGTTCATAAATGGAAAAACCCTTCGGAGCAACCTCTAGGAATGGAACTTCGACGAAAGGAATGACGACTCTTGAACAGAATCCGAACTGGTCATGGTAGATGCGGTCACCTGCTGCAGAAGTGGAGTATTTCTGACTCGGCTAGTTGCTGTTGCGTACATCCCATACAAACAATAAAACACATCGTCGAAGAATGCGAAGTATACTCGGAAAATGGGATTACGGTTGAAGATGTACATTATCTGCGTGGCGGGAGTTTAGACTGGCTTTCCCGTTTAGAGTTCGATCTATAAATCAACATCATACGATACGATACGATCTGAATTTACGATTCCTTCTTGGAAGAACGAAAAAATTTTATTTTTGTCGCCACAAGGTAGATTGCTCTGACCTACATTATATCCCATCTACACTATTGACTTACCTATTTCAAACTTGACAATTTTAGCTACTTTTATAGATAATATACAGCCATGTTCGCCTCTGATCTAAATCAAGATCACGCGAGGTGGATCGAAATCAGGTTCACAGTTTTGACGCATTAACGTGGTAAAATACCGACATGTCACGTTTACCAATCTTATAGTAATGTTCCAAAGTTGAAGATCGACCATACTGAAATTTTCCAGACGAACTCAATACGCTACTTGAGCATGTTCACAGGCAGCAGACTGACATAGAGTAAAACGATTATTACTCGTGTCAAACTGTTACAACCACTGCTTGGGGACGTTTATAAAAATAGAATTTAGATGGTACTACACGTAAAAGCAACTATATTCGCACTTCTCGTTTCATGTGTTCAAGAAACTTGCGTTGTCGAACAGTAGAAGAGAACGTATCTTCTGAAGCTAATCGACTCATCGAAGTCGTTAGTCTAGCAGTTACTTCGTATTTCTTATTTCTTTTTTTCTCACCATTTCATTCGTCTATCTTTTCTTTATTTTATTATCACTGTTGGTTGCGGTATTATTATTATCGGTATATAAGGGGGGGGACAAAAAATCCAACTTATTTTTCTTTATCTGTAGCTGTTTATTTCACACCAGTACATTTCTCCAACTTCTTTCATATGTTATAACAACTGTTTCAATTAATAATGTGTAATATTTTATACATTCGTTCGGATATATTGTGTTCGGACCTGTTGATTCGAATTGTATATTTATCGAATAATTAACTTGTTCTAAAATTTATCTTCTCTAATTTTTGTTACTTATTTCTTACTTCTGAACCTGATTTAATTATATGAAGAACAATACCGGACAATAATTTTATATATATAGAACAGGAGTATATATATTGCCTATACTATATAATAAAATACCGGCCGAAATCATAAACGAAATAAAACTGTAGGAGTTTGGAAAAAAGAAATTAAATTCTGGTTCAACAATGAGGAGAATAAAACGAAGACGAATTTTAGTAAAAAAGAAATGGAGCAATATTGAATGGGGAGAGGGAAAAAATGGAAGGAGAACTTGCTTTTATTTTTTGAATGGAGAATTACAAGACACGAGAACGGATGATTGGATATTAAATTAAACATATATATGGCACAAGGGGAACAAAATAGGGAGAGAAGGAAAGAGACGAGAAGAAAGAAGAAAATACAGTAATCAAACCGATATAAACTATAGAAAGAAATATTATTAGCTGTATTTTAAAGAGTATCGTTTTTTTTTTTTTATTTATTTAAGTTATTACCTTTTATTTAAAGAAGGTATAAAGTTTTATTTATTTAAATGTTGAATATATTCGAGAGTAGTGTTTTTATAAATTATAAATCAAACAAAATATAACATAGTTTAATCACTAAAAGTTTTTTAATATTGCATCAAATATTTATTGTGCATGCTTGAAAATGACGTAACTGTCGAAAAGCGTATAAAAAACTTTTAGTGATTAAACTATGTTATATTTTGTTTTGGTTTATAATTTATTTATTTATGTCGGGTAATTATATATTCCGCATATATATATATATATATATATATATATATATATATATATATATAATTTATATGAAATATGTACGTAGTGTAAGGAATTTTTGTAAAACTTCAAATATTACAATAAACGAAAACACCCTTTACATGTTGCTCTACCCGTTCCCAGCAATCGAACAGTGCTGGTAGTACATAAACACATCTCACACATTAAGAAGAACACAAACCACGATAATATACACAAGAGGTCGCATAACATATTTACATCGTTACAATGCCCCACAGTCATACAAATATAACAATAAACTTATAACACACAAATAAATATAGTTGAGTATTAATGATTTTAACAACATAACAGATTTTACACATACCGTGGTAGTAAACATACACACGAAGAGGGAAAAATAGTTAATAAATATGACAAAGTGCTGTCTGCTGACGGGGAAAACCAGTGAAAACCCGTAATGGGAAAGGGATTGTTTAAAAAAAAAAAGTAAATATGGTCGCTCATTCCTCCGAAAAATGTGTATTTCCTTTTAACATTAAACGTATGTAAATCGTCGATTATTTCGATTTAAATTCAATTCATTATTTTTGACGTGCCATTTTATCCAATTTAAGTCATCTAGTAACGCAACATTATCGAAATCATTAGTTCTAGTTAAAATGAACACTGGACGCGAATTTCGTATAAAACATTGCACGTTTTATTCTGCTCCGGCGATATTTTCTTTTGTAATGCTTAATAATGTGGAAATATACGTTTTTCTTTCTTTCTTTCTTTCCCCAAAATGAGGCTGCATAACACCAAATTGGTTTCAGCGTCATTTGATATAAAAGAAATTTGTTAATAATTCGCAACTGCGATTTGAAGCCAGTACGTTAAATGTTATATGTAATTCTCACCGCGATTTTATAATTTATCAGTTTATACATATATATTTATATACATCTATGACGATGATGTCTGTTCTATCTGTTCGAGATTAATTTCGAATAAAAAATTTTATCAATTATTTCAATTAATAAATTGTCTCCCGTCGCTTCGCGATAATTTTCGTTAAGCTGTAATATTTTTAACGTTTCTATTTCACTACTCCCGTTACTATAGATATAATTTTATACTCGGCTTTTTATTTTTATTTTTTAAATACTCGGCTTATATCGTAAGTAATAAATCACGCGATATATATTAGTGGGAAAACGAGACTAGCCCACCGCCATTTTCGACTATATCCAACTCGTTTAATTTAACACCGTCCAGACGACGAGAATTTAGAACGGATCCGGGATTGTCGACTATGTTAATATTGTATTCAGCGTGTTAATCATTTCGTATCGACCTGAAACTAGTTTAAAACATTAAATTTCGTCCTTGACTACGATAACTCGGATAAATGTAGGATGAAAAAAAATTTATTTATTATTATTATATAATGTTGTAATAATATTCGATTTAATTTATTTTTCGAACGTGTAACAAATAACGTTGCATTTTCGGCTTAAAAACTAACCGGTTTTGGCGCGTATTCAAATTTTGGTATTACGTAAAAAAAAAAAAAAAAAAAAGTATTCCCTTTGCGGTTATATTACCATTTTATCTGGAAATGGACAGCTGTAACGATACGATGTATCTATGTGCGCGTGTAGTAAATGTCAAGATCATCTGATAGAGACTGGTTCGCCTTTATCCGAAAGAGAGATACACGCCTTCGAAATAGTATAGTCGCCTTAAATATACGGAGTTCCCGAATGTTTATTTTTACTCAAGGTGATATCCTTAAAGATTTTAGGAAAATTTCCACCATGATGATGATTGTAACGTCGCCTGGTACGATCTCCAGTAGGTATAGTTAATTTTACGTCGTATGAAACCGGATGAATTAAATCGACTAGATCGTGTGTTTATTCGATTAAAATTTTCATTCGATAATAAAATAGTTTTTTTTACATCGTTCTTATTTAATATTATTATTTATTATTTTCGAAATATGAAGCTTAATTATTCCTTTTTCTGCTTAATTTTATTCTACGTTGTCGAATTTTCCGCCGGCGCTTCAATTTCGTCGACGACGTCCAAAGTGATCGATTTTCGTACAGGTTCTTCGGAGATTAAACAAAAATGCGTATGCCTAAGTCCGGACGCTTGCGATAGTAAAGACGTGATAGATTTTACCAGGCCGGAATATTTAAATGTCAGGTAATTATCGGTTTTCATTAAAAATATCGCCAGTTTCTTTTTATATTAAATTTGACGGAATGGCGTACAGAAGATTAGAGCGTCGAGATGCTAGAAAAAAAAGAAAATGTAAATTTATCATCTCTTGACGTCGTTCAACCAGAAAGATGTCCACTATGATGTGGTACGTGAAATTTTAACGTTAATAAAATTTTCGTTTTCGGTTGACGTGAAATGTCTCAATTTTAAACATATTTATATAAAATACATCGAAAATTACACGTGAAAAAGTATCATTGCATAATAAACACTTGTAAAAATTTTTTATAATTTTTCGTAAAAATGTTATAACGTACGACTCTGAAAAGTGCTTAATAAATAATAAGCGAATACACGCGAATGATTCGGATAGATCGAAAGTATTGATTACCTAACGAATAATTATTCAATTCGTTCGTGCTCAATATCATCGGGTTTTCCCCGTTCAATTCAGACCTACATTACTTCGCACTACGATGAGCGAGCTCGATTCCCATGTATCCTAAATTACACACAATTCGTCAGATTCTTTAAACGTGCCTTATCTGGCCTTTTAAACGGTCTTTTTTCCAACAGTGAATAAAGTTAATATAAACACACACACAATATATAACAAAATAAAATAAAAGCAATCTTAATCATTATAAAATTTATTTTATTTTCAAGCCATACAAAAACTTTACAAATAAATTAACAGAGATATTAATAAAAACATTAATATATCGATTCATATTGATTAGCCAGATGTAATTTAATTTACTAAAACAATTTTTTTTTTTTAAATATTTACAATAACATTTAATTATAGAACCGGTTTTTAAAATTAATTCTTCGTCGAAATTAATCGTATTATTTAATAAACTATTACTACTTCTATGTTTTATAATTTGTAGTTTTTCTAATATTTTTCTTTTTTTTAAATTTATATTCTATGTGCAAAATTTTTATATTATCTGTAATGTTTTCTATAATATGTTTTTCTTCTCTACAGTGTTTTCCATAAAGTGACTTATCATCATTTTCATTTTTATATGAATTAAAGTGTTCTTTTTATCTATTATTTATTTGTCGCCCTGTTTCACCTATATATTACATTTTGTGCAGTTTATTCTGTATACTCAACATTTTTGTTATAAGAAAGACATAAGAAGTTATAGACCATTAAGCCTTCTGCAAACGTTGTACAAAGTATTTATGAAAATAATTTCTACAAGAGTATATAAGGGTACATAGTCCAATGATTAGTACCTATTAGTATCCTACGTTTAATAATTTACATAATTTTCGTTCCTATGCAGTCTAATGGCTTAGTTCTCCTCAGCCTGCGAATTTGCGCTGTGGCGGGTTTTCCAATAAGCAAATTTCAGAACAGTTAGCATGACTATGTAACCGCCCCTGATGTTTGATTGCCATCTTTTTAATTACGTCAGCTATGTGTGCGCGTAAAGCCATTCGCAAGTGTACTTATAATTTAAAAGTGGTAGTCAGGATGAGAATAACATAGTCCCAAAAACCACTAGTGATTGCTTATACAATAGTTCCACGACGATAAAAGAAAATAATTTATGTGCAAACTTAATTTTCTAAATATGTGATAAATTCAACAGAATATTGATCAGCTTATCCAGATACAAGTTTTACAGTGGAACTAATTTACTTTAAAAAAATAATAATTATTATTATTAGAGATAATAATTAGCTCATGATGTTACATTTATGTCGCATAGGACTTTCAGAGAACTCGAGGAATGCTACTTGATTAGTGCTGTTCAAACGAAGGGACTTTTCTACATTATACTTAAGATGCTGTTCTGCGAATGTAGGACATTAAAATATAACATGTTCAAGGTCATCTATAATATTTCCAGAGCAACAGGTACACTTTGGAACATTAACAAGATGGAACCTGTATAAATAAGCTGCAAACTTTCCATGGCCGGATAAGACCTGAGAACCGTAGAATTTAATATTTAAGTTTTTCATTTTCATTCTGTTAGTAATATTAGGGAAGAATTGGTATGTTTAACCTTCCTGTGGCGTCAGCATCCCACCTCCTCTAATTCTCTATTGCTAAAAAGAACATTACATCTTGAATGAATATAGTAGTTATGTGGCATAAATGTAAGTTTGTCATCAATCAAAATTCCTAAATATTTTAAGATGGCTGTGTACTCAATAGCATGGCCAGAAATGAGCTTCAATTTTTTAATTAAGTCTACAACTTTTTTTTTTTTTTTTAATTACCAAAATCAGAAAATCTGCACTTTGGTGCAGAAAACGTCAGCCCAAAATTTGTTACGATTACCTTTAGAAATTCAATTATCAGTTTGATTTGTTCAAAATCATAATACTTAGTGACCTGAAAAATAAGGCATAGGTCATCCGAATACGAGATTAGCTCACAATTGTTATTAAAGAGCTCACAGAAATTCTCTACCTTTTAATGAACAACGGAATATAGCAGATTCCATAGTGGAGGTCCTAGGTCCGAGTACCGAATCTTGTAGGACTCCACAACTGGCTTTTCTTGAGCTATTTGCATCGCCAATGCTGAGGTGAGCAACCCTATATTGGAAGTAGCTTACTAGCACATTAATTAAGTATGGGTTAAATTCGTAATTTTTAATTATATAAAAAATTGCAGACCAAGTTGTCGAATGGACCTGCAATATCGAATGAGAAAACAACCGCAGTCATCCCTGCATTCAGTGTATTTCTGACTGCATTTACTAACTTATAAATAGCAGTTTCAGCAGAGTGCCCTGCACGAAAACCAAATTGATTGCCATGTAATAAGTACTTTTCATTCATTTTGGACAGGAGCACATGGTTCACAACTTTCTCAAACACTTTACTCATGGAGTTGAGTAGATTTGACGATAAGCAGTGATATCAAAAGATGTCTTTCCAAGTTTGGGGAGCAATTTGAATTCAGCTGCACTGGGGGAAGACTTGAAGATCTAGACATTTGCTGATTAGTGTTTAGAAAAGTACCTTAAATTTCAAATTGAGCTGTTTAATTACCTTATTGCTTATTTTATCGGAAGAGGTTGTCTTTTTATTTTTAAGTCTTTTAATTATGTCATTAATAATTTGACTACTGACACCTGAAGGATGAATTCCAAATGTAGGGAGAGATATGAGCGGTGTATCAAGTTTATTAGACAGAAAATGTTTTAAGAAATATTTTTCATAATCATCGGTAATTATTTGCTAAGCACAAACTATATTGGGAATATTAAGCCTTGTTTTTTAATGATTATTTTACATGGTCTGCCCCATGCAGTACTCTCCCTCATAAATCCATTGTTGTAATTTTGCCCTATTTCATGTTTGTACTCAATATTCAATTGCTTAAGTATGTTTGTTAATATAGAAAAATGTAGTCCACCAATCACTGGTATCGATGCTGCACTCTGAATATTCATTTCTATTTAATATTACAATGAGGTATAAATTTCTTGTCAAATCATTATCGAAATAGTGTTTTAAAATTTCAATAAATTTCTCACGGTCGTACGTTATCGAAAACTTTTAGACAATGAAACAGATGAAAAGGTTTTTATAAATCTCTTTAGACTTCTGTAACGTTATCTTTGGTGCTATCAATTTACTAAGGTATGTATTCAGTTTATTGATGTGTTTCCCTAGCATTAGACTACAGTTACATTTATTAATATTTTCCTGCTATCCAGAGTTTTGTTGAATTTACAAATATCTAGTTTAGTGCAGATTGGTGTCTTTTAAAAATTATACGACGCTGATAATAAAATATTTTTATGAAATGCAAGGGCAAATTATTTTATTTGAAAGCTTACAAAATGGGAGTCTATGATGCTCTTCCCATTATAGTTGCTAAATGTTGGTGACTTATCATTTTTAATAACCGGGTTATTGATATATGTCAGATCTTGTAATAAAAAGCAATTTTGGCTTGATTTGACTTGAAGCTCCATTTGAGGTAGTCTAGTATTTAAATCATCAACTAATATTACAGTAAAATTTAGAAAAAGTTTTGTAATGTGATCAATATCACAATTTGGTAGCCCTTAATGTTGTCAGATTTATTTTGATTTGGTAGTACCTTTCATCTAGACATGACGAAATTTGTTATTACGTATATGTAAGTTCGCAAATTGTTCGATTTGTTTTAGCGACACCAACTGCAACACTCAGACCGAAGTATGCTGCAGAGAGAAGAATAATTCTCCGAAGTCGGAATTCCCGGATGTCGATCAATTTACCACTAAATCGTCGTCGGACGCGGATCCATTTGCAACGCAGTCGACTGACGGTGATACTTCTAGCACGCCATCGTCCAACGGAGATACTTCTAACACGCCTACATCCAACGGAGATATTTCTAGTACGCCTACATCCAACGGAGATACTTTTAGCACACCTACATCCAACGGAGATACTTCTAACACACCATCGTCGGATGGGCATTCTTCTACTCAATCGCCTGATGTGGTTACTATCACAGCGGTTGACGAACCGAATTGTACTTGCGTTCCGTTCTATCAGTGTAACGATACGGACTTCATAGATTACAACAATGTATCATCATTTAAAAAAGAAATGTAAGATTATAATTAATATTATTAATAATTATCATTATCGATTTGTTTATTGTTTTGATAATTGATATTAAATCGCTTCGTAATTTCGATTTAGCGTTTTAGTAGAATATTTCTGTCTGCTAAACAAAAAACGGACGCATTTTCCCCTGTCGACAATTTAAAATAGAGCCACTATGTAAAAAATTAAAAATTGAATTAAATAAAAATACTTTTATGATATCGTATCGCAATATGTATAATACATATATAGATGTCGTGGTGGCGTACTTGCTAGAATGCTCGACTGTCTAACTCGATGGTCGAGAGTTCGAAACCAGCACGCGACATAGAAAGTTTTTCATCATTATTTAATTCGTAATAATCACGGAGAAGGCAGTGTCACCCCACTCCGTATAGCATCATACGCGCGCGCATCTGTGTCGCACATAAATAATTCCTTGAATGCTAGCTAATTTTGCACATAAAAATAAACGTATAAAAGCTAGTCACGGCAGTACGACGACGATGATGATATATATATATATATATATATTTAATCAAATCTACTAGTTTCACCGGTTACAGCATCATCGTAATGTCCTCATTACCATCGAACACATTCTCCTACATTCTCCTTGAATGTGTGCAATTCAACTCCCAACGTTCTATCCTCAACAAACCGCTCAAGCTCCTAAACATTCTTTCCTACACGCAAGATACTTCCAATAGTTTATTAAATTTTCTTAAATCCTCCAATTTATATAATCTAATTTAACAATCCGTACTTCCAATTTATTCTTCCAACTTTCCACTAATTCTCACTAACCCTACGTTCTCTCCCTTCCCGTGCCTCTGGCCTAGATGCAGTACATGACGCGTAAATCTACAGGTAAGGTAAGACTTCGATTATAAACAATTTTTTAATTTTATTTAATTTTTAAATTAAAAATATGTATCGCTAAGGGAGCACTACAGAAATACTTTCTGACACTTTTTAACGATTTCAATCGATTATAATAATTCTATTTTGTAACAGTCAGCTTAAATACTTACGACTCGTTTTAGACGGGTGTTTAACCTGGAACCCGCATGTTATTAACACGAGAAAAAAACTTGCATTGTTGACGCGACAAATGTATCCACTTCTAAGTCGAACCTTTAAACTGAGCCTAGCAAAGTATCATTATATAATACCTTCGTTGCTCCTGTGCGGATATATGGGCTCGAATTATAAGGATCTACCGTTAAATCTGAGCAACAGACAAGCATTCTAGTCTAGGATTTCGAATACGCCCTATTATGTTCGTTCACAACAATCTGGATATACTTACTGTTGCGATTATATGCAAACATCGGTATAAGAAAATGCATGAAAAATTTGATCACAGTACCTAAATCCGTTGATAACACCGAAGTCGACACTCACTCTGGCAGATAAGCCTGCAAGACGGCCGAAAAAAGAACAGTACCGAAATGCCCTTTGAGCTGATTAAGATTAAATAGTGTCCGGCTTAGCACGATGACAGTAAAGCAACCTACTCCATTGGCGTGGGGAGGATGCAAGTTGCTACAGAAAGAAGAAATTTTTCTATTTAGGAATTTATAGTCTCTTGGTCAGTACACAAGAAAAAAAAAACCGTACAAATATGCCGGATAAAATATATGAATTATTTTCTGCAAATATTAATTATTTTCGTGATTTATCGACAGTCCTGGAGGTTGTACGCTCGGTGAAGTGTGTTGTTATCAACCGATTGAAATATCGTCATCATCGAAGATGATACCTTATCGTTTAGGTTCGTCGGAGGATAAACAGCAACGTTGTAAATGTGTACTGTTTTTCGAGTGTGCAATTAAGGATAGTATAGATTTCAGTAAGCCGGAATTTTTAAAGGACAAGTAAGTACTTTTATATACATGTACACACCAATATAAATATATACGAATTTATGTATGTATGAATTTAGGTATAACGGATAGACATACCAATATAAATATATACACATTTATGTATGCATGAATTTTAACGAATAGATGGATAAATAAAAAGTGTATGGGTACTTTGTACCTCCCGGGCCGGAGCTGTAACCGGTATGGGGTGGCGTTCACAGGTGGCGGATAGTGCAGTGGCCGACAGATATGTAGGTTAGATGTGAATAAGGACGTCAGTCCGAATAAACAGTCGCAGACCAACAGCGGCTACTGGTGGAAAGTCTCTAGCAGATGATTCCAGTAGTGACAGGGTAAGGAGACACGAGGATGCAGATGGGCAGCTTGAGCATCTGCCCACTAAAAGTTTGCAGAAATCCTAGTCTTTCCTTCGGCGGGTTTAGGTCGCCGTAAAAACCTATAAGCGTGATCTCCTCAGTTACAACCCGCTGCCTTACAGTTGGAATATTGATCCAAAGGGTAAGGGAATAAGCCCTAATAGAAAATCCGGTGGAAGGCAACGAGAAACCACCACCGTGTTTCTTGTTCTCGAAAATATGACACTGTAAGAAATTATAGTTATGCTGCACCCACGGGTTACGCTCGAAAGAGTGTATCAGGCAACGGGCGGTCATCTTCAGCAATGGAGGCTGACTCGAGTTCTCTCGTACCCTTGTTGGCACGGCACTCTGCAGGCGGGAACAAAAGTGTTAGGGAACAACAACATCTCTAGAATCGTCAAGAACTATTGAAAAGAAAACACAGCATAAATGTCTGAATTTAGCAACGGGGAACGTAAGGACATTATATCAACCTGGAAAATTAGAAAACATTGCTTTAGAAACGGAAAGGTTGAAATTAGATATAATGGCAATAGTCGAAACAAAATGGGCAGGGAATGGTCGAATTAATGTGAATGATAAATATGAATTTATATACGCAGGAATGGATAAATAAGAACACGGACTAGGAGTAATCATGAAAAAATCGATAAGTAAAATGATTGAATTATCCCAAAATCGGATAGTATACATAAGAATGAATGTGAAGCCTCGACCAATTGTAATTATACAAGTATATTCTCCCACTCTAGAACATAAAGTTGAAGAATTTTATAAAGAATTAGAGAATTTACTATCACACGCCGAAATAGCGAAATGATCTAATAATTGCAACGGGCGATTTTAACGCTAAAGTAGGAGAAGCACGGCAGGGCACTGCAGTCGGGAAATATGGTCTAGGACAAATCAACGTTAGAGGACGAAGACTTGTTGATTTCGCGGAACAGTACAGATTCGTAGTTAGCAATACACATATTTCGAAAACCATAAAAGAAGACGATACACACGGATAAGTCCGGGTGGAAAATATAGAAATCGGATAGACTATATTTTTGTAAAAGGCAGATATAAAAATATTGTAAAAAACTGTAAGACGTACCTAAGCGCTGATTGTAACTCAGATCATAAACTGTTAATGGCAAAATGTAAAATTGTCACGAAAGCGATTAACAGAAGAAATAATTATAAGAAGAGGTGGATTACTGTCGGTCTAGATAATTGAAAAAATGTGGAAAAGTTCAAGAAAGAGCTGGACAACAGTTTGAAAGCAATAAATGAAAGCAATAATGATGAAAATATTAATTGACAAATGGACAGAGTGGAAAGAGTCTTATCGGTAGCAAAACGTAATCGAAATAGAGAAAGAACAAACCCTGGATAGCTGAAGATAAATAATCGTAGACAAATAAAGAATAAGCAAATAATACGGAAATGCACAGAAACAAAACACAAATGGTATGAAGAAAAGTGCAAGGAAATAGAGGATCTTGAAAAAAGAAACAACAATGCACATAAGGATAAAATTAATGATGATACAACTCAAAAGCAAAAGAAACAATGGTATTATAAAAAATAAACATGGAAAGCATCGATCAAGAAGAAATCTTTAACACGTGGCTGGATTACATCACGAAACTATACAAGGACGATGCTAAACCAAATAAGTTAAAAATCCGAAGAAGAGAAAAAGCACCTTTGATCGAAATAATTAGATAATGCGATTAAAAAAGTTAGAAAGAATAAAGCAGCGGGGAAGACGGAATATCAGCAGATTTATTAAAATGCATCGGGCCAGAAGCAAAAAAGGCATTGCTGAATATTCTAAACAAAATATATAACGACGGTATATTACCGAATGATTTTAAGATAACGTTATTCCGATTCCAAAGAAGGCACACTCCCAGAGACATGTACACAATATAGAACAATAGGTTTAATGAGTCACGCGTTAAAAATACTACTAATAATAATAATAATAAACGCCAGAATAGAAAAAAATATAGACACACAACTAAGCTTCATCCAGTTTGGATTTATAGCGAATCGAGGAACAAGAGCCGCTATAGCGCTGTTAAAAATAATTATTCAACGTCCCTTGAACTTAAACAAGGAAATAATAACACGCCTTATAGATTACGAAAAGGCTTTTGATCGAGTAATTCCGTACAAAGCTAATAAATATTCTGCAGAAACATAATATAGATGAAAATGATGTATAATTAAAAACCTTTATTGGGTACGAACGGCCAATATTAAGATCAAAAATAATTATTCCACTGAAATGCGTGAAATACGTAAAGGAGTAAGGCAAGGGTGGTCACCGCGGTTATTTAATCTATATGCCGAAGAAATAATCAAAAATGAAAAAATAAACGGGAAGGTGATCAACAATATTAGTTACGCATACGAGGATATTATTATTAATTAATAAGGAAGAAAAATATGGAATGAAGATAAACACTGAAAAAACGAAGATAATGAAATTCTCCAAATCTATTAGTAACGACGTAAAAGTCAAAATTAATAACAAAATAATAAAACAGGTAACTGAGTTTAAAAAATTTGGGCTCAATATTCAGAAATGACGGTCGGGATGTGAAAGAAATAAAATCACGAATAGGATTGGCAAAGCAAGCTTTTCTAAATTTGGGACAAATATTAAAGAACAAAAAGATGGCTTTTAAGAAAAAGAATAGCACGTTGTTACGTATGGTTCGTGTTGAAATACGCGACAGAATGTTAGACAATGAACGCTGAAATCGAGCGCCTTCCAAATGTGGACGTATATGCTTAAAATTTCGTGGACCGATTTCGTTTCTAATAAAAATGTGCTGAATCGATGCAAAGTCCATAAACTGACTATCGTCCAAGACATTAAAGAAAAAAAGAGGGAAAATATATCGGACACGAAATACGAGAAGAAGCCATTTTTATGCTAGCGGTCCGAGGGAAAATAATTGGAAAGGCAACAAGTGGAAGGAAGAGGATGTAGTACATAATAACCAATCTGAGTATTAATAAAACGTACGAAACACTAAACGCAGCTAGAAACAGGAAAATATAAGACGGCTCATGGTTCTTGGCGCCTGAAAGGAGACGCAACAAAATGATGATGATTTAGAAAAGAAATAAATGCCGCGAAAATAACAGTCCATATTGAAACTAATAAATATTTAAACTAACGGAGTAAACAATGGTCTTTTACGTGTTACAAATTTTGGACAAAAACAGTGCTTACACCGTAGTAGGTCTAATATTTTTTTTTCTGCCCATAGCGTTTATATTTATAGTTGCAAACTCTTGTACGTATGCAACTGCTTATATTATTTACAAAATGAATACCAACTGCAGGCACAACTAGCAAAAAATGTTTTTGATAACGTCGCGTACGTATGGTAACTTCAGTTGTGCATGAGTTCGGTGTTCACACGTAAATCGAAATTTTCAGATTTATTCTCCAGCGTGTACGTTGGTAGCTGTTGTAACTCGACTATAGAACTGGTTGTATTTGTCTATATAGGACAGGGACGTAAAGTATAATTGTTCTAATTATCGTTTTATAGATTATTGATTTAAACCGTTTTAATACTCATTAAGAAACACGAAATAAAATAGAAAAATTAATGATTTATTTTACTATTTCGGACGTATAAATTTGCAATGCGATTGATTTCATGCCGAACGAAATCAGTCGTAACAAAATTAAATCATATAAATTTTATTAAATTTTCTCGAACAAGTGCTACGTCCAACGTAGGGTGTTCACATCTGCGCGTCTATAACATTTTTCATGATGCATCTAACGCCACCAATGTACATTCGACTATGGACGCTGTAATCTTTATTTCGCCAAATTCGCACTATTCACTCTCCGCCAGGGACCATTTTATTAAATTGCGCATTTCATATCCGCCAGGTCTTGTTGAAAACTTAAGCTGATTTCCCCTTCGTAATTACATCCTACGACTGACACTTTTATATCTCGTAACGGTTTTTTTTTTCTGCGTCGTATTGATTATTTGACGATGTATGGCTTATTGAAGTTAAACCGATTTTTTAGACTTACTTCGTCCATATATAAGATGTTGAGAGTGTTGTGATTGATTCTTTACATTTTTAGTCACCATCGACCTTGTTCTTGAAGATGCAATACTACTTAGTAAATATAAGTTATTTACTTTTGTTAGCAAAAGACAATTCGTTACAATGCGTACTGTTTTATTTAAGACTAGTCACTTCCTTATATGAGTCGGCATGCTGATATATATTGGGCAGCGAAGAAAAACACACAAGGTCATCGCAAATGTAAAACTTCTAGCTTCGCGCCTTCAGAATATCCAACGAGCATTATTCCGATTCTTGTTTCAACCTTTTTTTTTTTTCTTTTTTTTGTTTACGGTAGGTTAAACTTCTGTTCAGCAAAACTCTCTCAGATACCCCCTTATTTTCTTGTTGTTTTCTTATTGCTTTAGTATTGTTCAATTTCACTGTACTTTCAACTTTTGTATTGTGCTCTATGAAAGGCGCTTAGTTAGGTTTTTCTTTGAGATGTATCTAGAGATTCTATTATTTAAAATTGTTTAACTCGTAACTGCGTCATCATCAGCATAACAGATTTTTTGCTAATTGGATTAGTGTCGTGTAAAACTTTTTTATTTTTATTCCCTCTCTTCTATTGTCGTGAATCATTCATAATTATTGAGTGTAGTCACGCCATTGTCTCGATCGTCAGCTGCTGGTATAGGTATTCTTCGAGTTTCGTTTCGGGAACAAAGATTTATCTTTTGAAAAAGTAGCTAAACTACCTATTGATCGGTGAGAACTAGCTTACTGGGAAATAAAGAAAATTCGGGAAAATGTTAACACATCTCGTATTGATTTTTATTTAGGAAACATCGTTTAATTATCTTCGTGTAGGCAAAAATCGTTTAACTTCCTACCGAGTTTCGAGTTGAAGACCTACTTCTTTCTTTCTTGTTCTATTCAATATAATACATGGCCCCTTTTTTTTTTCTCTCTTTTATATATCGATCGATATAAACGCACGGTTTAATTAATGTATATATTTCGTCTAATTCGCAGCGGTAATGTCACGTGTCCTAACGACGGTGAAGTTTGCTGTCGTGAATCAGACGATGTTACCGCGTCGTCAACGCCCTCGTCGAAATCGCCTTTATCGACATCTTCTCCACTGGCGTCGCATAAAATAATCGATTTTAAATTGGATTCGATGGACGGCAAACCGTACAGTTGCGATTGCGTACCGTTTTATTTATGCGACGAGAGTGAAATCATCGATTTTAGTAGACCGGAATTTGTAAATAGCAGGTAATAAATTAAAAATATATCTATAGAGCAGCTCTTCGGTGGTGATACGTATTGGAAATAAAATAAGAATACCCTCTATGGAGTATTACAAGTTATATTTATAAACGCAGTCCACTAGTTTCGCTGGTGGCTACAACGTGACTAGCATTAAATAGTAAATCACGAAACTAATAAAAATTCAACCTTTGGTAAACAAGAAACCTGACTAAATTCCGGGAATTTGTTGGTTATAACCATCTCTGCAAGTGAGAGTTTGAAAAGGCTTCGTTTCCACGTGGTTAATAAACTATTATCGAAAATCTACACCCGTTGTTTTGTTTAAAGATTTTGAATTTTTATTTTTGTGGTTAGTTTTGATCATTTAGCGCTAACAATGCCGTATTAATCGATTGCGTTTATGAAATATAATTTGTGATAATGTATGAAGAGTATTTTTATTTTACGTTTATATGAATAGTTAATAAATAAAACCTGGAGAAAACTGGATCACTCGAAACACAACTTGCGCCAATTTTAATCTGCGTTTTCGTAAGATATTTTCTCCGGCGTATTTAAGGAAGACATTATCTCATTGATCGTCAATCTTCGTAAATAGGCTGTTTTCCACAGTTATCAAATTTAGTAGCAATAAAAACTACGTACGCGACAACTCTTAACGTTACGAATGGACTCGAACCGATCGTCATCACAAGCATGCTATTTAATCAGAACTATTTATACTCCCAGGGCTGTAATAGGTTCTTCTGCCATGTAACTCCTACTGTGCTATCATTGGCCGTTCTGTCAATGGTTTGTAATGGATATGGAAGGAAATAAGTTGACAGATTTATTAACAAATTCAGTAACATGCTAAGAAAATGATAAATAATAAGGGTGAATATGTTACCACCATAATAGTACCATATAAAAAGGGCACAACAGATAGAATTATTGGGGTGTTGCGTATAGAAAATATTAGAATTGCATTTGGAAAATACAAGAAGATGCACTAAAGATGCACTAAGAAGGATGAAGCACCAAGTGGTCGTCGCAGGAGTTTACAAAAAGTCAGTTGTGTAGCAGAACATTTAACTGAAGCAGGTCGTTCATGGATTTCAAACAAAACAAGGTGTTGGATAGAAAACGAGTTGTGTGGAAAGCCATTGAAATAGAGAAACAAAAAAAATTCAATAGGAACGGTTACTTTCGACTTCCAAGCTCTCGGAATCCTGTATTAATAATTAATAAAGAAAAATTAGAAGCCGGATAAGCTGGAATAATGATTACCGAGGAATTAGCATACCAGAGTGCAAGGCCTGATAGAATGACTAATCATAGCACAGAAGAAGTTTCATCTGATGGTAGAACAGCCCATCACAGGCCTGGGAGCATAACGGTCCGAATCAGAAGTGCTTATAAAAAAGAACTGACACTGATGCTTGTGATTTAGTTAAATTCTGATCATGAATAGCACAAGTTCGCTCTAAAGTTTAAAAGTTGTTAACGTGCATACGTGGTTTTCACTGAAAGTAAATTTTATAAATTTATATATATATATTATATATATATCGGATAATAGTTTTTACTAGTTATCAATTATAATGAAAATCGATATTTCATTTGTGAAGTTATATATAAACGTACATACAAATCACTTTTAAACAATTTCTTCTTTACTATAATTTGTGTATAACAGTATACAAATAATCATCTAAATAAAAAATTTCAATCTTGTTTCAGCGAATCAAATTGTGATTCCGGTGAAGTATGCTGTCGAGATAGTGGGAAATTGTCCGTTCAATCTGTACCATCGGCGAAATCACTAGATTACCCCTTCACGGAATTTAGCCATCAATATCAATCTTGTGTTTGCGTTCCAGTTGATCAGTGCAACGGCGAAGGTGCCTTTGCCGGTATTCCAGGATCGTCAGATGGAAGGTAAATAATTTCAGATGCACAGATTTTGTGTAAATAGTGATGTGTGCGAGATTACCTTTTAATCTTGTATATAAATATACACATATATATAAATATGCATATATATATATATATATATGTATAATCTTTTACACGAGTAGTTCTTGTGTATATATACACGCATTTGGATTAAATTTTGTAATGTAATTTTTTTCCCCTATCTCCTTCTAATCTAGAACTAACGTGTCTAACCCGTCATCTACCAGATGTAATGAATGTGAAACAAAAAGTTATTTAGAAGGAGTCGGTCCAGCGACATAACTCCCAAGTTATGAATGATGACAGCCCGAAAGCATTATCTGAAGTCGGTAATACGTTTTCTCTTCAGCCTTCTAATCGCTGATTGAACTTGCAAATTTATTGCCAGCGCATTTTCGTTAGTTTTCAATCTCGCGAGGTAATTGCGAGCAGCTCGTTGGATTACTTGTTCCACATATTGTATCTGAAGATCTTTATGCAATGTGTAGTTAGTGACTTACCATGGAACGCCAGCTATCCTTTGTAGTATCTTATTCTGGTACCGCTGTATTTTTTGAATTTTGTTCTTAGAGGAACATCCCCATAGTTCGCAACCATATAGCCTAGGTATCGCGTTGTATAGTAAACGTTTATTTTTAATATCTAGTTGCGATCTGGGTTCTAATAACCACTCTAATTTTGCCGTCTTGATATTTAATTCAGTCCTTTTTGCCGCTATATGTGACGACTACGTTAAAGACTGATCAAGATGGATTCCTAGGTATCTAACAGAAGAGTCTTGAGGTATTGTTGTTCCACTTATTGAAACTTGATATTTTTTGCGTTCAATTTTTGTTTTAGTAAATAATACATGTTTATATTTAACTTCGTTAATTTCTATTTTTCGAATGCTTTTCGTTTTTTTACGTGTGTGATTCGTACAAACGAAAACCAGATATTGAATTTTAATTCAATCAGGTGATTTTCCAATATAAATAATACATTATATATCCAAAAAATAAAGTATATATATATATATATATATATATATATATATATATATATATATATATATATATATATATATATATATACATGTATTTAACAGTACAAGTGTGCACCCAAAAGTCCTATGTGGTAAAAAACTATCCGCGTATGTGTGGACAAATTGACAGGTATTTTTCCTTTATAGGAATTTAATTGCACAGAATGGCGTATAAAGACCGGGTGTAACTCGTCTGACAGTATCGTAAAGGGTTAAATTTTCTTCTACTATTTATTAAAACTGTGACTGTTATCAAAATACTTTATTATTATTCACTAAAGTTAAAAAGTCTTGTCGCTATAGACATTGAGTCCTGTTGGTAGCCAGTAGTCCTAGATATTTACTTATATTCAAGTGATCGTATACACAATTCTTTAGATATATATGTTTTTGGTCTTCATTTTTCCTGTAACTTTACCGTCTATTATATTGTTGAAGTGAAACTTCTATTGGCGCGGTATATATGGGGAGTTAACCAGCAAAACGAGCGAGCCGAATTAACAGACGGGTATATATTATATACCGTTCGCACGTACCGCACTCTCAACACCGGTGTTTCAAACCACGTTTTGTAGTGTTAGGCGCGTCGACTTATACACATACGTAGGCTTATTCTTATATACTAACAGTTTTATTTTCTGCTATTCTATACGAGTTACTAAACTACTTTTTTCATGTATTCCTTCTAAGATTTCTTTGTTTTCATTTTTTTTTCCAAATACGTTTTCGTTATTCTGCGCCCGATCCACATGTCCATTGAATTAGGTTTATTACATTTCCTGCACTGGTAAGCATCAGTTTTCACAACCGTATTTGAGCGCACTCCGAACGTATGTTTTTTTCATTTTTTTCGGTCGTCTATACAAATTTTCTTATTCGTTAATATTATTGGTCTTTCAATATATGTTGTACTTCTATTATCCTCTCTTATCACACTTCCTAGGTGTAACGTGTTTCTGCGACTTGTTCAAAAGGGGTATTACCTATTTTTATGTTTTTTTATTTAGTGATCATCGTTCATTACCTTCGTTTCCCTTGTATTAAGATTTATTTTCCATGAATTTCAGTCTCGTGATAAAACTGCAAACATTTCATTCATATTCTTCTTTGATTCCGCAGAGTATATCATCCGCGAAAGGTATAGATTTGCATCCCATTTACTTTTACTCCTTTTGATTTATTTTTTATCCTTTTTTATCGATTCTTCTTTGCATACGTTAAATAGGTACGACGAATGTCTGACTGCATTCCGTGTTTTAGCTTGTAGTTTATATTCATTACTTTCCAGTATATATTTTTTTCGTTTAAAATTTTAAATAATAAAACGTCTATTATTATTAAAGTAATTAGTAATAATTTTACGATTATTAACATCTAATGTTTACATTCTGTCGGCACAATATAACTTTCTTATTGTAATAAAAATAATTGATATGTTTTTGAGCGTTTCAACTATATTTCAGTACCGCTATAGAATGTTTTTCACGAACGGTTCGGACAATCTTATGTATGTAGTGTCTTTTTTTTTTTTTATACCATTGTAAAGATTATTATTTAACTGTGTTAATAGAAATTATTTATTTCGTTTCAGCGTTTCAGCTTGTGCTCATGAGAACGAAGTTTGTTGTCATCACGGGTTCTTTCAATCTGAATCATTACCGTACTATTTTCTGTAAGTATGTGAAATAAAGTTTCTTATTTTAATTCATTCGAACGATAATGCTCGTAGTAGAGCTCGATATAAAATTTGTCTTTAATAATGTTTTAAAAGTTTTCTTATTTGAAAATGTTTTTTTTATTCTCGTCACGGCATACTGTATAGTTTGCTCCAGTTCATTTTAGAAGTACAGTACGTTAAAAATGTTTTTTTTTTAACGATATAAATGGTTATTTATAGTATTAGGAACTTTTTTCTTTGTGAAGTTTTCGGTAAGTCTGGAAGATCTCAGTGTAATATTAGTACTTTTCAATTATACAATTAAAATTATTAAAACTCTGTAGATTTTATTGCATTTGTTTACTACTTCCTTACTGCATTCATAAATAATCAGTGTTGCCCGATTAGGAATTGCGTTTCGATTATTTTGTTATACAGTTTATTAAGGTAATACCATAAGTAACGCCATCTGTTGTTACGTAAGTTACATTAATTTTATCCGCGTTTAACAATACCGTAATGGATTTTAAAATCTACAACAAAATCTTTCTAAGTGAGATATTCCCTAATCGACGAGAATAAATATGTACGTATTTACATGTTATGTTGACTTATATTAAAATCTAAATTAAACATTTCGCATCTGTTATAAGTATTGTTATAATTTTATTTGCATTCGTTTCTTAAAGGTATTAAAGAAACAGTCGAGATATTCATAAAAATCACTTAAAATAATTAATAACAACGCTTTTCGACAGTTGCACCATTTTCAATTAAAGAAAAAAAAAAAGTAAAAATAAATATGTAACAACAATAAAGAAAGCAATATATGAAAAATGTAAAATTAAAAATTATTTACTTAATTTTCCTGTTATTATTATATATATAATAATTATTATTTATTTTTATTTTAACTTGAAAATGACATAACTGCCGAAACGCTTTGTTATTAATTATTAAAATTAATGATTTTACTAATGATTTCATTGTTTCTTCTTAAAAAAATTAGTATATATGTTATAAGTATTGCTAATTTAATCTGATTAAAGCATATTATTAATATTAATCATGAAGATTATTATTATTCCGTTTCGGCAAATACCACATATTTATAATTATTATTTTCCTTTTAGCCTGTTAGTCACACAATTGTATGAGCATTTACGAACAATTAATGGATGTTTGTTTATTTTTTATTTATCTGTGTTAAAAAAACCTGATTAAATTTGATTTGATTATATTGTAATATAGCGAAAATAAATCCTCTTAATTAATGCTACATAATATAATTTTTAAATTTTACAGGAAATGACGACTGATGATAATTTTAACCGATCGACGCTCGAGAAGAAATTTCGAACAACTACAAAAATAGTTTACTTTCTTAAGGAACATGGTTCACTTTTAAATTATTTTTATGTCCGTTTGGTGCTGCGTATTTGCATGCATCTTTGTTTAAATAAACCTACAAACACACACACACACGTATATATATATATATATATATATATATATATATATATATATATATGGGTGTGTGTGTATTTATTTAATAATAAATGAGTGGTGTGATGTTACGAAAATTGTTTCGAAATATTGTAATACATTTTTGAATTAAAAAAAATTAGAATCTTATTAACTCTTTCTGTCAGCATTGTTCCCTATAGGGTGCACGAACTTTTAATTCTAACAATACAGTTGATATAGAATATGTCTTAATTAGATACCACCTGTATATAACAATGTATTGAATATTATCGAGGATAAATAACAAAAAAGTAGTTAAAATCATTGAATTTATATATATATATATATATATATATATATATATATATATATATATGAACATAAAGCTTTTCTGCAATTAAATCATCATCAATTGGACATTAAAAAATAAAATATAAAAATATATACAATTTATAAAATACGTAAAAAGAAAGAAAAACAAAAAATTAAGTGTAACGAAATACTTAATTTACGTATACAATATTTCAAAAAAGAAGCATAGTGAAAAAACCATAATGTATGAAATAATCTGACAGTGAATGTAGAGATTATTTTATAAACTGTTTTTTCACTGTTATATTTTTTATTTAAAGCTATTAAACCATTATCAAATGGACATAAAAAAATTAAAACATAAAAATATATTCAATTTGTAAAATATGTAAAAAGGAAGAATAAAAAAAATAAAGTGTCATGAAATACTTAAATTACATGTATAATATTGCAAAAAATGGCAAAGTGAATAGACCTGTTGTTTATGAAATAATAAAAAAAACGGTTGTTTATAAAATAATCAAAAGACCGTTATTTTTAAAACAATCTGATAGTGAACGTGGGAATTATTTCATAAACCTAAATTTTTTTCACTTTGATATTTTTTATTTAAATTATGCATTTTCATACATTTTATTTAATTTTTTCATTTATATTTTTTATAAATTGCATATATTTTTATATTTTTTAGTTTATGTTCATTTGATAAATAGTCAATAAAAACTAGGCCATTTTTTTAATATACAAATTTAGTAATTTTGACAACATTTTTGTTGTTTATTTTTAAAAAATCACTACATCCCACACTGTTCACAATAGATAGATAAAAAATGTATTTAAAAGAACAAATATATCTTTAAAAAATAACGAAATTAATAATTAACGCGTACACAGTTCTTACTACGTATACTAGTTTAAAAATTCATCTAAAATAAAAATACAGGAAAAAAACACAAACAAAAGGCTACCTATATATATAAATTTATAAATATTTAAGTTAATAGGATAAACAATATTTTTTATGTGTATTATACACAAACATAAATTTTTTACAAAACATAGTGTCAGTTGTACATCATAATAGCGTGTGTTTAATTCTGTTGTGTTTGTAACGTTTATATTTTAGTTGCAAACTTGTACGTGTGTAATCCGTTATGTCGTTTATAAATTAATACTGACTGCAGGCACAACTATCAAAAAAAAAATTTTTTTTTACTACATCGTGTATATATAACCTCCCACCTTGGAATCAATCTGATAATAATAAAATATATACTCGTTGCAAATTACGTTTTGCATTTGTTAAACCTATTTTTTTTTTTATTTTCATTTATTTTATTTAAATTTCGTTGTTTTTTAAAGCAAATAAATAGTTTTGTAATATAGGAGGTACTAGAAGAATTTTCTAGAAAAACGTGAAGAATAGATTTTAAATTTTAAATTTAGTTAAGTATTACTATGTATTTTTCCTTCAAAAAAATATAAAATCATTATTTATCGTTTATTTTTTCGCGGAATTTATTTTACTTTGTAATCATCTCCCTCTGTCCTCAATAACATACTATTAGTGTGTTCCAGTGATACACATATATATATATATATATATATATATATATATATATATAATATATATTACAATCTATGTAAAGATCGAACCCATTCACAAGTGGAACACACTAATAGTATGTTATTGAGGACAGAGGGAGATGGTTACAAAGTACAATAAATTCGGCGAAAAAATAAACGATAAATAATGATTTTATATTTTTTGAAGGAATAATACATATTAAAAACTTAACTAAATTTAAAATTTAAAATCTATTCTTCACGTTTTTCTACAAAATTCTTCTAGTACATCCTATATTATAAAACTATTTATTTACTTCTAAAGCAACGAAATTTAAATAAATGAAAAAAAAAATAGGTTTAACAAATGCAAAACGTCATTTACAACGAGTATATATTTTATTATTATCAGATTGATTGCAAGGTGGGAGGTTCAGACCCCCAAAACCACTCCCTGGCTACGCCGCTGGTGCTACCATTATAGCTGATTAGCGGTAAATGTGTGTGCGTATTTGTAAGTAGTGTAATTTCCTTCCATAAACTGTTATCTTTAATCGTAAGATTACGAAATTTATAATTGAAATTGGAATTTCGATCTTCAGTTATCTTTACCCTCAACAAACACGTTAGTTTAATAATACACGCGGAGACGCATTTTTCAGGTTTTCATATATACGTGTCTATTATAATTTTTGAACATAATCAGAGTCAGAATATTGGAAGAAATTTTTTAATAACTTGAAGTTGCGACAGATTTAGGGACGACAAATTCAATCACTAAAATTACATCTGTTCAGCTGAGCATCTAGCAGTTGAACAGGAAATAACTTGTTAGGTGTTTACATCTAACGATGGACCCCGCTGTATTATAGTGAATATAGGATGCGTAAAACGATCGAGTACGTTTTAGCCTACGAACATCGAGACTAGTGTCGAGTAGATTAACTGCATTTTCACGAGTCTCCAAACGACTTATACAACCGAGCGTTTAATCTCTTCTCTTACATCAAGTCTCGGTGCGAAGTACGGTTAAATACATACAGACAATTAAAAACGCGAGAAATACACACGATATCAAAACGTGGTAAAGTAGTCTTCAAATTATCGATAATCCGAAATCATTTTACAGATTTTTGCAGTGTTACCTTATACATATTATAAATATATTAATATCACTTTACGCGTGTTTTGTGCGTTTTTTTTTTTTATTGTTGTGTACATCGATATTCAAATTCATTTAAACGTTAATCTGTAAAAATAGAAAAAAATTTAAAATTTTTGATTTAAACATGAAAGTCGATCTTACCATAGATTGTCTATTATACGATAGTTATAGTCGGCTTACTTTCATTTACGATAATAGGTTATCGGGAGGTATAACCGGCTTCGATTTATAAACTAAACCATTTGCATAAGTATACTGTATTGATAGTTATAAATAATATTTATAATATTATACAATCTTTATAACTGGGCGATTCGCGACGAAGTAGAGAATTAAGCGTATACATAATATAATACAATCTTCGTAATATATACTCGGCTATCTCGCGCCTGTACGGAAATTAGAAATAATCTCCTCACTATTGACATTTTTTTTCGAAAAAGTTTCAATTTTTCCCGTCGTTTTTTTCTCGATGCTTATCTAAATTTAAGTGAAAAATTTCAGCTCGATCGCACTTCGAATGTTTACAAGCTTAGAAATTAGTTTGTTTTTTATATATATGTATATATATATATATAACTAAGTGCTGCAAAGAACACAGATGCAGATAAAACAACAGATGTTAATCTAATGCCTCCATTGAAGCACAAGCTTGTGAGAAAAGAAATAATACGATGAGAATGAAATAATAAGAGTGATCAAGTACAGTAGTCAATAAAAATACAACATCGTCTGCGGAAAGAGGAGAAAAACTGGAGTCTAGGCGGTCAGTATCACGACGCCACTTTCCTCTCAGGCTCCGTGGCGGTTTGTCCGGAAGACTTGTTGTATACATCCTGCGAATGATGGGATTGTTGCTATCTTCGAACTTGGCCAAACAATCTTTTGTATTGTTGAGCGTGTATGTTACTGACATACGAAATCTTAAGATCATTATATAATGTCCAATTGGAGACGGTAGACTGGAACTGATATAAAGTACGAAGTATTTTATAACGCGTATTTTACATCATCTATCTCATTTTTATTCTACGAAAAAATTACTTCGAGGAAAAAACATCCGATTGAAAAATTCCAAAATTCATTCTCAAAACAAATCACTAATCTCTTCTCTTTCGATATTTGTCAAAAGTGAGAAATTTTTACTTATAACTCCGGAAATTTATGAAACGAAATTCTATACGATTGAAATAGTTATTATATAACGGCTTTTAATAAACTAGAGCATTAGTTGCTGTATGTGGCACATTAATTTAAATAATAATAATAATAATATTTTTTTTAGAAAGCACGGTTTTCCGGGGGAAAAATGTAGAAAAAAAAATTGACCATTTGTACGATGAAAATTAGAATGTTTTAAACCTCTAACTGGCTATCGACGAATACGTGTGATTTTTCGCTATTAGTACCAACTGATAATTGAAAAAAATCGATTACCGAAAAGTGTTTTTAAAATAATACTACTAATAATAATAATAATCTTTGTAATTAATTATTTAATTATAATAATAACAACAACGATGGTGGTGGAAGCAATAACGATGTGTTTAGTTCTTACCGACTATATTTTAACGGTAAGTTTTATCTCGAAAATTTCATTATAATATTATTGCAATTTAAAATTAAAAAGACACTTTTGAAGAAAAAGATGTATCAGTTTAATCGGTAACAATAAGGAAATGTCAGTCTGCTAGTATTTAACGTGTGGCGAACGGACAATTTCTGTAATATTCAACAGGTAGCCTTTTGAGGAACGGAACATAAAAAATTCTTCGTTAAAATTGTTTTAGACATTTTTTTCGTTACAAAACTAATTTATCGCGTTTCGTTTTTGTGTTCTAAGCATAACGCATAAATATTTTGAGTAATGATGTATTAGTGGATGTTAAAGTCTGTAACGGTTTGTTATAAATAACACGCACATGCAAATACACATACACACACACATATATATATATAATTTTATTTCGCACGAATAATAACGAAAGATGTATAATAAACTTGAATGGTCCGCAAAATTAGCTTATAGTTATCAATGGTGATTATTTATACACGCATACATACATACATACATATATATGTATATCATCATCTGACGGTTTTCTGTTTTCCTCTTCATATCCGTATATCCTGTGCTACCAGTGTCTTCTATTAGTTGCTGTGTATATTGATTTCTTGGTCTTCCCTTTCCGCGTTTCCCATTCATCTGTCCTTCTATAATTATCTTAAGCTTTCATGTCTTAAAATGTGACCGATCATATTAGTTCTTCGTTTTATTATTTTTTTCCATAATGTTCTTCCTTCGCCAATTTTTCCTAACACCTCTTCATTTGTTAATTTATCGGTCCATCTTATTTTCAGCATTCTCTTATAGCACCATATTTCGAAGGCTTCTATGTTTTTTTCTCAGCCTTTCCAATCATCCATGTTTCACATCCGTACAACGCTGCATTCCAAGCAAATAAGGTTAAAAATTTTTTCCTCAAATTTGTACTTATAGCTTTGTTGGTTAAAATATTTTTCCGATCGTAAAAAACTTGCTTTGCTTGATTGATCCGTTTTTTAATGTCCTTGCTACACCTGCCATCTCTGATGATTTTACTACCCTAGTAATGAAATTCGTTCACTTCTTGTATTTTAACACCGTCAATATCTGCACTTATTTTCTTTCGACTGTTATTTTTTTCGCATATCATAATTTTTGTTTTATTTTTATTTATTTGCATTCCATATTTCTTAAATACATCTTTCATTACTTTTAATGTTTCCTTCAATTGATTTCGATTTTCTGCTAGAACAGCTATATCATCAGCAAATTGTGATGTGCATAATATTTCACCTTGTATTTTTACACCATATATATATATATATATATATATATATATATATATATATATATATATATATATATATATATATATATATATATATATAATCAGCAGCGAATCCTGATCTTTTTGGTGGTACCGCTCTAGTAGTCTGTTTGGAGATCACTACACAACGTTATACATAAAAATAGGATAGATTCCTAGAATACTTGTACACTCCCGATTTTCGTTTTTTTTTTTTAAATATCAAAAATTACTATTTTTAACGAGTTACGAAGTTAAAAATCCGCGGAAACCATTTTTGAAAGTGTCGTTTTTTCTTTTAAATCTACTGCTAACTAGCCGAAATAAACCTGACCGATTCTAACCTAACTGAATCTAACCTAACCCAGGTATGTTTATAAACACACTTATAAGTAAAATTTAAAAGGTTCTAATTTACAATTAAAAATTTTTTCCTCGTTCTTTTTTATTTTTTATCCCGCTTCGGGAAGCAAAACACATCAATTTATCCAAGCCCCAATCGATTCTGAGTTGTACAAGTATTCTACGAATGAGCCAAAAAGAATACTTAAGTATGTTCTGCTCTATAAAACCGTGTAAAAATATCTTTCATCGCGATTTTTTTAAACGCGGATCTATATATAAAATTGTATATATTTTATTCATTAAAAAAAAAATCTTATTTAAACATAAAATTTACGCATATTTTTGATGTATGTTGTTTCGTAGTGTATAGGTACGATATTGTTCATGTTCGGATACTCAAATCGTTTTTTCCCGGAATTAATTAAGAACGAACCCGAGATCGTTTTAATTAATAAATTAATAATGTGTTTCGGTATCACAGTGGTTTCATTGTCTGTTGGTCATTCGATAGCCGTCATTAACAGATTTTCCCGACTTTTGGTTCTTGTGAGTGTAGTGATCGTTATTTAATTTGTTTATTTCAATTTTAAGAATATTTAAAGCGAAGGAATTTCGCGATATAATTCTCGCTATTAGCGATACAGTTGAGTTACGGGAAAAAAAGATGATCCGCTTAATGATTTAAATTGGAAACAGTCGACTAGATCATTTGTTATAACGTGGTCATTTTTAGGCGAGACCCCACATAGTTACGCGAATGATCTGAGAAACAATAAAATACCAACTGCCCGGCTTTCAGTCTTAACTAATGTGAAGAAATCAAGCGCAACGGAAAAATGGGTAAAAAAATTATATAAAAAAATCCAATTTATCAACATCTCAATGTCCTTCGAAGACCGAAATTAAGGAAGCCATCACGTGTAACAGCGGAAAATCTTTCAATCCGAAAAACTCGTAGTGAGAGGAGCGGTGTATTAGCAAACCGGATGGCGACAAACTTATTGGACGTGGTCACCTGGTTTCGGTCTATCCGGAAAAAAATGAACTCGACTGAATAATCGTACAAGGGCTCAGACCATTTATAGAATGTGGTCTTCCGTACAGACAAAAATGCAACTGCGGGGCGGAGTCCCACACTATCGACTATATAGCTACAAAATGTCCGACGAAAGCCTTGCAAGGAGGTTCTTATATAGAGAATGTCAAATAATGGCTTGAACTACTACACTTGGGAACCTATAAGATGACTTCAGAATCCGAGCCCATGGATTAAAGTAAAAAGAAACGAGTATTATGTTGTTATTAGACGGAGCCGCCTAACGATGTAGTTGTTATATAAATTAAGAGATGTTAATTATTATTAATTAGTTATATGTCCGTCGTTTACACGTTAAAGATTTCAATCTATATTGAAAAAATAAAATTAGTCAGAAATTATTAAACGCAAGAAGGTACAATACGCACCCACACACACATATATATAATTATTATAATATTTAAATATTAAAAAATATCATACATGTAGAGATGTTAGTGTGTATAAACTGAAATAAACTAAATAATATACATTTTTTTTTTTACTTCGGGAGTGAACTTTTTCATGTTTGAACTTTTTGTTCAAATTAATTTTTACGTTTTTCGTATTTGGAAATGATTTTTAAAATTTTAAACTTTTCGAGAATTCAAGATTAACTTACGTGCTCGAGTTATGTCCCAATTTTAGTTAGCTTTTTTAACCTTATCAGTCACGCAATATCAATCCTTTTTTTCCCCTGAAAATTTGATGTTTTTGCATCCGGTGTTGGAAGAATTTGCCAGAACTTGTTATCGTTGATTCGAAGATGTGAAAATATAAATTACTACTTCGCGTATTACACCGCACTTTTTAGTGGACTAGGTGATGGGAAAATTGTAGATCATCCGACCACGTCCAAGACAAGCGTTTTTTTTTTTTTTTTTCAAAAATCACATTTTGATAGGAAAATATTGAAACATGGAAAACAGAAACCATGAGGACGACATAATTTTTAACTGTCTCACCCATCGAGGAACCAAAACACACAACACTCAAAACAAAATAATAAAAATTCGAATAATAATAATTTTTAAGATAAAACAATTCAATAACCTAATTATTTATTACTATAATTATAAATAATTACTTATTTAAAAAACCAAAACAATAACTATAATAATCAACGTAAACATTTATAAAAAGGTGTAGTTTATTTTAAAATCATTATTTACGAAATCTAACAATTGTCAGTGAGTATATTTCGCCATTTAAAAGTTAATTTTCAACGGTTATTGTTAAAAAATAAGTTATGTTTTCGATGGTGTAATTATCTATTAAAGTTGGGTAATTTAATTTTTCGAAACATAATATTAAAAATTAAAAGTTATTTTACATATTTTTTTAGGTGGCAATATTTCATTTACTTTTTATAATGTTTCAAATATACTACTTCCTGATGGTCTACAAATGTATCGATCCGTATTGTTCTTTCGTCAGTTCTTCTTTACAACGTTTTACCGATGATTATCATAACAGTAACTCTACGAAGTTAATTATGGATAAAATACAAGAAACCGTAAGTTTTGGTTATTCAAAACAATATATTATTATTATTATTATTGCTTCGTTTTTTTTTTTTTTTTATAATCTGGCTCTAAATTTTTTATTTCTAACTGTTATTTCCAACTTTTAATGCTAATCTTTGTATGCTTACTCAGTTCGCGTTACTCGTTAGTTTGTATATTACAATAAGATCTTAAAGTTACTACATATTGCGTGCATATGATCACATTTTAAAATGTCCGGTACTCGCGCATTTGTGCGCATAACCGGGATTTCTTGTATTTATCTGTTATCTTTGTTTCTTATTATTACATTTTTAACGTTGTCATTATATTTTTCCAATATTATTATTATTATTACATGTTTTATAATTAAATTATTAATATTGTAAATATTGTGAACACGTCTGAAATAAATTTTATATGATTTGATTTGATTGATTATTATTATTGACGTGCAATTATTTTTATATCATTATCATTCGTACTTAGTCAGTCTGCTCGAGAAAATTCGTTCTGGCATTACGTTCGACAAGTTGACTTCGCACGTTCTTTTCAGACTCATTGATTTTTTTTTCACTTTATTTGCCAATTTACAAGTAGCTCTGCGGGCTATTAATCAAATTAAATATCTTAGTGCAAGATGGCTTGCTAAAGAATCCTGTCCAATGACGTGGGGTCACATTCAATATGTGTACAGAATGTATACTTTATCTCTGTGTGGAGAGTTTAATTCTTGGAACTATATTTTGTAATCTTTGTGTAAACGCAATATTACACTTTTTCGAGTAGTCCCACAGCTGACACTCGTATTTTCATACAGGTTTGACGACCTAGTTGTAGAGCAACAGCTTATTTGCAACCATAAGTTCTGATTTTCTCCCTAAAAGTTAGTACATCCGTTTAATTTTGATGCGTATTTCAGTGCGCTTTGTTAATGTTTCTTCCACGTTAACCGTTTATCCAAGTATATTCCTAAATACTCGACTTCGTCTTTTAATTGGATAATATTGCAGTTCAACCTTACATCACTATCATTTAATCTCCCGATTATTAAAAATTGTGTGTTTCGATTTGTTGTACTTTATTTTGATATGTCATAAACCAGTCCGATAATTTGTCAATCGCTAGTTGTAGACACGTATTTATTGGGTACTCATCTGAACACAGAATAGCATATGCAAAAGGAGCAATTTCAACGTTAGACAGAGTGAGCATATCAGCAGTGTATATGAGGTATAATAGCCTACCTGAGGCACCTTTGCTTCTATTTCATATATTTGTGATTTTTCATTACTAAATTTTACGGAAACGAATCTTTCGCTGAGATATGATTCGAAGATTCTGAATAGTTGAAGAGAAAATTAGCGTTTTATTTAATGTAATAAGCTCTCGCGTCGAACTTTATCGAACGATTGACTAACATCCAAGAATACAGCGTACCGGACTTTTTTCTGTTGTAAACATGTTTTTATCATATTAGTAATGCGGCGTACTTGTTCGACGGTATTAGCTCTAAGACCGAATTGGTGATCAGGTATGATATTTTTCTCTTCAATTATAGAGATTAGTCGTTTGACCGTCATTTTTTCAAACAGCTTTGAAAGTATTTCTAACAGACAGGTTGGCCTATATGATGTCAGTTCAGTTGGTGGCTTCGACGGTTTCTTCACAAATTATAATTTGCGAAAATAATTTGTTTGCAGTTATGCGATTTTTAAGTAAAAATGAATTAAAATAAACAAATATATAATAAAAATAGAAAACTAATATATGAAAAATATACCATCTTCTTCTTTGTCCGTATTACATCATTGATTCGATGTAAGCCTCCATTAATATTTTCCATCTTCCTCTATCTTCAGTTTTCCGAAGCCACTGTTTTCCCGCGGTTCTAACAATGTCATCGGTCCATCTTCTGTTTGGACGTCCTTTATTTCTTCTCCCCTTGTATGGTCTCCATACAGTTCTTTTGTCCACCTTCCATCTGGTTGTCTTTCCCATGACCATTTCTTCATCGCTATCCTTCTAATCTTCGAACATCGTTTGTCTTCTAATAGTTTCAGATTTTACTTTATCTCGAAATCCCTAATACTTAACAATGCGCGTTCCATTCTTCTTTCTGTTTTCTTCATGCTTTCCATTACTTCTTTTGTAAGTGGCCATATGTTTCTGTAGCGTATGTACTGGTATTACACATTGATTAAATAATTTTGCTCTATTTTCTTTACGAATTCTGTTTTTGAGCATGTTTTATGATAAACGATCCATCCATTTGTTATTTTTCTACCTATGTCGGGGCTTGTTTGTTCTTTCATCGTTGTGAAAACTTTACCCAAATACACAAATTTGATTACTTCTTCTATATCGCCTATATGTAATTTTATTTTATCAGTCAATCGCCGAGTTTCTCGATTTTGATCATATTTCATGTATTTAGTTTTATTTATCTTTTATCCTACCGGGTTTACTGCCATCTCAAATTCCTCACGTCTTGTAGTTTGTTCTTATCTTGACTTGTAATTACTATATCGTCTGCAAAACATAAATGGTGTAGATATTTTCCATCGATATTTATACCCTTTCTATTCCAATGTAATGATTTCATTGCATAATCTACCACCGCTGTAAACAGTTTAATGGTGGTGTACTTAACTTAAAAAAAAACAAACAATTAACATTTAGCGCTCTTAGTTCAAGACTGAGATGTTTGTCAATCGGTACTATATATATTGTAACCTACTACTACGCTAAATACTAAAGGACTAAGTATGTTCCTTATATGTTCTTTAAAACTAATTCATAATCAAATGTTATTACGTGTTCAATATAAATTATTTGTATTCCTTAGTTTTATTATTTATAATTTTCCTAATAATTTTTTTTTAATTTTTTTTTTCTATATGTAAAATATTGTAGTTTATTTTTTTTTATATATATTTCCATCGTCTATTGTATTATTGTTAGTAGATATTAAAATTGTATTAGTCCCTATTGCTATCTGAATATTGTACTTTTTAAATATTTCTTATATTTTATATGTATAATTTTCCAGATAACTAGATAATTATCTTTTATCTTCATTTTTTATATGTTTATAATGAAATTTCTTAAAAACACTTTTTTCAACTCCGTTAGGATTGTATTCGTTATTATTTGTTTTATAATGTTTTTTTCTTGATTTAGTTTATCTGTGTATCTTTTGCTTTTACTCTACGAACATAACGTACTAAACTAGCCAATTTCCGCAGTTTTGGGTGAAATGAATTATTAGGAATTATTGCGTCTGTTAGTGCACGATTTCTATAAATGTTTATATTCAATTTATTATTAATCATATTAATAATTAAATTAAGACAATTTACTGGTTTTTTCCTTTACTTTTAAAATGAATTTTTATGCTTTTTTAATTATCGTTATTCTTTCATATCAAAAAATTATCTCCTTCGTAATCTTACTTTATTTTAAAATATATTACCGTTTTCTACTTCATTCGCTAATTTATTCATATAAACGTGGTATAAAATCGGTGATAATTCCATCATTATTTTGTTTGTAATGTAAAAATTATATTACGTATAGAAAAAACAAAACAGAAAAAACAAAACAGAAAAAACAATAGAATTATTAGAAAAATTATAACAATATTTTTTCTAATAGTCGTTTAAGCAGTCCTATATTCTTCGGTAGTTATTATTAAACTTTCTAGTTTAATATGAACCTTTTAAGTCACGTGTCATGAGTTTTAATTGTTATAATTATATCGTTAGGATTATTTTTACTCGTATTCACTGAAATTATTACTTTTTTTTTTTGCCGGGTACTATGTACTATTGCTACGACTAAAAGCTCTAATGTAATCATGGGGTGTTACACGGAGTTGATCATATCTATATTTCCGAGAAATTCGAGTTGTACTATAATTGGGTCATCGGATAAAATTTCTTGTAGTGAATTGTAACGAATTTTTTTCCTTTTCCGCGCTATGTACAGCGGCTAGGCTAGGAGCGCGGCCAGCAAATTTAAATTTTGTTAAACAGGTTTATCGACCTAAACTTAGCAAGAAAGGATGTGACGGATTTGGGCCAGGATTGATAAAGTATTTAAGGAAGAAAAATTTGGGATTTTGGGACATTCTGTTAAGAGGTGATGGATTGTAATTGGACCTTCATATCTATCACAGGTTGGTGAGGCTAGTTTTTGTAATATGTGTTCATGTGTAAGTTACGTATGACCAATTCGTAGGAGACTCTTCAGGAACTTCCATTCGCGAACTGATGGTTTTATTTTACGCAGGTGCGATGTACTCAGTTGTTCCGACCATCTTTCTTGCCACAACCTCCAAAATAGGTCGTTGGTTGCTTTCTCGATATCGTTAAGTGGGATCTTAATGCGCCGTGTTGGGCGCATTTTGGATGCTTCTTTTGCTGCTTGATCGACCATATGATTTCTTGGTATGTTTGCTTGGCCCGGAATCCATAAGAATGTTATCGCCGCTTGATTATGATTATATTTATGGAGTCGTGCGAACGGATGGTTTGATTTCCGTTGGATGTGATGTATAGCGCCATGGAGTCCGTAGCTATAACGTAATGGCAGGATTTTACCGCGTACACCAACGTTTCTGTATAGTTCTGCGGACAGAGCGGACAATAACGGCGGAAGTGAAGTTCTAAAGATCACATTTCGATTAAAGACGACTGCGCAACCGGCCAATTTTGCGGAACTTGTACCGTCGGAGTAGTATATCTTTTTCCTTTTGGGGAGATAATAGATTGTGGACGATGGCAAAGTGCGAGTGCTTATTTGGGAGCAGCATATAATTGAATGCGGCGTCTTCCATAGTCTATGGGGAGAGGATTTTTGTAGTGTTGCTTTTTACGTTGTATAGCTCTTCGGATAGATCGGTGTGAATTGGTTTCGTGGTGTCGATATATGTAACATTTATATATAAACAAATCTACGAATATTATTGGAGTTTACTCATACGTAAATCGATATATATATACCAATAAACGTTTTCACGTGCGACTACTCGAATTATTTGATTTTGAATAAATTTCCACCACTACTCTAAACGCAGTTTTTATTTAAACGGGGATTCGATTTGTAATATTTTTAATAACTTTACAAGGATTTGATCGATTATTTACAGTTGGAATGTTGCGGAGCCAACGGTCCATCTGATTGGAAAATGTTCGATAGACCGACTTCTTGCTGCGTGGTGAAGGAAAAACAATGCGAACTCTGGCTGGTGTACGCTAAAGGATGTATCGAAACCGTCGCGGAAACGACTAAAATGTTCATTCAGAATAATTATTGGTATTTCATTTGGAGTCTCATCTTACAAGTTAGTAGTCAGTTCAAATATCCATTCTTATATTTCCTGTTATAATTTCCTACATGGACATATGGAATAGGTATATGGGGCTGCGCTAAGAAGACCAATCAACAGCTTGTTCAAACAAAACGTATACGAATAATCGTAGATGCCTATCTCTAGTAACGATGGCATACACCGCGACCTCGCAGTAAAAAATGTACGCGAGGTAATACAAGATATTGCAAAGATGCATAAACGACGACTGCATGGACATTCCAATCTTGAAGCGAAAAAATTGCTTGACATCGAACTAGATACTCGCCGTTTGAAACGACTCTTGATTTAGCATTAAGTACTAATTTATATATGATATATGTAAGTTAGTAAGAAGCCTTGCTCGCTGGAGCAAGTGTCTTCGTACCCGTCTTTATGTTTAAAACTAGTTTTAAGCATATACATCATCGTAATAATTGTAATATTTATTCGAGCGTAGTATTAAGATCGTATCAACTCTTAAAATAAAAATAAAAAAATAATTTCCTTATGGAAATTAAAGGTATCATGTAGCCTCAGAAGTACTTCAGCTTTACATTGTTTCTGTATCCAATGCAACTTTTCTTTTTTAACTTCCTATAGAATTATCTTTTATGTACTTATGTAATTTCTCATATCTCCTTTAATTTTTGCAAGTTTTATCTTCTCCATTACTTCTAATATTTTATCTGTCATCCGTGGCTTACTTTTTTTTTTATATTTATTTTTCTTATAATTTTCTCAATGATTTTGAGAGTGTCATTATATTATTCTAAACGTTTTCAATGTCTTCCGTTTCAATTTTCCTGCCTAATGGAATTCTCCAATTAGTTTATTTGTAATATCAACGTTTTTTTAACTTCTCCACATCTAACTTTTGATTCTCATTCCTTTCTTTGGAGGTTGGAACTTAATTCCAACATTTGACACTAGTGAATTATGATTGGAATCAATATCTACTACCAGATATGTTATAAGTTGAGTTATACTATTTTGAAAGCGTCTATTAACTAGAATATTCCAGTTTCTTATAATATTGTTTTTATTATCACGCGGTTATTTCTAAATATACAGACGTCTTAGTGGTAGTTTATAACATGTGTTTTTAATTGCCAAAATTCGATGAGTGTAGATCCCCTAAGTTACACAGTTTACTTCTTCGCCCCGAGTCCCTCATTATAATATAAAAGTCCTGTTTTTTCAGATTTTTAATAGTATAAAGATATTCTATTTCTTCGTCACATTTATCAACTGGTGGTGCATAAACTTGAATAATATTAATATTTTGCGTCAAACCTCTCTTAGTTGCATTAGCATTATCCTATCAGACACAGCTAAGACATTAGCTTGACAAATGTTGTACTTTTCTCCAATTATAATTCCACGCCATTTTTTCCAATAATTTGACCATGTGTCTAATATGTCTATATCCAATCGTTTCATTTCCTTAATTACATTGTGTATCCTCCCAGTCTCTAATAGGCTACGAACGTTCCATGTTTTGCCTTTTTTCTTGTCGAACGGGGTGTTCTTAGCACCCCTTGATAATTTAACATCTGTACCGATTGAGGGTCATAGCTTTCCGGTTTCTCGACTTGATAAAGGCAGTAAATATTAGAAAAACATTTAGGAGTTCCTTGGAAAGTATACCAGCTGTGAATGTGATGAAACACGGAAGACAGAACATCTGATGGAACGGACCACCTGGAATTCTGTGTAATATTTATAGTATAATTAACTCGGATAGCTTTACGACTGTTAATATATTGGTCCGAGAAAATTTAAATTTAAAGATTCAGATTCGAAAAAATATTTCGATTTCTGTTGTGTAAGTGGATTGAATTATTCGACCGAAGGAAAGGTCAGAGTGGACAATAGATGACTATTCTTAAACTCTGTCGTAAACAATGCGGTAATCAATTACGTCTTCTACATGGTAAAAATAATGTTAGTTTTCATTATCACATTTAAACACGCGTACATCCATTGGAGAAATATGTTCAAAAATTACAATATATATATAAAATGCGTTTAAACAAACGAACGCTACTCTATAAAATATATGATTTATATAAATTACGTGCGTGTATGTTTTTGTTTGAATTAAGCGGATACGATATTGTAAAAAATTCTCTAGTTCTAAAGTTATGCTGAGTATATTTGTTTGTTTAAATTAATGAAATGATGTAATTTTAAAATTTATTTCAGCTGGACCTGATAATGCTTACCTGTTACGAACTAGCCACGATGGAAATGGAAAACGCGCAAAATGGATTATCTTAGTTCAGTTCCGTGATGACCTTGAAAGCATTGTAAAATTAGATTTTAAATTTGATATGTTTTTTTAATCGTTATTAAATTTTAACATCGATCGCATATTATTTTTCGCGAATTACATTAAAAATCCTTAGTTTATTTGTTCGCTTTGGACGATGTTTGCATTCTTAACAAATTTTTAATGATTCGTTTATTTCTTAATTAACAATTAATATCGCATTGATCGGCGTAGTGTGTAATTGATTCGTCACTTTTTTTTTCAATTAATATAATCCATACGTGCACCACTGCGGCATACAGTTGAAATATAAACAGAATGTTGTAGATGTAGTACAAGTTAAAAAAGTATACGAAGAACTCAAGGATAACACGATTGTTAACAGAACGAACAAGTTGTGGGAGGTGAAGTCCTGTGAAAGATGTAACCATTTTTTTTTCGCACATTTTATCGAATTAGTATTGATTTTTGGATATTCGAATATATTCATTAGATATAAATGTTACTAGTGTAAATCTTTTATTACGTCATAATTGAGCACTGTTTTCCTAACATATTCGCTACTATAGATTCTGAGGGTTTATCCTCTACAGTGGGTATGAAGATATACGTACACAGGTCGTCATTGCCGATAATCATGTTACTGTAATGAGGGACTTTTGGCTGGAAACGCTTATTCTTATCGTGTAGAGCCACATACTTATAATTTCAGTAAAAGTTAACAAATAAGTTAGTGAACAGTTCTAAATCAACATTTTCAGACATTTTAAGGCGTCGTTTCGTAAATTATGCAGGTGTACTGGGCTCTGAGTCAGCGGCGAAGTGTGGTTCATTACAATTCGTTTCCGATAGACGTTTCTCTTATACAAACACATTTACAAAATTAACGCAAATATTATGTTAAATCGCAAAGAAATAATTTATATTATTCGTATTCCCCCATTATAATGGGGTGACACGCACTGATCTAACAAATAAAATTGTTAATATTATAAAGAAATTATATATAAAAATTATCCATGAAATAACTTGTAATAACAAAATACATTTTTTTTCCATTTATTTGTATCGTAGTTCAATTTGACAATTTTTCTCTAAAAAGAAATCTATAATGAATCATAAAATACAGATTTTTCTTGTAAACGGATCTAAAATTATTCAAAATTGTTTCAAAATATCTTCTATTACACAGTTACACTCATAATTTGACATGAAATTCAACTTTTTATATATATATATTTTTCTTTTAAAAAAAGATGGTCAACGTACATATGCAATACACTGATTAATGAAACAAGGAAGAGATTCGCCAAGCTGAAAAAACAATGAACAAATACAAGAGACAATATAACAAAACTACTGGAAAAAACCACTCCCTTACTACTGATACTGAATTGCTCGATTGGTCGACCTCTTTAGTTACCAGTATAGTGCGCATGTCCTGTATCTGTTTACAATACATCAACAGGAAACAGTCAATTCTAATAGCCGTTATAGATTTCCATGTACAGTGAATATGATAGCGGTATATAATACGTCTAGTCAAACACACACAACAGGATTGTTTCTGAAATTGAAACCGGTACAAAACCATCCACAGTGATTCACCAGCTACTAATCTTTCACAAAAAAGAGTAAGAACGTTATCTTCCATAATCCGTAATAATTGGAGAAAAAATCTTTGCCAAAAGATGGCGCCATTATCTAGTATACAAAAATTATTATCCTTGATTTGTTTTTTTAACTTTTCTTAAAAAACAAAAAACAAAAAACAAAAAACAAAAAACAAAAAAGAACATAACGTGTGACTACTTCATACTCCACTTTTCCTGTGTTTCCGCCGGAACCACTGGCAACATGGAAGATTCGCCAGTGCTCTGAGTAAAATAGACATTCTTCAATGATCTGTTGTGTCGTGTGGCTGTGTTCACATATTCCCAGCTAATAGTCCGTACCATTTCTCTACACATTTATTTATATTACCGTCGTGGAAATAATCGTGTAATTTTTCTTTACTGACAGTGTTAAAACAATTTTTTATTTTTTCTCTATATTTTTTTAAAGCTTTAAGCAGCTATTAGCTGCTGGCTCTATTAGAGCCATTAAAGCTTTAAAAAAATATAGAGAAAAAATAAAAAACTTCTTTGGATGACGGATAATCGAAGTGACCTTTAGACTGGATGTTATCAGTTAAAAATTATTATATTCACCTTCCGAAAAAAAATCATCCGTTATCACTAAACCAATCCGACCATAAAGTTTAAAGTAAAATACCACCATCCCATCCATCCTATAATAACAACAACAATATTCTCATATAGGATGGATGGGATGATATAAAAAACGCTAACAACTCTACGGTCAGATGATAATAAAAAAATACTTGTTATGATAAAAAACATAATATCATCCGATAGATAAACCTTATCACTAATTAACACTTATCATTTTAATTATAATTAAAACAAAATATACCGACAAATAATATTATAAATACAACAACAATTTAAACATCTCATCATTTAAAATGGAATCAGTCGATCTATTATACTGTGAAGAGCATATATATTGCGAACACTTTATACCATCGTGTATATGTTCCAACTGTAATAGTTCGATTCAGACGTACTGTTCACGTGTTCAAAATTTACTAGAAATAAATCTCCACCAAATATTTACCGGTAAGTATTATAGAATACAAGTGTTGACACTAAAAATAATACTTATTTAACGCATCCGTTAATGTTTTTTTTTTTATTTCAGAAGATGTTAATATGGCAGGAAGTGAACGATTTATAAATTATTATTGTTATTATTATTTCGATATAATTATTACTGTGCTACTATAATATTAATGTAAAGTTTTATTTATAATGTTAAAATACAGTTTTGAAAATAATTCAAAGAAATATTCTCTGCTTTCAAAAAATTAAAAACAAATAACGAATAATCGAAGAATTCGGAAAAACTCTAATTGTTATTTATTACCCTATTATGTTTAACAAAAATCTTATCTATCATCTGTATAAAAATTTTAACTAAAATTACACGAAAGAATTATATTCATGTTTTTATCGCGGATGATGTGTTTTTATATTTTGTAACTGAAGTTTATTGTATTGAATAATTTTGATACTGTAATAATTTCTTTTTTTTACGTGGTCACACTGATGCACTATTTGCTAGTATTTGAAAATGAAAAACTGGGTAGTAAATATTTGTTCGTTGTTTTTTTTTTCGTGTATCCGGCGTAATTTTTAAAAATTATAACTCGATAAAACGATATGTGTCGTAATATCGTTCGTTCATCGTAATGTGAAGATTTTTTTGATGATGAAGCGGAAAAGTATATTTCCTAACTGAAGTTTTTTATACTGAACAATTTTGATATTGTAAAAATAAGAAACCGGTTAGTAAATATTTGAACTTTTTTTTTAAACTTTTTCTCTTTTTATGTGCAGCGTAATTATTAATAAATTGGTATAAAACATAAAACTATATGTGTACCGTAACATCGTTTGTTCATTATATTGTGTGAAGATTATAAACGTACAATAACATTCGATTTAAATAGATTAAGTACAATTAATTCTTGCAGCGCAGTAATTGAAGCGATATACTAATTTTGATTATTTTCACATTACTACAGGCGAAAATATTAATTAAAGAAGTCTATCAATTATCTGTATACATTTAAATTTGTAATTGATATTCGCTAAATGCCAGATTTTAATTACGTTGTCTTTTGTAATTTAAGTCGTCGCAGGTTTATTAAATTATTAATATACTGTTAAATAATATTTTATATATAAAAAAAAAACAAAAAACAAACTAAATGATTGTTTTTATTATAATATTAATTCGTAAATATTTATAGCTACTATTTCTTTAGCTGTTTCATACTCGTTAAACGGTCGGAATATCGGAGTAATGATGTTTACTTATCCGACTCTCCTCGAAATTATCGTATAATGTGTGTTGTTTGTAAAATTTATAAAAATACATAATTTTTATCGGCACGAATAATTCAGCATCGAATTGTTGATTTATAGCTCGAGCTCTAAACGGGCAAGTCAGTCTATACACTCGCCGCACAGATGTAAATCTTCAATCGGAATCCTATTTTCCGAGTCTACTTCGTATTCTATTGTTTCGACTGCAACATTACCTAGCTGAATTAGAAATATGCGACTTCTGCAGGAGGTGGTCGCATCTACCATGACCAGTTCGGATTCTATTCAAGAGTCGCAACTCCTTTCGTCGAAGTTTCATACTTACAGGTTGCTTAATTACATGCCGATTTACATTCCATGGTCCATTTTCCATATCTAACTCTAGGCGCTATTTTTATACATTTAGTAATTAATGGATATTTGTTTTCTTCGAATTTTACTGATTGCTTCTTCGAATGTGAGGCGGTTGGACGTTCCGGAAGCCACGGGGTCGGTGTACTGCGTATCGTTGCCGAAATAATGCGCATTACTACGCGAAAGAAAAAGTTGAAAAATTTTATACCGGATAGACAGTAATCGGCCGGTATTTCGTCGGGTCATTCACAATTTTTCCTGACATTTTAAAGCATTTGATTCTTTTTTAAATCCTTGAGCAATTGACCGCCGCGAGTTAGTTAATATACGAATGGGCCAACGCTTATTTCTATTAAATTGAATAATCAGGAAAAGCAGCCAAATTATTTCAAACATTCGCTATTTTGTACACATTCTAATTAATGCGATTAAATAAACAATTTCTTAAATAAACGAAATTATCTGCGGTATGCTAGACTATTACGTTTTGATTTATTTATTTTTATCGCGTTTATCTTTAGATTTTTCTTAATAAGCGTATTTCAAGATCGTACGATTGTAATCGATACGAAAATTTTTAAAATATATAATGTATTTAAAATAATTCATTTTTTTAGAATATCATTTATCTATCTATATGTATATATATACATATATATATATATATATATATATATATATATATATATATATATATAAAATCTAAATCGTACATTATCGAACGAGTACACAATTATTAAAATTACGTAATAGTTAATGTGATATTATACGTTGGACGTAATGTTGTATAAAATTATCTAATATCGCTTACTTAACTCGATATATTTAATATATCTCGACTTAATTTTAGATTAATCCGATATCGATTTAATTTTATAATATTCTATGAGCAATGTTCGATCGAGGAAAATCGATTTTAAATTAATAAATAGTATGTGTCCGGTGAATGTGTAGTTATTTTTAACACGTTTATATAGTACGTTCAAATAATAATTTTTCTTGAAGTTCTTTTTAAATTAATTAATATATATATATATATATATATATATATATATATATATATATATATATATATATATATATATATATATGTATGTATGTAAATTAATTAAAATTTATTAGCTTCTTCAAATGTGGTACTAATGCGTAGTTATAAAACGACATTCAATTTCCTTTTATAATTTTAAACTTTATTGTTATAAGGGGTAATTTGATTTTCTTTATTCGTTTATTCGTAATTATTAATGAAAAATAAAATAAGTCAAAATTAAAAAAAAAAACAAAAAAAAAACGAAAGTGGTACGTTATAATCGTGGACGATAAAAGGATATAATGTTATAAACAGGAAGATACCTCAAACCAAAGAAGGAAAAAAAAAGGCGAGTGAACACTGAAAACGAATCATTCGGTTTAAGGAACAAAATTATCAGAAAATAAAAAATAAATTTCTTCGAGACATTCTGCGACGAAATGTATCGTCTTCTAGAAAATAAAAATTACTGTAGCTGTCGAAAGGAAAATGAGACGAGGAAATGGGCAGAATTAACACACTGATCGGAGTTACAAAAGTAACAAAATTGTTTCGTATAACAATTTCTGCTTGCAATATTCCTTGGTGATTTTAACATAAGAAGCTCACTGTTGGAGAATGTCAGGAAAAATCCGAATGCAGTTATATTGAAAGAACTTTTCTAATCGTCACCTATTTCTAAACCGTCCTGGTGAATACACTTTTAGTAATCACAATGGGAAAAGTTTGATAGATTCAGTAATGACAAGAGAAGATCCATACCCCACTGAAGCTTCCTTCTACGCTTCTTTTGCCAATTGCAAAGGATGATATTTTTCATTTCGATGGGTACGACCGTAATAACTCAGTTTGCGTACTCGAATGGTCCGTAATAATTCCCTTTCTTTTGACATCTTATTTAAGACACCTTGATTCCGTTATTCCATCTGTTCGCGGAATTTTGAACATTCGTCTATATATCATCATCGTAATCGGTAATTCAATCATTCAGTATCGTGAGTTCTATTTTAACGCATTCGATATAATTTTTTTTCCATCAGACTCTATTTCGGCTTTCCACTATAGTTTGAATTCTTGTTAATCCAGTACGATTCGTGACAGTATCTATCCACCGAGTCGGATGCCTTCCTTTCCTCCTTTTCTCTACTATCTGCCCAATTACTACGGCTTTTACTAAGCTGTTCTCATTTCTCCGCACGCTATGTCCGTAATATTTTCGAATTTTCTGTCGGCATAAAGTGTGAAGGCGCTGTTCCACCTTTAGCTCTTGCAGAATTGAGGCATTTGTCTTCTTTGTCGTCCACGGTATTTTCAGCATTCTGCGCATATATATATATATATTATACACCTCGTATTTTCCAATGCTGCTGTAATTGTCCAACTTTCAACTCCGTTCAATAAGACTGTAAATACGTAAGTTCTAGCTAACTTCATAAGCAAATGCGGACACTTATATCTTTTCCGTTAAATAACTTCTTCACGGAGATAAAATTTGACCTAGCTTTTTCTATTCTGGTTCTAATTTCCGCATTCTGATCAACTTCTTCACAGAACCAAGTATATCCAAATGTTGAACTTTTGCTACTCTTTCGATTTCATTTGATGTAAATACAGATGTGTTCGTACCTCGCCCATGTTTATCGACCATCACATCCATTTCGTTTTAGCTGCATTTATGTCCAACCCATAACTGAGACTAAAATCAGCGTAAGCATGTCTTGTAATAAGTTTAATATATATATTATATATATAGTTAAAGGTCGAAGCTAGGCAAAGCGTAATGTCGATACATTTCGTTATTACATAAATGACTACGTGCACCGTCGAGATCTGAATATTTAAGTTAATTTGTAGAGATCATTGTGAAAATTGTCTTCTATATAATACGTTAATTCGGATACAGTCAGGTTGTTTGACAATTCTCTCAAAAAAAAAAACAAATGGAGCCACTTTGCGGATTTATAGAGTATAAATATAATCGATCTATCCTATAAGCAGGCTAGGTAGCTGAATTATAGAGATTTGAATAAGCTTAAACTTAATTAACACGATATACGGATAGAGTTTTAAGCAACATTTCGTTCGTTTATATGACGCTAATTTAATTTAACGAAATTAATATTGCGTCTTTATGCATTTAAAAAAATGAAAATAAAAATCCGATCTTGGATTCCGAGTTATTATTTCACGCTGGTAAAATTTTATTATGTACCACCTTAAAGAGCGCGGGATATGAATTCGAAATTACTATTACTACTATAATATAATTATGATTATTCCGCAATTTATGTATTTCGTATTTTATGTACGAGAATTTTGTAAAGAAAACTATCAACGGTATATTAAAAACATTACGGTGGATATTGACGCTTAAAATTATTATTACCATTATATTACATATGATATATATATATATATATTTCAGTTTTTCGGAATTAGGTAACTCTACGCAACTAGAATGTTTTTAGAATTTTTATTCTTATAGAATATCATATATATAAAATTTGACGCAGCTATAGATTATATACAAAACGAAGTACATACGTATAGACCAGTGGCGTAACCGGACTTGATTGAAGAGGGGCGTTCAGACAAAACTAAATTATAACAGTAAGCCCGAGTTAAATTGAACTTTAAGTAAATAAACAAAACTGAAGTGTAGGTTAAACCCTAATAAGCAATCCAAATCACCGGAGTTATTTTTATATTTATGAGACGTCGAATATGTAATTCTATTAGAAGCGATAGACGGTAGAAATATTTAACGTCACCGGAACACACTAATAGTACGTTATTGAGGACAGAGATGGTTGCTATAAATTCCGCGAAAAAATAAACGATAAATAATGATTTTATATTTTTTGAAGTAATACTTAACTAATTTAAAATTTAAAATCTATTCTTCACGTTTTTCTACAAAATTCTTCTAGTACCTCCTATATTACAAAACTATTTATTTACTTCAAAAACAACGAAATTTAAATAGAATAAATGAAAATTAAAACAAAATATGTTTAACAAATGCAAAACTGCATTTAACAACGAGTATATATTTTCTTATTATCAGATTGAATCCAAGGGGGGTTCAGACCCCAAAACCACCCCCCTGGCTACGCCACTAGTATATAGTACAACGGAAACAAATAACGCGTGTGTATGTTTATAACAAGACGAAATGAGGTAATCAATGCCGGGTAACCACGGGGCGATATTTAATTTATTATTTATGGAAAGGTAAAAAGCAAATTTACACGAATAACTTAATCATTATGAACGTTGCGCATGCAACATCGTGTCAACTAACGTTCGTACGTTAAATTATACTTACGTGTACGAAAGGCTTAATATTTATAAACCGAAATTTAATTTATAACGCCAGAGCGAGGTTTATCTGTTTTCTTTTTGTAACCAATCGAAGTTTTACACCTTAATCGATGCGTAAATTAATTTAAACGACTTTACTCACGTGCTAAATACGATACGAACAGAACTTACAAAGTAGCCATTAATAAATTTATTTTATATTAAACTGACGAATATTTCGCCGAATTTAAATAGCTCGATTAAAACGTTTGAATTATATATATATATATATATATATATATATATTAAAAAAAAAACATTTTAAGATTATTTCAAACGTCGTCTGTATATAATGTAAAATAGCGTCGCCGATAGATGGCAGCAGCTAGTAAAATATGACGTACAGTTTTTCGAACGTTTACTTTCCGCGGATTTCTTTAACAAAATTTTAGTTTATTGTTTTTTAATTTGCCAATAACGCCGGTTTAGAAGTCGAAAATCAAAAATTACGCAGAAATTTCACGTAGTAAAAATTACTGTTATGATGACCCCGTGATTACAAAAATTCGGTTAGAATAAGAAGGGAAATTTACAAAGGTGGTAGTGTTCAAAAATTTGAAAAAATCACTTTAGAAATCAACTATGTTTAGTAATAAGTGCGACGTATTGTTTGATCTGAAGATATATATATATATATAATACGAAAATTTTTGGTATTTCCGGTATTTATATACGTCTCAGAAACTCGGGTATTAAACATCCTAAACTAGAACCGATTATAAAAAGCCTTCGAAATGTGGTACTAGACGAGATTGTTACGAATTCCCTAAAACACAAATCGGAAAGTTAAATATAGGAACGCCGATTACTATAAGCAGAAGTCTGAAGTTATTTGCTGGCATTATTCATTCAAACGGTATGACCGAACCAGGTGTCCAAACGAAATGTCACGGAAAAACATGCTGGAATATATAAATTGCCCTAATTAAGTTTAGAACTTACAATCCGTCTCATTTTAACTGGTACGGTGTATATAAAATCGCGGATAGTTATAAAACAGAAAAGTTTCCAATTCGTAGCTTAGCGGTTAGGATATTAGACGATGATTTTATGTATAATCAGTTTTACTACGAAAAAGGATTTTGATTCATTATTTCAAAAATCGTAACTAACAGAGCATATTTTATACTTTGATTTCGTTTACGGTACAGAAATTAGAACTTTTTTGAACTTACCCGTTAAATGCGTGTCTATATTTTTAATTTTATTCGGTTCCGGTTTATTTTTATTAAAAAAAAAAATAAAACCCTATTTTAATATCGAATTTAACTAATTAACGGATGAGAACTTTTAAACTTACGCGTAATGAGAATATTAGCTTTCGAACGATTAAAATTAGAGTAGTCGATTGGTTTTTTCCTATTCGAAGATGATAACAAAATGAAGTGGTAAAAAAAAATTGAGTGCTCCTTAAATCCGTTAACGTAATAGTAAAAATAAGTAGTAATAAATAATAATAGTAATAGTAATAATAATAATATTTTTTAATTAATAAAATATGGTAATAAAAATACGTCATTGAGCATTTTTGTGAATAATGTTATATACATCACGATTTTTCATTAATAAAATATAAAATACAAATATTATGTATATATATATATATATATATATATATATATATATATATATATATATATATATATATATATATATTAACGATACATTTTTCTACCAAAAGAAATTTTTTCGGCAATTATATACGACTATTTTTACGAAAAAATGTATTATATTAATCCGCGTATCATTTTTCATCAATTGAATTTCTACGCGAATCTATCGTCTATATTTTAACACATACATACATACATACATACATATATATTTCATCGTTCGCTTTATTTATCGCGTGTTATTCTTTTGTTTATTTATTATTTTTTTTGGCCAACGCGAAAAGTATTTATATGTTCTATCCGGGTCATTTCGAACGGTATATTATTCGTCTACCGCCAATAATACCAGATCATCGGCGACGATATCGCTGATGTGCAGATATATAATCCAATACATCAAGTTGAAACAGATGAAACATACCGGAAATACTATTCTCGAATACTTATCGATGTCGCTGGGCGCGATACCGTACATTTTACTTAAATCTTTACCGGGATGTAGCGGATGAGTCAGAACCGGCGTCAACGCTTCCTCGTCCGCTCGTCCGTTTATCGTGTTCTCCAACGTACCGCCTTTAAGATGAGCTTTAGGATCGTGCAATTTATACCGAACCTCCTGGAACAACGGTGTATCACTTACAAGGGACACTGCTTAATACGTTATTAGTGAACGCGGATTATTTAATATTCGCCATACGTATGTTAGACTAATTCGAATATTAATACAAATTTCCGGCGATTAAAAGAGGCGACCGGACTATTATTACGAGTAGTCGTCTAGCCGTAAACGATATCGAAGCAGTTGTCGCATACAAAATTCTCGGATCGATAATGAATGATAAATTTGACGACGATGAAGAATTAAAAAAAAAGACGTGCAATAACGTAAGAAACATTTTCCAAAAAATAAAAAACGTTAACGCGCTCTCTATTGATTTTAGCTAAAACTACTAAGACTAAAAGTTATAGACTGTGCGACGAGAGCACTCTAGTACTTTTGTACGCGGTGGAAATGTGGACCTTAAATCTGTTAACGTTAACATTTCGATATCTAACAGAAATCGGTTTATTTAGACGACGTTACACGCAATTTCGAATATTCGTCAGTCGAATAATAATCGAACTATATCAAAAATCTATAAAGACAGGCAGGTGCCCATTTTTTAAACACTCGTTTAAATTTGACATTCTTTTGTTTGTTTTTAATTCTGACACGAAGTTTTATTTTTTTCTCGTTTTTTTTTTATTCTTTTTTTTCTTTTGTTCTTCTCCATCTTTTCTTTTATATTACTTCGCGAATATCTACCGTCAAAAATCGGAACTCGCGCGGATAAAATACATTCGAAACGAGATGACATTGTAGTTCGCGATACTCACTGTTTGCTTCGGAATATGTCCGCTGTCCATTGAAACGCCCGGTGGTCCGGGTATCGTAGAATGGCCGTGAACGTGAGAATGACTACCTCGACTATGACTATGAGCGTGTCCGAATCCTTCGATGGTTGGCTTCTTTTGTTCGGCCAACTTTTGTATCGCCATTATTCGCGATTTCCTCATTTGTAGCCTTTTCGCCATGTAACCGACCGTGGCGTATTCTGAATAATTAAACGCGAAAATATATTATAACTAATTCGTTTTTTTTTTTTTTTTAATTATTATTATTAAGAAAAATACTTAATTTATCGTATTTAGGTTCGTATGGAGTTAAAAGAAATATACTTTTAAACATCTATTAACAGTCTAGATATCCATATTATCATTGCTACGACTTTCGTTTCTTTAAAACGCTTTGGCAGTTTCCCGATGTTCCGAATATTATTGAAAAACTCTGTTAGAAATTTAATTACTCTATAAATTCGGGATAAATTCCATCTATACCAGCCGATTTCCTGATTTTAATGGACTTAATTGTAGTTTCAACGTCTTCAATGGTAAAAAGAGAACTTAGTGTGCCATCCTGTAACTTTGTTCAGAATCATCCTCAACTCAGATTTTACTGCACGTGTCTAGTCTTCTCTACTGGTACTTTTGATGACTTTGGTAATTTTTCTGCAATCTTATTTGGAAAAATCTTGGGTGGTCTTAAGCTGCATTCCCCCTCCTCATTAAGATTTCTCACATGTGTCCGCATAGATTCCACCGTCGATCGCCATCTTTCTCGTGTCTTTCTTGGTTTAGTGCTCCAAACAGTTCATTTTCATCGTGAGTATTTTCATATTTTACTCAAATTCTTCAAGTTCTTTTTCCAGCATATACCGTTCCCGAAAACATCTTGGCGCTGAGTTCTTTGCGGAACTTATTACAACATTAAAAAATTCTTTGTAATTTCTAATAGTCGCAGCAATATTCGAAACATTTTCTCAATTAATTCAGAGAATTTATTCCAATTTGCCTTACGGAAGTTCCACCTTGATTTCGGGACTGAATAACGGACTGCAACTTTTTTGCATAAATTAAAACTGGTCTATGCTGGCTTCTGGGAAAATCTGGGAACACTGATCGACAAATATGATTTAGGCTACTTGTAACCAGCCCACAGACAATGCAAAGATCCGGAGTATAGCCCTGTCCCATCTTGCTGAGTGAAGAGTTCCTTTGTCTTTCGCGTCATATACCAACTCCATATTGTTAACATCCAACATATGAGAGCAATTCACCATCCGTTATATTATATCCGCATGCGCAGCTGTGACTAAGTCACCTGTGTATACCGCCGGATCGGAAAAACTATAAAATTTGGCGGCCACTTCACTATTGGCGATTTATATACATTTATAATATAGATATTGTCAATTTTAACGACAGCTGTGAACATTCTATGTTGACTATACCCGGAGACTAGTTGAAAATTTTGTATACGGTTTTTAAGATGTGTATGGTGAACAGCCGCTACAATCTTAAAAACTTTGATTCCATCTCTTTTCTCAGATGTTCATTGTTTTCTCTATCCCGAACGACAAATAAAAAGAAAAAGTGTAAAATCATCCAAGAATTTGAATATTCTACATGTCCGGATCAACAACGAAGGAAGATCAAATGAAGATATCCTAAGACAAGTTGCGATGGGTTGAACGCTATGAATAAACCACATCTAGAGTGATTAAGATATCGTAAAGTATGCAAAAATTTAACTAATTCGTTTCCTACCGTTCTGCTTATCGTTCCGTGACATAAGCAATATATACTCCGCGAATCAACACTATATTGATGCGTTCGAAACAAAAACTATTGTATATATATATATATATATATATATATATATTACTAATGACAGGTTGTTTTCGACGATACATATTTTTGATAACCGACTGAGTCAAGATAAGATTATGTTGAACAAAATCTAAATTACTTCATCATTATCGGAATCTGAAGATATTGGCAGCTTTGTTTACAGATTGTTGATCTTAAAAAGATAGTACTCGTGCGGCCAAGCTTTGGATTTTTTTTTTTTTAAAGTGGAAATCGTCAATCGGCCTCCTCATTAAATAAGCTTCGACAAATCAAGAATTTTGTTTTACCTTGAAAACTTGGCTTCCAAACCGTAGAGAAGACGTTGTCTTCAGCAGATAGAGTGCTCGTTCATTCACACCTGATCAACAGAACTTTGACTCCTCAATGCATCGTGTTTAGCGTCACGCACTCCGTCCCCTATATCCTCGTTGACCGTCCTTTGTACTCCTCACTCAGATTGTCTCCCAACCTTCCCTCCTTACTTTCAATCTCTTCAAAGATTAATACTCCTCTCTTACTAACCTAATAATCATGTTCTTACGCATGTCTCATCTCTACCCTGTTTGATTTAAGTTCCTCTCCCTCATGTCTCTAGCCTTATTTGCTGCACACGGCACGTTAATTTAGATTAATAATAATAATATATTGTAATGATGATCACCTCCAGATTGCATAAAAAAATCTTCTTACCGAGTAAAGAAGCGAAAACCATAACGAAACAAGTTCCGAGATAGACGTCGATCGATTTAACGTACGATATTTTCGGTAAAGCGGCGTTTGTCGACGACATTAACGTTGTCATCGTTAGTACGGTCGTCACTCCTAACGATACTCTGGCCGGTGTAGCGTTTCTGTTCAACCAAAAACTGACCCACGATATAATGACGATTAAACCAGATGGAATGTAAATTTGAATCAGATAATAACCCATCGATCTGACGAATTGAATTTCGCATGCCAGCCTCGAATAGTTACCTAAAATTATGAAAGTATTTCATTTTATTTCTAAATATATACATATATATTCTTATCCTTTTACGTAACATTGTGAATTTGCCATATTTCAGAAATTCTAGCTTTTACATATATCTTGGAAAACAGCATTCATAGTAGAGTAGTTATTATTTGAAGAACGTCGTTTTATAAAATATTCTAACTATATCAAGATATTCTTTTATATAACGGGGAAAAATATATATATCTATAATTAAAGTGATATTTCTTACTTACATATGTCTATAGACCTTGATACCTTCAATGAGGGTGTACGCTAATCAAACTTTTTGATACTTTTCTACAGCTTCACTAACACAGTCATATACATATTATTATTACTGATTGCTCTAAATCACCGATTGTAAAAAAAGGCGCTTCGCTTCTACGCTTCAACAAATATGCGTCAGAATGTATTAATTTTCACAGAATCGTTTAATTTCAAATTTTACATTTAATAGCCGCTGCTTTCCATCAATCTACGATATTCTAAGAAATACCGTCGCTTATAAACGTATAGGTTAAATTTCACCAGATTCGACGTCATGCTGATACCCACTGGAATGAAATCGTACATGACCTCGCTAGAAGTGCTCTAGAGGATGGCGCATGACAGTGGTCGGGGAAGTATTGTTTTTGATGTATTTAACCTTCGATTCCTTGGTTCTTCGAACTTCCGAGCGATATAGAAAACGGGTCATATTCGTACTTTATGTCGCCTATAACTTATCGTCGATAATATTCCCGGTACGCTTCTATTCAGTTCTCAATTAGTACCTTCGCCATTCTGTGCACACCCTTACGATTAAGACCAGATCGTCGATGAAAACTTTCTGTTTTTCGGATTGTGCTTATTATAAATTCTATCAATCGAGGTATCGTATTATTATCAGTAAAGGAATTTCACCGCCTACTAATATTAGTTACTTGTTCAGTACACAGAACATTAGCGTATACATAATCTCGTACGCCTGTAAATATTCAATAAGCTTCTAATCTATTTCTTGCAGCCCTGAGTGGAATAACTAATTCCCGAAATATTAAAAAAAAAAAATACAAGAAAAAAAGAAAATAATAATATTTATATATGTTTATTACGGAAAATATTATAAGGATTATCGTGCTGGAAATTAGAAAATAAATATTAATGACCAGGAATGAAATTTCTCGAAATTCCCGTGTAAATTAATAATTTTTTCGTTATACATTGGAATTTTCATATTTTCGAATTTTGGCGGGTAATTGAGAACTGTTCATTATTTTCTTTCGACCGATCAAGTTAATTTCATTATTATTATTGTGTTCTATGTAGCAAAAGGTTGTCTTAAATTTATTTTAATTTTTTACTTTTTAATTAAAACGAGAACTATTTCGTATTAGTATACGAATGAATTATTTCATAATTTCATAATTGAAATTATTGTACACAGTTTGGTAATTGAAGACTCTCAATAAACAGCTATATTTTTTTATTTCTTCTCGCGTGTTGTCCTTTCGCACCATCCATTATTGCGTTTTACATTCTCGAATAATTAACTGAAATGTTTATTGCAATTTACTTTTAGATGTAAAACTTGTAATCTGAATATTGAAACGATTGAATTATAAACTACGTATTAAATCGCATTATTATGTACTGTTGTACATTTACTTATAAATTAATTCCGATTTTCCAGACTTTTTCCGCGGTTAAACGGTCTGTTTGAGAAAACGTGTACAGAAATCGATTATATATAGTGTTTAGTCTTTGACCGAGATTTTAAATTTTTTTATTAAACGGCCATCCGTTCTTAATATTGCTATTTAAATACTCGCCTGATTAGATAATGAATATTTTAATGAAAAATTAATTATTCTCGGAAAACGTCTGCTCTAGAAGTATACTGGAGGTTGTGAAGAAGAAAAAAATTATATTATATATGTAAACTCCGTATGCAATAGCTTTCAGTGTATTTTACATAAAGTATACTCCACAATAACGCTACTTAACTAATTTTGAATTTAAACCAGTCAACTCGAAAATTTAGCGTTATTCGTTAATTTCAGTCCATATATAGTAATATTTTTCGGTCATTTCATTACTTTCTTCAAATAATAAAACCGACTCGTTAATATATTTTTAATTAGATGGGTTTTCCACTTGAAACGTACGTTAATTTTTTACGCGGTCTTTTTAGACAGGCTCTAGTTCTCATTTAATTGTATTTATTGATTTATTTATTTGCAAATATACTACTCCAATGAATTAATAATAATGACCTATATGGTTGTATTCTTCAATTTTATTGTACTTCAAATACATTATTATTCAATTACATTATTCTTCGCATACATTATCCTTCAATTACATTGTTTTTCAAATACATTACAAATGTCCAATTTCAATATTATTCGAGAATTACATTATTTTTCCGCGTCATTATACTTCAATCTTCTCCAATTACATTATTCTTTAAATACATTATCTTTAAATTATATATTTTTAAAATTATACATTATAATTATCATTTAATTACATTAAATTATAATTTCATTATTGGTTAAATATATTTTTTATGAATTACATTATTCTTCAATTATTACATTGTTCAAGCGCATTATTCTTCAATTACATTATACTTCATTTACATAGTTCTGTATAATCATTCAATTTCATCATTAATTAATTACATTATTACCCATTCGTATTATTTATCGATTATTTTATTCATGAATTGCATGATTCATCAATTACATTATCCTTCCATTACATTATTGTTCAATTTCATTATTTTTGAATTACATTAGTCGTCGGTTACACTTCCTTGAGTCACATTGCTACTTTTTAAATCACATTGTCTATTTTTAAGGTTTTTTTTTTTTTTTTTTTAAACGTGTTATTTTCATCGCATCAACTTCTTCGACTGCAACATTTTTTTTCAACACAATATCCTGTTATTCAAACGAAGATTCACTCTTTTCGGACTAAATTATTTATCATTGTTTCAAACTGCGTTGTATGTCAACTACGTTCTTCATCTCGTTCGAAAAATAAAATAATCGACCGTAACAGAGTTCACTGAAACGGTTAATCCTTCATTAACTTCAGTTCGTAATCGTATTATAATTTTCCACGAACGATGTAAAATTTAAATATTCAATTTTTATCAGTTTTATTTTGAAGTGTAATTCAATTTTTATTAAATTGTTATCGTCTTCAATTCCGTCATTATTTTCTTTTAATATAATAATAATAATAATAATAATAATAATAATAATAATCAAAAATCAAATCAAATCAAATTTATTTGTATTCAATACAAATAATAATAATAATAATAATAATAATAATAATGACGTAAACTCCTTCCGTCTTTTTCATTTATTCCTCCCTATAGTTTACACGCGCGCCGATGACAGTTTCTATAATTCGTTCTTCGCTTAACACGGGACATCTGCGATTATATATTTATTTATGTAATTTTTACCGATTACATAGGAGTCGTTTAATTATTGATTTATAATATATAAGTCTCACAAGACTTTGACATTGCGAATGATAGAATTATTTACTCTGATACATCATCTTATTTATATATATATATATATATATACATATATATATATATATATATATATATAATATACATATATATAAATTATATAGATAAGTATATATTATATACTGACATACTATTTTAGATCCGGATTTTCCGTTTGATAAGTTATGTAAAAATGAAATTAAAAATTAATTAATTTTCGGTAGTCATCGTTTTTTTCTATCTTGGTACCGGAACATAATAATTTTATTTAATCAATTAAAATACGAACTTACCGAAGTGTAGTGAATTTAAAAATACTTTAAATTAAAATAAATTTCCATAATTTATTCGCGTTATATATATATAATGTCGTTCGTTTCTTTTCTTTGTGGCATTTTTTTCTGTGTGTGTGTGTGTGTGCGTTTTTTTTTTGACATTACCTGTCGTCAAGCTGATTTCCATATCTTTTTGCCTGTGACCGAGTACTTTAAACTGCGGAAGAGATACTTCGTTCGATACACCGACCGAATTAGGACCTTCGTTCCATTTGTATCTGATGTCTCTCATCGTATATCCAACTAAGCAAGATAGGACGACACGTATAGCAAAAATATGTACAGATAAACTAAACGGGATTGTCGTGATAAAGACGCCATTTTGAAAACCGATCAAATACTCGCTTCCTTCCGCAACGATAAATCCCCATATTTTTCTTTTTCTTTCTTTCCGCGATGATTAGTTTTAAAAAAAATTTCCTCCAACAACGGTACAGGATTGAAAGTCAATTTCTCGAAAAAATTACAAGCTAAAATCGATCTAATTTCTTACGCCCTAAATAATTGTGTCTGTCCGTCTTGTTTAATTCTTTTTTTTTTTTCACGTTATTAAATTCAGCCGTCCCGTTCTCCGGTTTAATATCTAAACGTGTTTTCTGTTTTTTTTTTTGTTTTATTTATTTTGTTTTTCTAACTTAACGCGAAATTTTTAAAAATTATAAAGACGTACCTGTACTCAGGTAAATTTCAGTATCTTTTTGTTTGTGCCCAAGGACTTCAAACTGAGGTAGCTGCACCGCATTGCTGATACCCACTGATCTATGCCCGGAATTCCACTTATATCGTATGTCACTGGTAGTATATCCGACTGCGTCCGGTATTATTAGTAGCACAAATGATGAAATTAAAAAATGCAAATGAAAAATATTTCGGAAGCAGTTAAATAGGCCAAATCAATTTTTTTTAAATTACGTATATATATATATATATATATATATATATATATATATATATATATACACGTGTCGTCTGTATAATCGTCGTTTAAATGCGTTTTAAATAAAGAATCGCTATATTACGAATGACTTATTTACAAGGAAATAATTATAAAAAAAATTGAATTAAATAAAAACAAGAAATAAAATTTATCGCAGCGGTCATTTCAATGTAAAATTTATCGCAGCGTTTATTTTAATTTAAAATTAAAAAAAAAAAAAACGGTTTAAAAAGCGGACAATTATAATGCGAACGGTTTTATAAGCCATGCAGGAGTGAGTATTTAATTAATCGGGTATACATCTATATATATATATATATATATATATATATATATATATATATATATATATATAATGTATACAAAGTATATCTGCAATGCTTCATTTGTGAAACACGTTGAAAATGAAGTTAAATAGAAATACTCTGTATGCAGTAAGGCAAATAGATTTATAGACACATAGTTCCTGGTGATGATGTTGCAACCAGCGAGACTGGCCGTTTCTGATCATGAATATAATTGTGATAATGTGTGAAGAATATTTTTGTTTTATTTATTTCACATACAAATATACGTATACACATATATATTATATATTATATATATATATATATATATATATATATATATATATATATATATATATATATAGAGTGCGATGCAAATTACAATGTCTACCCCTAATACGTTAATGGAAATACGACGTGTTACGAAATATATTTTTAAAATAATTACCGCTATGCGTAGATTCAAGAAAGAGTATTTTGTAAATGCAATTATCGCCTGAGTAAGCAGACTAAACAGACGCATGAGTATAATGTGGATCAAACGGATAATAGAATGGACCGTGAGACAGAGTTCATACGTACAAAAGTCGGATAAATTGAAATGGTCCAAGAAGGCTTGGTAAAGGACCTCGACTACTTACATCCAGAAATGTATGCGTGTATATGAGCATCGTGTTCGTGAAGTTGAAATAGTTTTTACGATGATTTATTTAAGATCCTCAATTTTTAATTTTTATTTTCAAAAGTACTATTCGTTACTTATATCGTAGACGTAGAGAAGAATTAAGCAAGAAGATAATATTGAAAATGAAGCTGGAAAAGATATATGTAGAATGTGTAATGTTGCTGATTAGGCATCGATAATGTTAAATGGGTATAATAGATGAACCGAATATATATATATATATATATTCTTCTTCATCGTAGGCTCGATCCGAGCATCGTGATACTATGAAACCTTGATTTTATGCAACTGCGTCCGCCATATGTTTCGGTCGTCTGCATATCGAACCGCTTGCTGGAATGATGTAATTTTTAGCAATTCTTTGATTCCACCCGTATATCGTGTAGGCGTTCTTCCTTGTTTTCGCCGACCTTCGACCATACCCTCCAAAATTAACTTTCCCGAACTATTTTGACGTATGATATGACCGAAGTAAGTTACTATTCGCTGCCTTACTACATCTCGCAGTCGTATTTTTGGACAGATTTCCTTTAACACCGACAGGTTTGTTCTCTTTTCAGTCCAGGGAATCCGCAGCATCCTTCTCCAACAGAACATCTCAAAAGCATCTATTCGCCGGACATCCATTTTTTTTAAAGTCCAGCATTCCGATGCATACAGAAAAACCGAAAAGACTAAGGTGTCCATGAGGCGAATTTTTGTATTCTTCGTTATGTCATGGCTCTTCCATACTCTTGTCAGTTGAGCCAATGCATTTTTTGCAGTTCTTATTCTTCTTTTAATTTCATCGGTCGATCCTCCATCTTTGGTAATTACTGAACCTAAGTATACGAATTTATCAACTACCTGGAAGTCGTGCCATTGCTGAATGTTATCAGAGTTGTTTCGATTAATAATCATTATTTTAGTTTTGTCTTTATTTATTGTTAAACCTGCAGCTTTGCTTATTGTTTCCAACTTCCGGAGTAAAACCTGTAGATTCTCTTCAGATATATATATATATATATATATATATATATGAAATAAAGAAAGTAATTAGTATCGAAAAAAATATAAAGAAATACTGCATACAGAAATACCGGGGAGAATAAATCGATAGTGTTTGATAAATTAGTCTGCTCCATAGTAAAAATATCAATCTAAAGAGAAAGTATTATCATTATTATTATTATTATTATAGCGTATAAGGTCGGTTTAAATACCTCTGAACATCCAAAATTTTAGAAACGTGACGGGTTTCTAGTCAATACCCTGATTTAGTCTCCTACTTTCGACTACTCTTAAATATAATTTACAATTGAATACAAGTTCGTGACCCGCAGAGTAGATCGTAGTCGCACTGGGAGAATTATCTGTTAGGACGCATTTTATTAAGTTGTACGTACGTATCCGTTTGATGTTAGGTATCCTCGATATAAAGAGTAACCAATGCAGAGACCTCGCGAAGAAATAGTACGTTAAAAAAAGATATCGTCGACGGCGATCAAGAAACTCGAGATATTAGCCACCTGCGACAGAGGAGGCTGGAGATACGAACTATTAAAATTGGTCTCCTCGAAAAAAAAATTTCGGAAAAAAGCTGTCTTCAGGTAGAAGACAAAATTCGTGAATCCGGGATTTACAAAGGGTATATAAAAATTATGAAAATTGATTATTTTTTTTCTACTTCCGTATCACTACTCTACAGTGTGGAAAGTTGGATTTCCACATCCACGCTTGAAAAGAAGATCAAATCGTACTGTACTTTGAAGATTTCACACACGGAAAACTTTACCAATATCGATGCGCTGCGAAAAATGTCGAAGCAAATGGAACTGCGATACACTATAGGCTGCAAAGAATTAAAATATTACGATCGTGTATATAGACATCCAGAAACGTATTATCTATTCCAACTTGTACCGAATGGTGACATCGAGGGACATCGGAAGCCGAAGAGGAGGAGAAAAATTTCGCCGACAACTGATACACGTCGTTAGTGCAAATATCTACATAGTTGACAGAGGTGTCCAAGGACAAAGACGAAGCTGCTATGGGATTATCCGGATGAGATATTAAGATTTTTCGAGAAAATTTCCTCGATAATGTATTTTACAAAATGTTCGAATATAAAGAGTGTTAATTAATTCGATAATATTCTAGAAAGCAATTTTTTTCGGTTAAAAGAATGAATCAAAACAAATTTATTTTATAGCCTAAAAAATGCGTACCTTCGTACAGGACGAAATATTATATATATATATATATATATATATATATATATATATATGTATATATATATATATATATATATATATATATATATATATATATGTATGTGTATGTATGTATACGCGCTATGATAATTTTTATTCATCGAATTATCATTTTCCTTATATATATATATATATACATATAATTTTACATTTTAAAAGTTTATGCACATTATATGGATATCGAAAGTATACGATATTATTAATATTAACATAATGTTGAACGTATATAGTTTTTGTTAGCAGCGTGCGATAAGGGGTGGACATATTTCCCTATTTTACGAGTTGATGGGGTAAAGCATTTTCCTCTCTTTTGTCTTATTCTTTGATATGGAAATTACGCGTCTGACATTTTCTAGACGGTATTTCCAATTTTATGTAAATAAAAGTGTACACGTGTTGTGTAACCTATGCCGGATGCACAGGAAAGAAAAGAACGTACGGTTAGTGAGTATGGGTTGAAAGTTGGAAGAATAAACGGGAAGGACGAACTGTTATATTAGGTTATATAAATTGGAGAATTTAAGAAAATTTAATAAGTTATCGAAAGCATTGTGCGTGTAGGAAAGAATGTTTAGGTTTGTCGTGAATTGTTCGTTCGGAATTGAATTGCACACATTCAAGAAGAATGTGGTGGACGGTAATGAGGACATTACGAGTTGGACGTAAACGAGGAGAAAGATTTTTTAGTCATCTCTTCTATTATAGTATTAAATCTCGAACCGATCGAAGTTTGTCGGTAAATAGAAGTGCGGACCACTGGAGGTTCCATGACTTACGCACTGAGAATTTTATATAAATCTTGAGGTCTTTCATCGGTGTAGTCAGGAGCGCGAATGGTTGAAGCAATGCCGATCTATGGCGGTACTGTTCGCTTGGTCGTTACCTTGTATGTCAACATGCGATGGCATCCGAGTACAACTAGACTTTATTAAATTTTAATCACACGTTTTCCAGGTACATGTATCAAGGATCGCATATTTCTATATTTCTGCATTTGTATATAAAATACTTTATTATTATTATTTCTATTCTACTCGTGACAACATCGTGCAGCTGTATGACATCAGTTTCCGATAATGGAACTATTTCCGTTGTAATTCGTTTGATCTAATTAGCCGAACCGATATAATTTTTCTCGTTCGATGCTGCTTGCAAATCTGCTATTCTCTTTTCATACCGCTTGTTTCGAAATTTCTCAAAAAATAAAACAAAACGACAAAATAAAAAAGGAGTCATTATTCAATTATTTTTATCTAATTATATTCCTTATATAACATCTTAATATTGTTTCTTATTCGCCATTTCTCACCAATATTTCCCACGAAGATCCTTATTCATCCTTCCGACTTCCTTCCACTTCTACTCGCTGACAATACCAACACCCGTTTCAATCTAATTTCTTCCCCGCATAAAACAACCCACTACTCTCCAATCTAATATATTTTTCCTCTCGCGCCTCTACTCATTAGCAGCTACACCCGACACGTTAATTTAATTGAGGATTACATATGGTATATCGATCTATCTCAATATTTATTCCTAAACTCTACTGATACCAAAACACTAATTGTAACGGATTCCTTCGCTGCTGTAGCAGCTCTCAAGAACTCAAAGTCAAAAAATCCTCTCGTTAATTGGATACAATCACTTCTTCACTAATTATCTCTTGATACAGATTTAGTGTATCTCTTTTATTAGTTCCTGATCATAATAAAATCGTTTGGAAACAAAGTTTCATATCGTTGTTCCCTAGCAACCTATAAAGCCCCATATCCAGTACTAAATACCACCCACAACTATAAATTCCTTTTTGCTATCAAACCCAGTGTTCATACAAAATAAACTAGCATTACTATACCATTCAAGGCTCTAATTGTAGGCAAAGTATACCCGCGCGCATATGATGCTATAAGGGGTGGGTACCACCGCCTTCTCCGTGATAATTAAGAATTATGTAATAATGAAAAACATTCTTTGTCTCTAGTAAATTTCGAACCCTCCGTCGAGTTGTGACAGTCGAGTAATCTGGAAACTCTGTGCTACCGCGACATTAGCGGTTTATTCAATCCGGATTCGAACGGGATCCGTTAAATTAAGCTACAGGGTACGTACTTCAGCCGATGAGTAATTTTAAGGCTCTTTTCGTAGATGATTTTTATTTTTATATTTACATTTTCTTCATATTTTGAATAATTAATAGAAAAAATTTTTACCTTTGTTATTTTATTTTAATTTTATTATTCGCGTGATTAAAGGTGTTCTTTTTTGATAAAAGTAAATAATACAATTACCATATCTACTTACGTCAGAACGTTAGGGTGAGTGGAGGTTTAATATTTTGTATATCAAAGAAAGAGTGATGATAACAGAGAAATGGGGTGAGAGAAAAGAAGTATAAAGAATTGTATCTTTAAAAATAATTTGACTTTTGTAAAAGATCAGTTCTATGCCGCTAATAGACTCGTAATTCCTCTTTTTGTTCCTAATCCATATTTCCTCGCATAGAGTGCACTGTTCGAAGGTATTATTTCTTAAAACGTGTCTTACGTAACTAGCAGTTATATTTGCTTCGACCGTATCTTATATGTGCTGACCTCGTTTAGCATGTAGATATTTAAGCCTTTGTCCACGTTATGCTCAACACTCGTCTATACATAGGGTGACACAGAGAAAACGGATGGTTTTGTTTTTTGAATAGCTCAAAAACTACTTTACCACAATGCGTTACAATCATATGTAGAACACAATATCGTTCAGGATTTGCAACGATATTCATTTAGTATTTTCACAACATTTTCGAACACTTTTTCGAGCATAGGTCGGTGAATTTTTGAAATTTCTTCCAAAATCCGACTTTTCAGGTCTTCTTGTTTCGTAAACGCAACTCTTAATCATCACAAAAAAAAAATCTAGAGCGCTGAATCTAAAAATAAGATCCCAGTATTCCCCGCTTACTCCGACACAGATGGTTACTCTTTTGCTATGTGACGGCTTCTATTCGATCGAATTCGGATTAGATTCGGACAAGTAGCAATAACTCTGTTTGTTTATGAATCCGGATAGAAATGAGCTTCATCGCTCTAAATCCTGAGTTATTTCAAGTCTTCCAGCAATATATCTCGCGACAGCTTTAAAGATGAGCAGAGCCACCGTCTGGGGACTCCGAATGATCGCTGCCCGAACTCGATCGATGTTTGTGGGGATACGAAGTTTTTTTTTAGCCGTTGTTAAAAGCTGTCTCTCCAAAGTTTTTCAACTTATCTTAAAATTTAATTGCAAGATGTTTACACCGTGTAACCTTGAATTCGTTTCGAAACTCTTTTCGTGATCGTTTCACGGCAAAAAAAAAACGTTACACGCAAAAATCGCGTTCCTTCTCGTTATAGGATGACATAATAACTTAATACAAAAACGAATCTCTCATGTGTACACTAAACGTGGAGCACGCTGTTTGAGTTGCAGCAGTGTTACCAACTGCGCTATTCAAAAAACAAAATCGTCCGTCTTCTCCGGGTCACCCCGTATTTTATGTTCGATAATTTTTTTTTTTTCAGAGGCTGACGTTCAAAGAAAAAAAACTATAGAGTATTTTTGCACGGATTTTATCCAAAAGTCCGTAAATAAATTTCTTAATTTCTTCAAAGAAATAAACCTTTTCATCTAAATATCTCATAAACCGCTCGTGAATGTTTCGTACATTAGTTTTTCGTATAGATGAATTTATGTTATTCTTTACTAGATCCATTTTTTCGCTAATTTTTATTTTATTCAAGGAATTTAATAATTAGCTCATCTTACTACGTAGTAGTTAAGTTCAGTGTTCGTTTTTATCTTTCTCCATGTTAATTTTTAAATAGAACATTCACGACTGAATAAAAAAAAAGGATTATAAAATAGAAATTAACACCGGATGAATTTATATATAAAATTTAAATACTTAAAATGTATGTAAAAATTATTTGTCAACCGATAAAAGGGCCCGGTTTATTGGAGCCCAGTGTATAATATGACACGGTTAAGTTTACATATTCACAGAAAGACAAACGATTTAAGAAAAAGAAGGTGTATACACGTGTGAGGAAATGTATATCTAGACTGGACGTTGAAATAAATGCATGCAGGACGTCAACGCGAACGATATTAAATAAGTGGAAGTACACACGTGGATGCTAAATCAATAGACTTATAATAATGATAATTATATGCGCAATACTATTAGCTTCGTGCGTGCGTAGAATAAAATTTCAATGACGTAGCTATGAAGTCTAGTTATCAGATTCAATTTTTAAACGAATAAAATAAACTCGTTTAAAACTGTTAAATCGGACGGATTTATTTTCGACTATATCGAAACGTTTGTTTCTAAATTAAAATCACGTAGTATTTTTAACGTCAGAAAAAGGACATGTTTTCATCTGAGAAATATTCCAGCACGGTGGTTTGTGTGCGTTTATGCGTTTATTAAACTTTAGGTTTGATTTCTTCGTTAATAAGAATAGTTTTCTCAAATTTTTGTATACAACGCGATTTACTTAAGTTAGTTGAGAAGCAGTGCTGACAATTTACTATTAGCAGGTAGTATGGTCTCGTGACGTAGCGTTAAAAATTCTGTTCGCACGACATCTAAGTTCTAAAAAGCTACCAGGGAGGGACGAGAATTTTCCATTGTAAAAAGGTGTCTGGCCAGCTCAATGCTATTTGTACAAGTGGTCGGTAAATAAGATCAGCTTGCAGGGAAAGCAAAAAAACCGCGAGAGGCAACTGAGCGCCTGCTGGATGCGTGGTCGGCCGGATCTCTATCCATTTTTTTGATTGAGGAAAGACGACATCCCCATCTACTAAAATTCGAGTTATTGTAGTAAGAAAAAAAGAGAAATTTTCAAAAGAATTTAAAGATAATTGTTTTTTACATGTTACGCTGAATCGGAAGTGAACAAACGTGCATATAATTAATGATACGTTTCGTTTTTAAGACGTTATCAGGAAATTTAATCGTCGAAAACGAATGAGCATTTACCGTAATAATACGTCTATTTGAAGGTCGTGTCTATCTGTAAAAGTTCAAACGTTCGAAGTAACAATGTTTTATAGATATATACGCGATCAAATACCGCGTGTATCGAACGACAGTGATTGAGTTACAATCATAAAAGGAGCAAGAATTTTAAAATCTAAAAAAAAAAAGTCTAGAAAAATTACTCATCGAATTGGTCGATAAATCGACCGGTTTTGCCGGAAATTAGAGAAAAAGTCTATGGTGGCAATAAGAAACTATCAGCATCCTGCGCGTTGGCTTGTTTAGTACTCAGGGTCGAATTTTCTATTTGTGAGGATTGTTTGACCTCTACCAACGTTCGCGTTAACGGGGAATTTTTTAAATTTCACATTATATTTTACTATCTTTTACGGTACGGCTTTAGGCTATCGAGTTAAGGAAATGTGCCTGGAACAGCAACCTGAAAAGAATCCACACACACACATTAAAACAAAGTATTGCTCCACACAGGGACTTCAAATACATAAATGAAAAAAAAACACATAAAAATCCTAATAATCCGCCGGACAGCCAGAATTCAACCGATAATAGCGGAAGGATCAAACGCAAAATAAATTCTTCCTAAATTAGCTACTTCGCGAGTGTAACTGGTGGGCGGTTTTCTGATAAGTCTCGAATACTCTTCACATCATCTACTAGTTGATAATAAACATTTTATCAGTTCTTATCGGACAAGGGGAGATTCGATGTCACCTAAATTGTTCATTGCGCGGCCTTACAATCAGTATTTGAGAAATTAAAATGGTATAGTAAGGGCATAAAAATTGGACAAACGTTTGTCAACCATCTTAGATACGCAGACGACATAAGTGCTCCTTAGCGAAGATATAGAATAACTAAATGAAATGGTACAAGAACTTAATATAAAAAGCAAGGAAATAGGATTAAAAATCAACATAGCCAAAACAGTTCTGTTGCGAAACAAATTCACACATTAATATTATGATAGATCAGAAGAAAATACAAGAAGTAACATCGTTCAATTACTTAGGACAGACTATAAAAGGCGACAATAGAGTACAAGAGGAAATAACGATAAGAATCAAAATGATCGCCTTAGCGTGTTGAAAACTAAAAAATATTTTACAAAATAAGCAGATTCCTGTAAGTCTGAAAAGAAAAACGTTTAATCCGTGTTCCCGGTAATGACCTATGGGAGTGAAACGTAGAATACAACAGTAGCAATGGAGGAAAGGCTAAGAGTAGCGCAAAGAAGAATCGAAAGAAAAATGATTGGCATAACACTGAAAGACAAGAAAATAAATGGTTTAAAATAAAGGATATAATACTAAGTATAAAAGAATTAAAATGGAGATGGGCTGGCCATCTGGTAAGACAGCAGGAACTCCTTGCAAATAAAGTGACAATGTGGACTTCAGACGGAACCCGTTAGGCAGACTATTGACACGTTGGGTTGACGATATAAATGAAGTCCGAAAAGATTGGACAAGTAAAGCGGCTGACAGTGAAAAATGGAAGGAACTTCGAAAGAGCTACATCCAGCAGTAGGTTGAAAATTAGCCGATGAAGAAGAAGATTCATTTTGCAATTCTTTAAATATCTATTTTACCTATCGATGTTGAACTTTATAGCTACGTCACCGATAGTTGTGGTACAAAGGTAGTAAGATTGCGCGTGTACAATTAATACCACGTTATCGCATATATAATATTACACACACACACATATATATATATATATATATATATATATATATGCGGCCACAAGCTAGCGCACGAAAAGCTTTATAAGAAAACAAAAAAAAATAATAAAATTAATTTATTGAAAAAAGATGATATAGCAGCGCCATCGATGAAGTTAGTTCGGATAAATTGCAACTTTCGATGATGATAATGACGATGCTCTGATGGTGATGATACTAGTGACATATGACACACGCAGTGTGAGATGTATCTATTTTGTCGTTGCGTACAACACGTCGTTAACACCGTTACTATTAATATTTAAATACTGACGGATATATCGTACTCTATTATAGATCGCGGTACATATGTATACTCTACTACTGTACTGTGTAGTACCGTCTGTATCAAAGTCAGTATCTGGACTTTTTTTTTTTTTTTAGCTGTGAGCAGACACGTGTTGGTGCAGATACAGCCAAGTCTCCTTCCATCCTTGGGCACGCTTCTTAGTGCATTTCCGGTGAAGGGAGACTGAATTACAAAAAAACTAAAAGAAAAAAATAACGAAATATAATCGGAAAGAAAGAAAAAGAAAAATTAGGCCGATTTAAAAAAATACTAAATATATATATATATATATAAATTATTTGACGATGCGATGACGATGATAGTAGTAATGATAATAATAATAATAACAAATGTGAGAAATATTAAATTATGTTATAAAATTATTTTACGAACACACACACACATATATATATATACAAATATATATTATTGAAAATGATTTGTATACTTAATGTACATGGTTATTGTTTCTGATGAATCTGATTGCGTATGTCAGAAGAAGAGCACATTATAATGTTTACAAAAATAAAAATTGATATGTATATTAAATCCTTCTAAAATTTATACCTACGCACATACACAAATACACGAATACACGCATATATATATATATATATATATATCATCATCATAGTGTCTCATACTCGTTAAGGAGTATAGGCGATCACTAATCTATCGATCAAATTTTGCGCTGTTTTGCGATTATCAATAACTGCTACATGGAAAACGCGCTCGTCCAACTTTTAATATTTTCCAGCCAACTTTTTCCGGGATTTCTCTTTCCTTCAATTTATCTTTATATAATAAGCTGGAGTATTTCATATTTTGAACCCTTGATAATATGGCCAAAGTATGACACATTCCTCTGTATAATGTGTTTTTTTTTTTAGTATTTTGTCTGTACTAGCTTTTTTTGAAAAACATCTTTATTCGGCATCTTGACCGTCCAGGGAATTCTCGACATCCTCCGATGGAGCCACATTTATATAACATCGCGCCTTTTTAATTGTTTTTCTAGTTAAAGGCACAGCTTCTATGCCTTACAACGGAATTGAATGAATATAACAACGAACAATATCTTATACTAAGACTAAGCGATCGATCACATAATAAATTCATTAAAGGCTGCTCGAGCGTAGGTGTATTTGACTATAATTTTAACATCCGTGTCAAGATTATCAGTGATATAACGACCAAACTATTCGAATCTATTGACCTTTTTAATATTTTCATTATTTATAGAGTTACAGCGAGACCATCTATTTAGTTTTTTTTTTCATGAAACGTTTTTAATAGTAAATGATCAATGGGGCTATTAATATTTTTGTAGCATCTGGATATATATATATATATATATATATATATTTTACAAGAGTATGTTTATATATATATATATATATATATATATATATATATATATATATATATATTTTTATGTGTGTGCGGGAGAAATGTGAAATTATTCGATACGTTTATATTTATAAACAATCACATTTGGTAAAAGATTTATTACTATATGTTCAATAAAATACATCGTACGTTACGAGCGTTATCTTAAAGGTCGCGAAGGAACGGATAGTACGCTTTGACAGTGAAATATGAAATATGTCAGCGTTAACAACACATACTTCTGTTGCCTAATTTTCAAGCTGTCAAATCATACAGCGATACTATTAGTACGCAGGTGTCGCTATTAGCGTCGGATACTCGGTCCGTATGTATTAAGTTGATGGGGAAACAAATGTCAAATATTATACATATTTAAATTTGTTCAGGTTATATCGATATGGATATATAAAAACGAATGAAAAAATTAAAGTTCACTTAGAATTTTCTAGGGTCATTGTACATATAGGAGAAGTTGTACGACGCTTATAAGGTATTTAAAATGAAAATACGGTCTAAACTAAACTGTATACAATAATAATAATAACCCGTTCCATTAACAGCAAAATGATGGGGATATAGTAAATAATTCGGGGGATTCGTAATTTAAATTGCATTAGTCATTGTGAAACAGGATACAAATTTTTTTTAACTGTTGGAAGCAATACTTCTTGTAGCGAATTTTGAATTTCCGGGGTCGTCGGTACACGTGTGAACATTACAGAAGTAAGTGTCGTAATGTTAAAAGATGTCAGGACGCATATTTATAATGTAGCCACGATTGTCAATGCAGTGTGATGGAGACGTGATTGAACTCCTATTACCGTTTACCCCGTGTAAAAAACATCTCCGACGAAAAGGTTAAGAGCGGATAGTTCAAAGGTGATCAGAGTTTTACGTTATTCCATAGATCGCGAAAAGTTTCAGTCGTTCCGTATTCGATAGGGATTGCATTAAATTCGGATATGTTAACGGATAAATTTTAATTTTACATTTATTCCGCGTAAAAACAAGACCGATTTAAATATTAGCGTGAATTTAGTTAATAAATTAATATCCGAAATATTTTACGCACATAGAAATAAAAATTATAAAAATGAATTTATTAGGAAAATTAGATAAATTAAAAAAAAAAAAAACATAAAACGAATTTATTAAATAATTTGACGATGATCTCCAGTTGTTTACAATTTAGAAATCTTCGTTATTTAAATCGTACTATTGGCGACGATTTGATCGTGATTGATTATTAATCGTGGTTGATTATTGATCGCGATTGATTATTAATCGTGATTAATATTTGATTGATTTTGATCGGTTCGATACGTACGTTAACCATTCAATTTATGGACGATTGATCGACCGCGATCTTAATAATAATTTGACCCTTTCATTGTCGATTTTTGAGACGCTGAATTTTCGCTAATTCGAGGACGAATTGCGCTTAATAGTTCGTAGACAATTTTTTTCTTAGCATTAATCCTCTCTATATAGTTTTTAATCATTTATATTTCTTATATATCGTTTTAATTTTATTATTATTATTATTATTATTATTATTATTATATCGTTATTTAATTTATTTTATAAGCCCCGAAGATGACGTAATTGCTGAAATATTTTGTTAAAAATTTCGTCAAATATAATTAGCGATTTATATACTTGTCAGTTTTTAAAAAAGAAATCACTACGTCTTCCTGTATATAAGATAAAATTTCGTTCGTATAAGAAATAATACTTTAAGAATTGCATCGAATAAATAAAATATTTAAGTAGTTTAAAAAAAATAAATAAAAAAAATATAGACGAATGTGTTTATACCACGTATAATAATATTCCTTTAAAATACCCGAAGATAATAAATGTTTTTCATACAAAATGCTGGACCGTGTAATTAGTTTTTATTAATTTCGCTTAGAATATTTTATAGTTTAAGTAACGTATAGGTTTTTTTGAAAATAAATACGCGTCGAATTAATAATTATTGCAATTTATTACCGATTTCGTTTTTATTTAATTAATGATTTTTCCCCCTATTATTCTTTTTCTCGAATAGACGGAAATATGAAAACGAAATACCGCCAGACTGACGAAGAAATTATTGAAATGAAGCGCAGGACAAAAAAATGATCGCAGAATAAACGTAAATACCGGAAAAGATTCCAGACGAAGAAAGATAAAACACGGAAGAATAAAAATAAAAAAAGATTCGAAAACGATAAAGCGATTACAGACAAAGATAAACGAAAATCTGGGAGTTTTAAACAATTATACAGCGACATGTGAGGGGCTGAATTTAAAGTGTAAAACCAAACTCTAGATAGTCCTGAGATGTTAAAATTTAAATATATTGATTAGACTTTTACGGATTTAACGAGTAAATTAAAAATACGCTTTTTATCATACACAGCGTCGCGAAATTATATATTTTATAAACACGGTCTACTAGAATTTCATCGGCTGATCGGCTATCCTAAACGGGACTAAACGCGATAAACGACCAAAACGAACGAAAACTCAACCTTACTGTCTGAATAAAAAAATCGGTCTAAATTTCGGTTATTCGTTAATTACTTGGAGCTTGAAAAGGTTTCATTTATTTCTAGAATTACGATGTTACGATGGAATCAGCGATCAGTCGATTGTTCGTGAAAACGCGTAAATTTTCAAAATCAGAAGCACGATCAAAAGAGTGTTCATTATGTAAAGGTGGTCGGAAAAATTGGAAAGATCAGTCCTCGTGACTATCGACCACGTAGTTACAAAATGTCTAAACAGAGCGCTTCAAGGAGAGCGCTGCAAGGAGGCTAGAACAAAATGAAAAGTCTTATCCAAAATGCCAAATACCGGCTCGAACGTCCGGACTTTGGACCTATAGAATGATTTCAAAACCCACGTCCATGGACTATGCCGAAGTAGAGTAAGTACATAGTTCTATATGTTTTTTTTTTTTTTAAATCTAACATTAAAATTCTATATAGTTTTCCCCACATATATACAATTTTTTACAAATAAGGGTTCATATACACCGCTATTATTATTAATAATTAATAAATAATATTCGGATTCAGGCTTGAAAGATGAACTAAGAATTAATAAAACAGTCGGATGGATTTAATCGAGAAGCATGTATATATTATATATATATATATATATATATATATATATATATATATATATATATATATATATATATATATACATAATCATTGATTGTTTCAAGATTTGTTCGGTAGCATGGTACAAATTATAATAGGAACTCCACAACGTCTGATAGAGAATATTAGCGACCTATACAAAAAAAAGAAACGTTAATACGATAAGAGTTAATACTTGGAGTAGAAGTCAGACAGGGATGCATTCTATCTTCTGCATTGTTCGATGTATACTCTGAATATATAATGGACGAGTAACAATAAGAGCATGCTAGGTTAATAATTTTCGCTGTGATAATTCTGTGACACTATTTGCTTAATATAAAAAAGAGTTAATAGAGCTCATCAATAATCTGATGAATACCGGTGAAAAGTATGGTTTACAAATGAATCAGACTAAGTCCGAAGTGACGATAATCGACATGTTTAAAAATAACCAGCCAGACACTACCGAACTTGCAGAATTTAATAAATGAATTTAATAATCTCGGCTCACTGGTTGCAAATATAGGAGGGCCTCGGAAGACTGGGTAAAATTATGGAAAGACACAGATGTATAACGAGGAACACAAAGTTAATATATTGGTCAAAGCGTTGATTTTTCCTAATCGCGACCTGTGCATCCGAAACATGGACGATTAAAAGAACATATGAGAAGCGAATAAATTCCTTATGGGAGTGCGCAGAAAAATATTCCGGATACCATAGAATGACCATAGAACAAACGCATCGGTTTTAGCAGTAATAAAAATAAAGGCAACGTTACTAAAGTAAATTAATAAAAATACAGTAAGATATTTTGAATATGTAGCAAGAAATGAAAGTTCAGTGCAAAATACATGGAAGTCGTTCTAGAGCTGGATGTTCAATGCGATGGTTAGATAGCCTAATGACCCTAAACTAGGCTTAATAGTAGATTGGAAAAGAATCGTCCAAGTCATACGGTGTCACCCTGTCCTCGTGAAGGACAATGGATTTGATTGATTGCTTCTAAATACCAAGTTTTCAATTAATTATATTAATAGATACGAAAAAAATGGATAGTTTTATCCATTTATTAGAGGGTTTATCGATAAGAAGGAAGGTATATATATAAATAATTTGAATTATTATGAGAAATAAAACCATGAAAGATGTTATTAAAATTTTTCTCGAAAAATTGGACATTATTTTTACTTTATAACGGAAATTAGATCCACCAGTGTGACTATTTCAGATGAGAAATTATTTATATATATATATATATATAACATGTGTGTGTAATTCCTCTGTCCGTAAGTTATCGTTTAAATTTGTATTATTACTCCTACTACTACCGAAAACACAAAATAAAAATATTTATTACTTTATTTTTATACTCGAATTCGCTATACCGGAATATTCGATTGAAAGTATGAGACTGTGTTAGTGTGGTTGTGTCGCCTTGTTCTGAACGTATAAATTCGACTGCCTTATGAATATAGAAAGGTTTTTTTCAAAAACGAATTATAAACCGCATTACGCGTAGTAACGATAGTTTAATTTTCTTTTTGATATAAAAAAAAACAACTTTATTCTTATTTGAAAATCGCGAAGTACAGAAATAATATTTTTTGCTCGACCGTCGCCAAATGTATCGCATGTTTTGAATAATAAATCGGGAAATAGTTTTTCCAAATTCGACTTTATTTGAAAGTTTTCGTCCGGTCTGGAAGAAAGGGGAAAGAATTTTAAAATCTTCATATCGAAGTAAGTAGGCGTGTATACGTAAATATCTAGAAGTTAACTATATATATATATATATATATATATATATATATATATATATATATATATATATATATATATATATATATATATATATATATATATATATATATATGGGATTTGTTACGTGTTGTTAAAGTTTTCGTTTAATTTATATTTCTAAGCACGTGATACAACCTACACTCCTGTTCCATTCATTTGGAAGAGCTACTCTACGAACAAAGTTGCCCGGATTCAAAGTATCATTTGAAGGAAAATTGTTGCGATGCGTAAATTTTAATTTTAAATATATACACGCACATATACATATATATATATACAGATATATATACGCACGATGTATAAAATTAATCGACTTTCAGCTATCCGGGTAATAAACGGGATTTAGTTCGTGATATACAGCACAATATGTTACTAGCTAACCGTTAATGCAACACCCTCAAATATTACAACCATTCGATGACTTTATATCGCATTTGTATGTTATGGGAAAGCATTGTTGACAATGTTGAAATGGACATCAAGTTTCGTTATAGGAATATTATTAATAATAATTCGTGAAATTTATTTTCCACGGAAGTTAAGCTATTGAAACGAATTGCGGTAGTACCTCTGAAAAAAGAAAAAAAGATATTTCTCGCAAGAAGATACTATGTCGCCGAAATTATTTATATGTAGACCTTTAAATAGGTTTTTTTTTTTTTCTATATAGTTTACTTATATCTATATAATATTGGAATTATAAAATGAATTACAAGGAACTATTTATTATATATACAGACACTAAAAAGAAATGCAAAGATGATTAAAATTAAATAATGATACCAGAATTTAAGATATAGAAATAAAGGGCCATGTTCGTATACGGAAAATCTGAAACGGGATTGTAGAGATATAATAACGATAGAATTAGAAACTACGTTAAAAGTGTTCGAAATTATTTCCCCCCGTCGAGTAAAAAAAAAAAACTGAATTGAAAATAAGTAAATACCTAAAGCTAACCTAACCTAAACAGCACGGACGATATATCGACGAAGATAAATAGGGAGTATACTAACTGGGTAACGCTAACGAATGTTAACAGAATATTCTTAGCGCGTGGATGTTATCCATTCGGAAGAATGTTATATAGATATACACTAAAACACCTGGATCTTACATCTTTATGGTGGTTATAAGTCAACAAAAACACAGATAGCGCGTGAAATAAATTTAATATCCGATTAAAAGTCAGAAACTTTCGGCGAGCCGGAATTAATAGATGTAGTCGAACGATTAAAAAAAAGCTGAAATGATGCCGGGTACTAGACAAAACGTGTTCTATAGTACCGCGCATTGAATCTAAGAGGAAAAGATGCAGACCGCCGACGACATGATTGGCCAGTGACGTTGTAACAATTACAACGGGATTTGTGTCGCGGCGGAGGAGAAATGATTGCAAATGTCTAGGATATGCCTACACACTTAACAGTAGGTTGATATGGAAATAACGTAATAACGCGTTTGATATATACATATGTACGTATATAAATCTCTCATTTACTCGAAACTCCACGTACTGGTATCGTGATCAAGATAACAGCTTCTTATTTTCTGCCTCCATCCTTGACGATCTTCGGCATCATGAACACATCTTGAAAATGTCATCCGAGCTGCAGAAGTCACTGCATCTGTCCATCTAATAGTGAAGCACTATGTCTTTTGGTCGCACACCATTTTGCTATTTCAATTCCATCGTTTTTACGTATTATGTGGGCAAAAAAAAAAATCATAATACATACAGGAACTTCCGTCGTTAATTTGCGAATTTCTTTAAAAATAGATGCATTAGTACGGTTTTCTCGAAACCCGATATTTATGCGAATTTGTTCGGACTTTCTGATCGTCCATGTTTCTGCACTGTACAGAAATATTGAAAAAATCATAACGCGTACAAGTTGGATCTTTACATTTTTTTTTTTTTGACAAGGGAGTCTTTCCATATCGGAGTTAGTTTAACTCGTAATCGCGGTTGGGTTGGTGGCCGCTATTTAATTAGGTAACGAATTGAAGTGAACAAAAGAAAAGAGTTAAAAAACAAACGGGCATTGAGAGATGCGTTCAAATTTTGTTATGAAACATAAACAAAGAGAAACTTAAGGATGAATCCTTTTCAATCGTAACTGTGACGGATATAAGAATAAATGGTGCCCATATGACTACAGTCGCGATAAATTGTTCGCTAATATTATACAGGCTATAGAACGTGTTGATATAAGTTTAATCGATCGAACACGCTGCATGACGACGTATCATTAATTTGGCACTGAACGGTACCTCTCGATTTGCGTGTCAGTCTCGATCCTTAAATTATATATATATATATATATTCTAAATACTTACATATACATCATATTTTGATATTCTACTAGACGATAAATGTACTTATTGTGACGTAATAAATGTAATTTATATTTCGCTAAATCAGAATAATACGTCTATAATTACAATTAAAAACGATATTCTCCAATTGAAGTGTAGTTTTTTCTGATGATAATCATTGTACCAGACGTAATTTCAATATATATATTTAAAATTAAACATGTATGTGAATGGACTTCACCACAAGCTTACGCAGTTGGTTGATATATTTTTAATTAATTTAATTAATATTTTCATTTGAAATAGAGTATGTTACTTACGTATTTATAATAATGATTTTTCAATTTGGTAGTTTTTCGGATATTACGTAATAGCTAAGGAATCTATAAATTGCGATGATTTAATTTTAAACATACTCTTTAAATAATAATAAAAAAAATATGTATATTTTGTTTACACACATGGAAATATGTATATGTATATATTTATGCACATAAATAAGTATATACTGTGGACATATATATATATATATATATATATATATATATATATATATATATATATAAAATTATATATTGCACTTTACGATAGCTAGCGATTGTGTATTTTTTGTGCTCATATTGGTGTTATCTGGGTTATTTAATTTAAAATTAATCGTGTTTTCAACTGTGTCCCGAATGAAATATGTATATATATATATATATATATATATATATATATATATATATATATATATATATATACAAGTACATATAAAAGTTATATAAACATATTATATATGCATGTGGAACCCTAACGTCTAGAATATATATACCCTACTAAAATATATTATTTTGAAGTTGTTTCTCTTACGTAAATAATTTATACCGATTTCATTACTGGTACTTTGCAATGTTTAGGTTTTCAAAAATTACGAATTTAACATTGTTATAAATCGCTAATTATTTATTATTATTATTAATATTATTACTATTATTATGTTTAATTAAATAAATTTTTATATTACTGAGTCATCTTCGGTTGTAATTAACAAATTAAACTTAAAAATACGCGATAAATAATTTATTTCGTTTTAATATATACAAACTCTATCGTATCTGATTTCAATCTTTCTAGGTAACTAAAATATAATAATTGCAAACTAATATATATGTTGATCGTAACTTTATAATTTTTCAACTTTCGCATTAATTACCATTCGTTCATTTTTTTTTTTTTATGTACGTGTTATATATGTATTTCTAATCCTAAATTTATATAATATATATGTGTGTGTGTGTGTGTTTATTACACATATGAATATTTATATATAAAAGAGATGTAATTTAAATTTTCACAAATTTATTCGTGATTTTATATTAATTTACACGACCTGTACTTTTCTCAAGTGTTCTACGAAATATCTTCTATACGGTTTTTACTGCTTAGTACGAGATATTTTTAATCGATAATCATCAGAAGTTCATGTAGCACCGTGTTAATTACTAATTTCCGAATTATTTTTATTATTTAAAGTTCAATATAAATAATCAATCAATTGAAAATTAGTTAAAATCACTAATATTTATTTTCTTAAGGAAAACACAAAGCTTTTCGGCATTTACGCCATTATCAAGTGAAAAATTTTAAAAAATCATAATTTTAAAAATATAAATTAAATATAATTACTTAAAAATATGTGATGGTAATCGTGAAAATATGATTCAAAAACGATGTCTGCTTCTGTCGGTCTATTTTTTGATTTGTTGAAATTTAATAATTTGTTCATTAATTTAGTTTTTTTATATTAATTTTTCTTCAATATTATTTTCTTGATTCTGTAAAAGTTGTATACGGTTGGAATTTTAAATTTTTCATTTACTATTGTGATGTATGATGTCCAAACGTAAAATATAAAATATAAAAATATACAACCACAAAATTTTTTAAAAACACACAATTTTACAAATAAAATGAAAATAAATATTAAAAATCTGATAAAAAATTCAATATAAATGTTTATGAAATCGTCTCGTCGATACTTACAGCTCTCGATTTCTATACGACATAGTTGTCTGTCCATTGGAAAATATTCTAAATTCATCGGACAGGAGGCTGTGATGGTTAACCTGTAAAAAAGTTATATAAAATAACGTTCGAATTATTTCGAAAAACTTATGACCGGGACAAAGTAACGTCCTCCGGCTGATGAAGTAAAGAGACGTTTTTTCTTTTAGACATTTCAAAATTGGGATCTTTCGGTTTTCGTAATAATTTCTAAGACGTATAGGAAAGCCCGGGCGGCGAGATGCTATGTTGTTTAAGCGCATTGTACTTTGTATCGTAAATATATATACACTAACAAAAAAAGAATAAATAAATATTTAAAAAAAAAGTAATATCGAATAACGAGACGGACTACATTTCGCGTGCTGAATTTTTTTTTTTAGATTTTATTATTTAATTCATTTCGGATAAGTTTGAACTGTCTGGTAAATTCCTGAAAATTGAATCAATTCTTTCGAAAATAATTATTATACGTCGCTAATCGAGACTGAATACATTTTCGGGGGAAAATTATAATTCTAAAACGTTTCGATTTAAATTTTTTTTAAAATCTCTGAGATGGAAAATAAATTTAATTCGGAAAAGCCGGTTATTTAACTTAATCGACGCCTAGCTCTTGATTTTTTTGGACGATTTTAAGTAGACTATTTGTTTTTTTTTTGTTTTATTTTATTTGTAACGCGGTACTGGAAATTTCTTCAAAACAATTTGTTTGGAAATTTGACTAGTGTAGCGCTTTTTTAGGTAAGACCAACGAACCTTTTCGGATATTAAAACATTAATGTAGATATATTTAAAAAAAATATATATATATACAATTTATTAAAAAAGAAAATTCTAATAGAAAAAAGAAAAAGATATAATAATAAGAAGAAGAAGAAGAAAAAAAAAGAGAAGAAAAAATAATTACACCAGATGTAAATATAGAAGAAATAATAAATTGCAAAAGAAAAGTGCCTTGTAAACAAAAGGCTATTATGTTCAAGTTTCCTATGTTTATTTGTACTATACATAAATACAAAAATTGAATTTGCCTAGGATCGTAACTATCCACGGTAATAATTAAACGATTATCACGAGCTAAAAACGTTAAATTTAGTATTTCTACCCTTTACCATCACATTGAAGATTGACACGAACAACGCGTATTCCAAAATGAAGACGTGTCAATAACGTCGCGACTTAATTATCATTATTTATGATTAGCAATTTCTGTCTATGTAATTGGTCTTTTTTCTTCGGAGGAGTTATCGAGTAAATTGACTGCTGTCGAATTCGGGTGATTGCTTCTTTTCACGATTTTCTGCTTCATCGCCTTTCGTTTATGATACGTACTTTATATTCAGATCGCAGTGAAGGTTCCGCTTACGTACCACGGATCACATCATTCGTAATGATTTATTTTGCTCAAGCTGCGTTGTCGCAATATTGCTTTCGGCGCTACAACCTCCTAATTGACAACCATACATCCAAACAGGTGCTAAGCATTTCTTTGTATATTAATAGTTTATTATTTAGGGGCAATTTGAAGGTACGGTTTATTAGCCAGAGCATCTGTCGGATCTTTATGTCCAGCTATTTTATTTATGTCTGGATATGTGTTCGCCATGTCAGTCTTTTTTCTAGATGTATAACCAGATATACAGCGTTTTCCTCGCGGTTTTGGTATTTATTATTTTACCTCTAGGTATAGCTATCAATCGATTATTTTAAATGTTTTATTTTATTTTCGTTTATATTAATATTCCATTGTTTGCACCGAATACATATTTCACTGATTGAATTTTATATACAACGGTTACATTTAATTAGACAGTGGTTGTCGCGTAATATCGCTGTGTCATTCTCGAACGTTGATGTTAGTGTTTATTTCGGCACTGGGAGGTCCTCGATATATGTATTAGGTAAAATAGTGGTCCCAGTAAACTCCCTATTAGAACTTCAGACTGAATGGGATATGACACTTTATCTTCACTTTTTATCTGAAAATATATTTTACGTAAAAATGATTTAATTAGTTTGCTGCGGTAATAATGAGTTCGAAGATTTATAGAGTAATCCACTAGACCCGATCGAAAGCCTGGCTAATATAACCGCTTCTATTCTTTTTTTCTTCAAGGCTAGTTTCAATTTTTTGAACAACCCGGTGTATCCGTTGTATTATTGAATGTCTGTTTTTGAGACCATACTGGTGATCAGGTATTACTCGATTGTCTTATATTATGGGTTGTAGTCTCTTTAGTGTGTCAATTTCTCATAAAGTTCCGTGAATATGGTCCTTAATATAAGGCGTACGATTCTATAATATATAAGAACATTTAGTACACATTTGTAATCGTTGTAATTTGTCGGAAATTGGTATTTGAAACGAAACTCCCACTTGTTAAACAGTACGTGATTATTGGACGAATAAATGTTTTGTATAGAATTATTTTATTATTAACATTAAGAAATGATTTTCCGTTAAATAATCCATATGTACGGCAGATATGCTTTTATCAGCTTTGTAACATGATTAACACGTTCAGAAAAATGTAGACTATTATCATTAGGCCAAGGTATCGAACACGTTTGACCAGCTATTGGAATTAACTCTAATTCCAGCAGGTAATCTATATATATATATATATATATATATATATATATATATATACATCATCAGTGAGTCGTGTCATCCCATGCAGGGGTATCGTGACCGTGATCTGTCACACGGCTGGAAAGTACGGCCGTTTTCCTGCAAATCGCATCTGACCATCGAAGAGGTACACGACCGCGCTTTCTTCTACCAGCCACTACATCTTGAACGAACAGCGCCTCCATATTTTCTGATCTAACTACGTGACCTAAAAATCGTAGTATTCTACTGAGAATGATCGATTTTAATCTTTTCGGGTTAGGAATGTCGTCAAAAATGGAAGCATTGGTTCTTCTAGCGGTCCATGAGACACGCAGCATTCGTCTCCAACACCACATTCCTAGTGCGTCTATTATATGTTTTATGTTGGCACTGCTTACTGACCAGATCTTCGAGGTTCAAACGGCTCATTGCACCTCGGGTAAGCTGGACTCTATGCCGTATCTCACTTTTATAGCCGCCGCTATTTTCTACTATAGAGCCTAAATATTATGTAAACCGGTTTAATACTTCAATTACGTCAATTTCTGGTAGCACGGGGCAGTTATTCTTTGGACGGTTGATGAATCATAATTTTAGTTTTGGCCTTGTTGGCGAGTAGGCCATATTCCGCACTAATTTTTATTAACCGATTTAAATATATAGATTAAAATGGGATTAATATCGCATGTAAGATTCAAGCATTCAATAATCTGATAGAGCAGATACGAGAAAAGACGCTAATACTCGACAATGAATGAGGTATAAGAAGAAATTATATATAATATAAATTTGAAATACCTTCAAATGAATTCCTCTTTTAGTCAAATTTTCAGTTAGTATAGTACACGTTATAATAGAAATACCTTAGTTGTTTGAATACTGTGTCATTGTTTAGCCATTCAGAAAATTAACGGGTAATTTACACGTTACTGAAAACTCGCACCTTAATTAGTTCCTCGGAAAATGAAAAATGTGCAACACGATTTTTTTAGTGGTTAACAAAAAAAACAAACAAAAAAAAAACTTAATTAGTTTTACGGAGTTTTGGCATAAAGAAAAAGGTAGGTGGTCAACCGTCCATAATTTTGACGAGTGACAGTGTACGTGTTTTGTTACCTCATCCCGCCACGTGCCTTAGTAAGTACTAACATTTGGGTCGTTTTCTGCACCATCGTTTATTATTTATATATATATATATATATATGTAGTATACAGAAGAATATATATATATATAAATTGTACATGCGTAAAGGGACAAATAAATGCATTGTTTGTCTACTCGAGTTGGTGTATATATATATATATATATATATATATATATATATATATATATATATATATATATTAGTAAATGGAGGTGCGTTGATTCATATTTATCTAAATTCGACTGTATATATTCTTAAAATGAATCTATTAAGGATATCGTTTACTCATTTCGGGCATCGTAACATTGTCAGCTATCGATTGCGCGCAGTCTTCCTTATGTAACAGTATCTTATTTTTTGTTAAAAACAACGTACCATTCACAATATGATTCATCTTACTTGTGTATCTTTTTGGTTTTTTGTCTCTTGAATTGTGTCTAATGGTATTAGTTTTTCCAAGCTATATCGTCGCAATATGTTCCGAAAATATTGACAATTGATCGTCAAACAGCTGCGACACACGCAACGCCCAGAGCCCCGACTCGTCATATGCTCACTGCCCCGAGCATTCTAACGCATATATATAATACTAAAAGCATTAATTAAATCCAATTAGTGTAATCATCGTAACGCAGTGATTTCTGCGTATCATCTGCATCAGCGTTCTCTACTACTATAGAAGAAGAAGAAGAAATATATATTTATAAAACATATAAACAAAATCATGAATATATGAATAATCTTCTTCTTCTATTACTATATATATATATATATATATATATATATATATATATATATATATATATATACTTTTCAACTACTTTCGGATTGTCTATGTGTGGTTATTCCGAAATTATTGTATCTGATCATTCATATTTTAGTCAATTTAACTGTTTCACTTCGTTCCAGCTAAATTTATTTCCTAATATCGCCTTTAAGCCCTCCTTACATTCGATCGAGGATTTCAATCAAACGAAGAAGCGCTTTCCAGCATTTCGTAACCGGGAACAATATTTACTTCGATCGGTTATCATTATCATCGTCCACGTAATTTACTTATTTCACGTTTAATTTCTTCGTTAATTGCGCCATCTTTATTATATTCGACATCGTAACCGATGCTATATCATCAACAAACCCTTAATTTCGATATTACGAACCCTCTGTAGAAATTCCGCCATTCCGACTATCCGAAACTTTCCTCGCTATCTGTTCTTTATAAAAAATGGAATGGCGAACGTTCACATCCGTGTTTTACTCTTTAATAAAACGTTACAAAAGGAAAGGAAACTGTGCTAGAAAAACGTAATGTGAAAATAAATAAAGTGAACACGAAAATATTATTACGCAGCAAAAATAATAAATATTGGAATTAGTATTTTATATACATATATATAAATGCATATATATATATATATATATATATATATATATATTAGAGACCAAAATACTAAAACTATCGGCATCCTGCCCCATTTATTTCTCAAAGAGATTCCAAGGGGAACATTTATCATCATCATTGTCGGACATGGTTGGTAGAAGCCGTTCCTTTATATTTTACATCTCTTTCTTTCTAATATTCGGAAAATTGCCGCCTCGCTTGCTATTTGATAATGTTTGCCAACAATTCATCTTTTTCCCGTATCGGTTTACTTTCTTTACATTACTTTTCCTATCGGCCGGTCATAATCCGTGGTCGTTGGTCCCAACATCGTTCTATGCTAAACCCAGCGTATACGATACCCGCGTGATTTTTCATTTAGTTCGACAGATACAAAAAAAAAAACACCACATATAAATTTTTACGTATGTATATAAAGAAAATTAAACTTTTCCGGGACTTTTCCTTTGATTTCTTTCGCAATTATTTTCGTCTCTTCTTTGTTATAATCGTTCATTCTCAAAATCAATACCGCAAATTTTCATGCGGTTACTTTCCACGTCTTTTCGGTTATATCAGTGATAAAAAAGAGGGGAGTATAGGTTCTTTGTGTTATCTTTACCGTACGGTATCGTATTATGTGCGTTCGTATGCGTCTCGGAAAACCATCTCGGATAAGTTAAACAAATAAATTGGTCTAAATACTCGGAACGACGACACACGACTATGTGTACAAACGCCAGACAGTAGCTTTGCGCAAATATCTTCCTTTTGTAGGTTATTGGATTTCTTAAGGTTTTATTTGTCTTGGGACTAACCGAATACATTCCGTATTTGCACAAGCGAGACATCGAAAGTTTACATAAAGATAGGCGAAAATGAAATAAAACGAACACCAGAGGATACAGTAGATTTTGTTCTCTAACAAAAGCTAAAGAATTGAGTGCTTGTTGTGTGACTTATGCTTATTATGTACATAACAGAACCGTGCGGTAAATGTTATACGTTTAATTTTTTTTTATTGTTATTTTTTTAGTACAATGTCGAATTGTAAATAATTCCGTAATAAATTATATCGCAAGACGGAATTCGACGATAAATAAAATGACCGTTGTTATCTAAGTTTTTATAATATCGATTTGAAACGCACGAGTGAATTATCCTCCGTAAATAATTCGATAATAACAAAAACGATGATGCTGACTTATAATTCGATACTAAACGATAAGCGATAATTCGATAATAAACGAAATCATCGGAATCTTAATTTCTATAATGTTGATTTGGAGCGAATGAAAGACTGAATTGGCCTCTGTAAAATAATTCGACAATAAATAAAATTACGCGATAATTCGATGATAAATCAGATTACCGTTCTTACTTGGCCGTTTGGAATGAATCGATTCGTTGTAAGTATATCGGATTACAACGAGGGGGATGAATGTATACAACAAATACACATTCTGAACAGCGATATCATTGCGTGGCTGAAGGATTAATAAATAAGTCTTAAACTTATAAATTGAATGCGAAATATATGGAGGAAATGTACAAATTGAATTCGGGGAAATTATTTGAAAAAATAGTTTTTTTTTTAAAAAAAAAAAGAAAACTCGTATTTAAAATTATATGCGACGACGGATGAGAAATCTTAATTAAGCTTTTTACATAATAATTGCGTGAAATGTCATACTTATTATTCTGAAAAACAATTACGTTAATAATCATCAATCTGTTGATATAGCGTATAAATGATGTCCATAAATTACCTTCGTATTTCTGTCATTTTTTCAACCCTCGCTCAGTGAGTGCGAGATTGTTCAGGTCGTTGACGTACTGTGGTTTATAAACTACGACAGATTATTGTTAAGGTATTTCACTTTTAACTTTAAACGTATTCGATTTTTGAGCGGCCTTTGGGTTCGGATCCCGTAACGGGCGAACATTTTTTATGGTTTGGACGAAAGTCCGTTCTAGATTTAATGACCAAACGATCTGTGTATCTTGAGGTAATCGTTTCCATTTAGCGTTATAAAGTTTTATAGATGTCATCGCGCAAGTAACTAAATAACAGTCTAAAAGTATTATTACGTGTGATCCATTTTACGTTTATACAGTGTGTCATTGCATAATAATCTATTCAATAACATATATTATTCGACAAGTTATCAGCAGCAATCCCGACGTCTGCAGCATGTACACTGGCAGTCTTCTAAACAATCCTCCGAGACAACTGAGAAGGAAATTATGTCGATATGCAATCCTGATTACTTGATTAATTTAGATCGTTTCCTTATTGAAATTGAACTTGATCCGTACTCAAATCGTGCCTACATTCAATTCATTTCCAACGCTTTACTATCCCTCAATAATCTAATATCTCATCGCAGCCGTTTCGAATGATACTAATTACTCATATGTATGATGGTTAAAGAAAAGGCCTCTGGACAAATTAGTTAGAAAACTTTCAAGATGATCTTCTTTTTCTCTCGATACGACAATGGGTTTGGAAACTTCACCAGTGTGGCATTAATGCGAAATTTAGGTGGAACCTAGGCCATTGTGGCGTCTTTAGAAATGAGATAAACTCGATTGGACCTAACGCCGGTTATTGAGACGTATGTTAAATTGTAATAGGTTACCGAAACTTAAGGAAATGTTTTAACGTTTCTTTCAATTTTTCGAATTTTGCCTGTTAAAAGGTGACAATATACTACTAATCGAAATACAATTCCAAAATGCGTTAAACACGACGATCTCCGCCATAAAGATTTTGTCGCTGTATTTGTCAGATTAAGAAGTGTTGATAAACTTAGACACCTTTCCGAATCGCCGGAAGTGGAATTTGTGATGTATGTAACATTGAAGATAGTATCGAACATCAGATTTGGAGGGATAGTTGAACTTCTATTGGCAACGAATACGCTATCGATACAACTTGACGTGTTTATTGTGAATCTCCCGGATACGCGTAAATTATATAATTTTATTTTAAGACTAATCATGTAAATTTATAACAGTCCACTTAAACTGGCCAAAAAGTGTAAAAAAACGACAACAAAAAATGTAGTTATTAAACAGATGGATCCATCAAATGTACATTTTAGCTTTATTTCGTTAGTAACGAAGTAGTTATTTTTCAAAAAGATAACTTGGGTATAAACACTAATCAAATTTGTGTATGCAGACAAATGTCTTTCAATGTCTAGAGAATTCGTTATCGACTCATTTAAATTAATATTTTGTGATATGAATTTTCTGAATTCTACCCAGTTTGCATTTTGATAATCGAAAATTAATTTCTCATTTACCTGTTTTTTATCTCCTAAAATGACGGTAAATATCGGATTATGATCGGATGAAAGTTGACTAATTGAAACCGGCTGTAACATAGACACATTTTTTACAACAGCAAAATCAATGACACTATTTCTAAAGACTGACCCTGAGGGAAAATAAGTAGGTTCTCTCGGAGCAAGGATACGATAGTTAGTTCTTGTAGACATTTGATATAGAATATTACCGGCTGCATTATTACTAAAACAATTCCACATCTTATTTCTAGCATTGAAATCGCCTATTAGAATTACACGACTGTTAACTTTCATCAGGGAATTTCGCGAAATACTTTGTACTTTTAGGGGATTTGTACACTGCAAAAATAGCAATACTGGCAACATTACAACCGCTACTCTGATTATTAACACTACTTACATATAAGTTAATACCTATTGCTTGTATACATTTTAATTTAGAAACCGACATTAATTCGAATTTTAACCTTTTACTAACGAGCAATGCAACTCCGCCTACGACACGAGTCGTTCCTATAAATAATATATCCTGGAAAATGTAGCTTACACGTACTGTCCAACCTTGTTTCACATAGAGCAATAATGTCTAATTTGTTTATGCAGGCAAAAACTCGTTACATTTGTAAAATAAAGAATTACAGTTCCAGGCAACTAATCGAATATCACACAAAGGGACCAATAAACTAGATTAATTCCGCTATTGTTTCTAAAATTACTTGTATCATAGTGAACACACATCCTTATTATTAACAGATTTTAACCTATTTGTAACCGTTTTTACAATGTTAAAGATATATGTTAAATTAAATTCACGTAACAATGAAATAAATTCCGTGATGGAAAAATTATTATCGATAACACCTGTACTCGATTCCGCTGTATTTCTTGCAGTGGCTATACGATGATTTAATACTGCACGCTTGTTGTTTTATTTATTTGCGTTTTACGAGTATTATTATTACCATAATTTTTAATATTATCAGGATTAATTTATGTTTAATCTATTTTGAACTATTTTTAAATAAATAGGACACTCTTTCGAATTAGCATGATGTTCACCATTAGAGTTTATAATATTTTATTGTTGCTCTGACAATTTTTGGTTTGATGTTGTTCACCACATTTCATACATTTTTCTAGCATGTTGCAGTTATATGCCGCGTGATTAAAACCTTGACACCGATAACATTGCATTACTGGATCCTTCTTGACATACTTCTCCCATCTTATTAGGCAGTAGCGTAATTCTTTTATTTTAATTATATCCTTAATGACAACATTTGACGAAAAAGTGACAAGAAAAATGGGCTACTTTTTAACCTGGATTGGTTTCTTCGACGAGTTTAGAAAACTGTTTTTATTTATTTTATTTTTAAGTTCATCAAATATTTCCTCCTTTGTTATTCCAGAAGCTTTTAATACCATTTTTATTTTACCACGACTTTTTGGCGTGTACGTATAAAAGCGTACCTTATTTATAATTAAGTATTCTTTTAATTTATCGAAATCCTGCAAGGAATACTGGTTTTTTATATCTTCCGTATGATTTCCGTCTTGCGACACAATACTTCCCAGATATTTGTATTTGGATACCTGTTCCAGTTTATAACCGTGTAATTTGGTATCGTAGTTCTATCCTGCCTAGCACTAGTTACCATTATTTTGGTTTTATCTTTATTTATTTTCATGTTTATTTTCTTTAGCTCATCGTTTAATATTTTCAATCTGTTTTCTAAGATTTTTTTCACGCTTTCAGCTACAATTGCAATGTCATCTGCGAATCGAAAACAACATATATTTTCTCCATTAAGCCCTTTATCTATTCGTTTCGTATGGCTTTTTCTATTTACAGATTAAACAACAAACGTGAAAGCCCTGTCGTATTCCTTTTCGAATTCTAGTCGTTATTTCTTTATCATTTAATTTTAGCATCCCTTCTTGTTCCGTATACATCTTGTTTTTTATAACCTTTTTAAACATTATGTTCCAGTTTACTCGGTCGAAGGACTTTTCCGAATCAATAAATGCTATATACGTATTTTTATCAACTTCTAATCTTTTTCTTATATCGCATCCTTAGTAGAATTATTTCTCCTAAAGTTAAACTGATCTTCTCCCGATGCAATATCTGTATAATATTTTATATATAATTTTCGGTAATATTTTACTCGCACGCGTTAATAACGATATGGTAACTTCTGACATGCGTTTGCGTTATTAACTTTTGGTATAGGAATTATTATTAACTTTATTGTTTCATATATTTGGCTGTATTAGTCGGAATAATGTTTTCTGAACTTCATTATCGAGGATTTTTTATTAATTCTGCCGTAATATTATCAACCCCTGCAGTTTTATTATTTTTTAACGTCTTTTATCAAATTCTTCTCGTAGTATGTGCTAGGGGACCCCTTTATTATCTGCATCGGTTTCCTCACCTATCATTATTTTTTCAGTTTGTCTATCTTCTTTATACAGTATTTCTATGTATTCTTTTCATCTTTTTGTTATATTTTCACTATCGATTAAAAGTTTTCCATTTGCATCCTTTATTGCACTACTAATCCTGCATTTGCTTTTTCCGTATATACGAAGAAATTCGGCAGTTTTATAAATTGAATTGAAATCAATGGGAAAAAACATACACGACAGAAACAGACGGATAATGCGCAATAAGGTTTAAATTCAAAAAATGAAAAATTATTATTAGAAAACATCGTAAAGAATGATATAATAATATTAATCGAAATTTTTACGCGCGCCAAAAACATTATATATACAAAAAATAAAAAAACTGAAAACAATATATAAAATTCGAAGACAAAATTTTTACGAAGAATTAATTTTAAGTGGCATATTATAAATTTACTCATTTTTTATATCGAACATAGAGTTCTACTTCGATGTATGTGATTATGTATAGCTATCGCCATTGTAATATTATCCGTCTAAATTAAAAGTATATTTTCTGGCGATTTATTTTTATTTATTTTTACTTATATGCGCTTGAAAACGGATTAGGCCGACAAGTTTTGCATCTTTTAATACAAATAAAGTGATTTTAACTAATAGTTTTTTTTTTTTTATTTTTGACTTGCCGCGCGTATTTTTTGTAATATAATTGATTTTTCGATTTACATTTATAATTGTATACATTAAACTTTTCTATAATCACAATATTTCCCAATAAATATTACCTATAATTTTAATACGATAATTCTGTATAGTCTGATACTCGTAAAGAATTAATACCAGACATCGAATTGGTATTATCGTTCGGATTTATTGCATATGTATGGATTATTTATGCAGTTAGTTTGTTGACGTCTTCATTCAGAGCTGTTATATTATGCGTCTAGATTAAGTTATTTCAATCATTTTTTTATACTTTTTCAATTTTTGACCACTCGAAAATTACTTAATAGCTGAAAAGTTTTGTAAAGTTTTAAACCTATTATATTTATATCGTTTATATTATTTGTACGTGTTATTATATCCGGTTTATTATTAATATTAACCATTAATGATGATTATTTATCATTGCCGTTATTATACATTATCGTTATCTATTATATATTTCACTTTATTATCATTCGTTATTTATAAATATTGCCTGACGGCCCCCAGTATGAAAATATTTCAAAACAAAATTCCAAATACGGAAAAATAACTTCACTTCCCCAAAACGCCTGAGGGAGGTTCAGACTAAAAAACTGTAGGTGGGAGTGCTTGTTGGTTTTTCTTTTCATTATTCCGTCCGAAAAATAGTCTCCGGCATGTCGTGTTCGTTTTTTTTCTGCGCTTATATGTGTACCACCGTCCGCATATTGTTCTTAGCGACGAGTATTAACCATTCGTACGTATGTATACGTTTTATATATAAATATGTTTATATATAAAAATATATATACCCAAAATCGTAGACGTTGTGATTTATATTAATAGGGAATAATGGCATTTCGCTCGCTAGGTGACGGGGCGCTGGTCCCTATTCTTTACGATGTCACGGCTGAAGATGCAGAGAATCACACCGAGCGTACACTATATACAATGTGCAAAAGCTTTTGAATTTCGCCAAATGCCTCGTTTTGTTCCTTTCTCCTTCCAATCGCACTGTGTTTACTCGGCCATTCTGTCTCACTCGCTCACTCTCTCATTAAGTTATATAAAGTATACGAATACTAGCGGGACGTAAAAGTTGATATTAAGCTCGCTCGGGGGGATATGCATATTTTATATTTATATTCCACTCGGTGCTAACCTCGTTCAAATTATATATGCACACTCGACACATTCAACCACGTGCCACACCTTATAAATATACACACACACATATATATATACATATATATATATATATATATAATATGTATATGAAGACCATTACTGTTAGCGCATGAGCTTCGTGGAGCTATGATCAAATTTGTGGATTAAGCCGTAGAGAAGAATGTAATTCCAAATGATAAATTAACTATTTGGTACAGATACGGTTAGCATTCGTTCATTCATCCGCGTTTCTCTTACATACATATATATATATATAAATATATATATAAATATATATATATATATATGTATATAGTATATGTATTCTAATTACACATGCGAGTATCAGGCGCTATAATTTCGGTATAAGGCGAGAGTTGAACTGGTCAGTCCATTGTCCGATTCAATTATTCGAAAAATTTATTTCACTTCTCTGCAACTCCCCCTTATCAAAAAAGAAGCCACTTGTATTCATTTCAAAATGCACAAACACACACACATATATTTATATTAAATATGTACGTGTAAATATATAAATAAATAAATAAATGATACGGTCACCGAAAACTAGACACCAATTTACGTATATAAAAAGTAAAGCTACTTGTTTTTAGTCATTGAATTTTAGTATATATATATTTATATATTTATTTTAAAAAACAAGTAACTTGTAGTTAAAAAAATAAGGGATGAAAGCGATTTATTTTAATAATTTAAAAATATGTTTTAATTTACTTAGTTTCTAATCTGAAAGTTACAAAGTCGATCTTTAAATGGTAGAAAATAAATGTACCAGGGATATTACGGGACGTCGATAACAAATTTGGATATCAGACCGGACACGTGGAACTGGGCTTACACGTCGGGTAGACGATATATAAATCAGCTTCGGCAAGTTTAAACGTGAAGGGGAAAAATTTCGGTATTGTAGAGGGTGTTAGTGTATTATGTTATCGAAGTGAAATGTATATATAAGCGTTGCGTTAAATTTAAATGGTCAAATTATGAACAGAATAAATATCTCCTCTTCGGCCGCATGATAGTTAAGACAGTTTGAATTTTTTAAACGTTTGTTCGGAAAATTAATCGTAACTTCGGCATTCTGATTCGTCCGAGTAATACGTTTTGTGACATTTTTCATAAAATTAGCGCAGTGATCAGAAAAATTAGTTGGATGGAGTAAAAGTTACCCATTACGAAATATGTAAGAATCGTTTAAACGGAAACACGGGAAAAATATCCAAATCGGAGGAATAAATTCAAATGTTGAATATGCCTTATAATTTGGAATTACTTAAAAATGTTCAGACTTTCGAGAAGCTATCGATAGTACACGGTCTTTCTAGTCGACTGTTATTGATATAAATATGAAATTCATCTTCGAATTTGCCGCTCTATTGTTTACCTCGGAATTATCTGAATTAGGGTGTAAATTTTCTCGATGTATTTTTGCTCATCGAATTTAAAATTTTACTCTAAGGTTTTTTGTCAGGCTTCTATTATTTACATGACCGTGTACTTAAAATATCGCGGGTGTATAATAAAATCGAAAAAGTCCTGAAGCAGTTCTTCGTTTGCTCCTTGGCAATCTGCTGCTCGATTAGCGAAAGTATCGGCCCACTAAAGTGTTATTGATCGTTTTAATGGTTTTTTGCATAGAATTATTCGAAAAAATTTTAATACTACTTTTTCCGGTCTTACTGTTACGTATTTACACACACACACACACGTAAATGCACACCTTTGAACCTACTTAAAGTTACTGTATGAAGAAGTATCCATCTGAAGTTATAAGCCAACTGGCACGTATCCAACAATTCTATTATTCAACCACCGCGAGATGCGAAAATTGTTTGCAATTGTTCCTTATTTTGAATGTAAGGTTCTAAAAACCTTTAGGGCAAAATTCGGTTGTGGCGTATTTTGTATTTACTTCGTGCCAAGTGTGAGAAGTTCCTACTTTTTTTGTTTTGTTTCGAGTATTACATTATTCTTACGTATGTAGAAACGTCAACGGGATCATATCCACTCCCGGCATATACATCTACGGAACTGGTGGAGAAAAATAGAAATATATCTAAAAAAAAAAAAGGGACGAAAAGGAATTATTTGAATAAGTTGAAGAAATACTTTTTAGTGGTATGCGTAAACCTCGGATATGTAAATAAATTAATATATACTCGCAGTTACGTCGAAGTAGAACGTCGTCCCGAAATAATAATAAATTTGCATTGTGATTTATATTTACACTGATTTTTTTTTATGCGAAAAGAAAATTTATTTATTACTTTTCAGAAATGTCCACGAAAAACTTACACGATAAACATAAAAAAAAAAGAAACTGCCCACAAGGAATACCGGTGTGTGGCCTGAAATAATAATGTCTCACATTATAAATTGCCTCAGACTAATCTTCTATGGTTGGTTTTACAATATAAAAATGTCAACCAAATTCGTCCATTCATAATCGCCATATGCAGAAAAAATCGTCTCCCTTCTTCATTATTCCAAGTGAACTATCTCTCCCTACTGCTCACACCCTGCAGATTCCTTATTGCCGATTCGAATCACATATTTTTTGGATGTTCCTATTATCTCTCTTCTCGTAATGATCAAATCCTTATCAATTCCTTTTTCTTCTAAACATATCTTTCTTACTTACTACACGTAATGTGCACATTTTGTATTTGCCTATATAAGTTCATACAGCACCACTTTATATTTATTTAATCTTTTATATTACAATTATGAATAAACCTTGCGGAAGGCCGTTATATGATATAAATTACTTAAAGAGCTCTCTGCGTGTATAATTTAAAATTGTTAGAGAAACATATAGATTATTTTAGGAAATTGTGTTGAAACATAAATATTAATATGAACGGATCTGTGATACGAGTTTTTAAAGAATTTCGCTCTTCTATTCATTATTACCTCTTGCACGTAAGGGTTGTTTAATATACCATTTATAATATACCTACGTTCGGTATGTAGTCGTAATTTATTAACGTCGTTTAAACTGATATTATACAGAATTATCGTATAAAATTATAGATAGTATATCACTCGCTTGCAAATTAGAAAGTAAGCGATATAGTGTTCGCCTTAATACAAAAAAGACAACTTTAATAAGTTTCATCGGAACGATGCAAAAATCTAAATAGAAAGATCAATTATGAAAAAATAAAGTCGAACGGGGCTAAAATTGAGTTTTAAAAATTTGCCATTATATTACATTTGCGTAAAAACGACTAGCGCCGAAAACATTTTTCACGGGAACTCAAAATTTTCGAAAAAATTTAATTTTCGAAATCGTGTTTCCGAATTTACTAAATCAACAAAATCAAAATAAAAAACCCGCTCTTTATCGTCAATTTAAAATGACTGAATACACTTATTAAAAATTGAAGTACGATTTTTTTCAAATAAATTTTGTTTCAAACTTTAATGTTTAAACTAAACGTTTAATGCCGATATTCTACGATTGATATCAAATGTCATTACGCGTTTAAATTATTTTAACACGTTTCTAATTAATTATAATAATTTTCAATCTAATTCCTTATAAAATTTATTTGCAATTAATTTTAAAAATAAAAAATATTAAAGTCATCATCGATACTAAATTCTCCAATCGGTAGCATTTGATAGCAATCGTAGAATATTAGCATTAGACGTTTGTTTATTTTAAACGTTAAAGTTTGAAAGTTAAAAAAAAAAAAATCGTACTTTGTCTCGCGTTTTTATGCAAATGTGATTTATGTTCGAAAAATCACGATGAGAACGTATGTATAAATTCAATTTTTCCTGTCAAACAGATACATAACGATAAAAAAGAAGTCCAAATCACTAAAATTTTTTATTAAAAGACACAAAGTTTTATTAAACCATTTTCAAGTGTATATAAATAAAAAATAATAATAGTAACAATAAATAAAAAAAATATATATATGTACAATGTAGTGAATATTTAATTTTTTTGTACTAATGTGATTTGATTAGAAACTAACCTGATGATGAATGTGGTGCATAATACAATCAATAGCGATAAACATAATAATCCGTACATAACCACATACTCTCTAACTAGTCAGAAAAATCCAAAATCTATGTATGAAAAATAAAAAATTATTAAATTTACAGTATACTTCTTGAAAGTTAATTCTTTCATGAAAGTTCGAATTTAATGAATTATTTTTATCACTTTCTTTTATTATTTACATTTTTCTAGTAGTTTTTATTTTTTATATAATGTTTTTCAAAATTTGGTCGGTTAATATCGATTTTGTGTTTTAATTCTTTAAAATGTTTTCTAAATGATGATTATTCATCATTTTTCATGTACGAAGTTAAATGTTCATTAAATCTTATTGAGAATTGTCTGTCTCTTTCCCCTATGTATTCTTTTTCGCGATAATCGTTATTTAATTTATATATTTCCGAATATTTTGGGGTGCACTTGAAAATGGCTTAATAAAAGCTTAACTACTTTTTTATCTTTAAAATGTTTTCTAAATGATGATTATTCATCATTTTTCATGTACGAAGTTAAATGTTCATTAAATCTTATTGAGAATTGTCTGTCTGTTTCCCCTCTTTTTCGCGATAATCGTTATTTAATTTATATATTTCCGAATATTTTAGGGTGCACTTGAAAATGGCTTAATAAAAGCTTAACTACTTTTTTATTGTTATTTTTCCAAATTACCACATTCCACGCAAATTCAAAATAAGATATGTCGCTTCTTCGATATTTTAGAAAATTGACGTGCATTCTAATATTTCACGCACCGTTAGTTAACTTGTACTTTTCCATGCTAATTGTCCGATATGTGCGTGTTCGTATGGCTGAGTAAATTTTAGTGCGTACGTATTTTTACACTTACGTATACATCATACGAGTGTATATAACGAATCATTTGAGAACAGCTTCAATCGGCACATATCTTAAAAATTTGTGAAATTATCAACGTTTATTCGCAAAAATGATTCCGACCGAAGTTCGTGAATTCAGAAAATAGATAATTTTCGATTTTTTCTACAAGAATAAAACGGATATGAAAATAATCACATGTCCTATATTTGCCTTTCTCATCGAATTAAACTCGATACGATAGTTAAGACTAGAAATCTTCCGAGACTCTACGATCCCTTACAGAATGAAATCTACATCGACATCAACAGCAAACAGGAAGATTCGAGCACCCTATAGTTTTTTATTTCGAGCAGATTTTTTAATTAGTAAATATTTATTCTTAATACAATCTGCTCCGAGTGCAATATTCCAATCACTCGGTTTTCCACGTCATTCTGTCTTGTCTAGCATATATTTTTCCAGCGAAAATCAGCATTTATCTTCAACAACTTTCCTGAAATCCTTCACTATTCCCCTGGATAATTATGAACACTTACACTGCTTAAAATTATCCAATCTTCTTCTCTCGATATAATCGTTTTCTGTCACGCCTCCGCTTTCAGCGGTTTAAATTTGATTTTCCCACATTACTTATTCTATATATTAAAACGAGGTTATTAATTTTACGTACAACTGGTGTTAAAATTTTCGAAGCTCTTAGAAAACTTCTACAGTCAGATAACGTGCAGCGTGGTTCATATGAGAGTTAGACAAGGTTGTGTTCTGTCTTAGGTTGCTGTGTACTAATATATACTCTGAAGCGGTGTTTAAAGAAGCGCTAGATAATGTAACAGAAGACATATAGATCGGTGATGTTTTAATAAGTAACTTAGGTTATCGCAAAAAATACTTAATAGCAGATCGGCAAGAAGATGTGCAAAATTTACTCAATCTTCTAAATTTGTCTTGCAAAGAATACAGTCAATTAATGTGATAAAAGTAAAAGCGATGTCGGTGAAGTTCACGGATAAAGATTAAAATTGGGAGTAGAGTACTAGAGCAAGTAGACGAATCTAAGTATCTTGGTTGCTGGTTACTCCTCGAAAGTAGAAATTAACTGTAGATCGAGATGGCGCTATTAAAATTTCATAACCTAAACAACTTTCTACGAGAACATTATGCTAAACATGAACTACGGTGGAGAATAGTTAAGTGCTATGTTTTTTCCGCGCTATTATATGCGGCAAAAACTGGGTCTTTAAAGATTAAATAAAAATGTTAAAAGCGTTTGAGTCTCGGCTATATAGACGATTACCTGTAATAACGTGGACAGCGAAAATTAGAAATAAGGAAGTCATGGAACGAACGGATAAGGACTGTGAAATGATAAGGCTCGTAAAACTAGGGAAATTGAACTATCCGGGTTAATTCAGACGGGGAGGGGGCTAATTACGAGCTACTATACCGATGGGTGCAGTAGAAAGTGTTCGCGGTTTTCGTCGCAGAAGGACACTATGGGTTTCCAAGATTCGAAAATGGATGGCTGTTATCGAGATTGGAAGAATTTTCCATCTGGCACGAGACCTAACATGTGGCCAATAACCTCCGATAGCGAAGACGGCTCAAGCAGAAGAAGCGGGCTCGCGGATTATTGCTATAGGCTCTACTTTTGCGCTAATCACGGACGTGTTTATCTATAACTAAATAAACATCTAATTCCGAATTCGTATAAATCAACTTTTAATCCTCCAAAGTACATGAAGACAATCTTCTATAATACGTTCCTTATCGAGGTTCTATATATTGTTAATTCTACCTATCTCCGCGTAATTTACACGCATCTACCTTGGCTCTTTCTAAATATTATTTCTAACCATACCTGGCACTTCTACTAAGTGGGTTACTCCCACAAACCCGATATGGTTCCGGAAATGATAATTTCGTTTCGGTTTTCGCAGTGTTTATCTTCGTTAAGATCTTAAATTATCATCATCATCATCTGTGTCCATTGTCCTACGTAAGGACGTGGTGACACCATGTATTATTACAAAAATTGCATTATAGTTTTGATCCATAAATCTCAAACGACTCCATATCCTGCATGTTATTTATAATTATTTTTTTCTTATAAATATAAATCCAACACTCAAATATATAATATACAAAATACAATCGATTAGTATTAAATGTGAGCGGAAGTAAATTTAAATAGTTATTAGACAAAATCGAGTAATCTGTTTTACGTCTTAACATCGTACTTTCGCGATCTTGTCTCTAGTAAATTTTGTCACTGAAATATTATTGCGATTTGTTTCACGGGTTCATCTTTAAAGAATGAAATTTTAAAATATCAATTTAGGTTGTCATTGGCACGGCGAAGAAACATTTAATCCGCTGGCCTTATTATTTCGGAATGCTTGTATTTATACGGGACGTCACGAGGTCGTGCGTCCACGCAGGTTTTATAATAATTTTACGTTTCGCCCACGTGAACCTCTTGTCAAAATGAAATTCACCCGTTGAGAGATTACTTGGCCGTTAATTTTAACCGGATGGCAGAGTACAACATTAGTCTGAGTGCATTCGCTTTCATTTCATACGTCGGCGTTTTAGCCGGATCTTTATTTCAGCCGCCCAGGCTGTTTTCTTAAAAAAAAAAATTTAAACGAAATTTACAGCTAATAATAATAGTAATAATAATAATAATAATAATAATATTATACCTCATACTGCGTGTTATGCTTCCGGTGTGATGTATTCGAATGAATTCGTTATTAGTGGTAACCGTGTGAAAATAAGATGTTTTTTCGTTAACGAAAAACGTGTCCGGTACCCAGATGTTCTTGATGAATTCAGAACCGACCGATAACGTTTCCACTCCCGGTCTTTTTCGAAAAGCCAACCTAGGATCCGTCCAAAATTGACGAAAGTAAAAATCTAACGTGAAATCCTACGTTAGAGAACAAATGTGTCCAAAATTATTAACGTGTCCGGCGAAATTTCATCAGGCGATTAACTAAATCAACAATAATTTTCGTTCTAGCTTTTCGTTTATTTCACATTCGCTTTTTCATTAATAATAATAATTAAAAACAAAATTGAAAATTTCGGACCAATTTTTGCAATATTACGATAACGCTTTGCGGGAAACAGACGATAAGTGGATAATTCTGTTTGGAACAATATTGAAAGAAGGATAATCCGACGATCGAATAAAGCTTAGTTTAGTTCAGGAACCTGCGGCAATTCATGATATTAGAAGTAATCTATCAGCTAGAGAAAAGAACGACGGAAGCTAACGGAAGATTAAAATCTAGCCTTTTAGGGAGAAGATTTGGAAAAATTGTTCTGAAAAGATTGTAGAACTAAAATGGTTAGTAAACTTTATGTCGCATTTTAAACAGAAAAATAAGTAGAATGTCACCAACCGAGTATTACTTAAACTAATGGGAAATGCCGGAATCGACGAACATTTATTCAAGCCCCATCTATTGGGCATCTTCGATGACTATAATATTTTCGGTAAGCAAGGTTTTTTTTTATAACCGGATATAATTGGATAGAAAGATCGATCTTAAAACCGAAGATATACAGGGAGTTGCTGTAAGTCGCTTAATCGATTCTCGAAGGTTGACGGGAACTATTCGCTCGGAATGAAATTGTAAAAATGAAAGCGATTGTTTTCAATTTAGTAGAGCACGTACGATTTTTATTTAAAGGTATCTTACGTTATCTTTTGAAAATCATATTCGCACGCACGTACACACACAGACATGTGTAAAAAAGAAGAAAATTCTTAATATTATAATACTTAGAAAATTAAAAAAAAAAAAAATTGCATAAGCGCGCGAAAGATAGAAATACGTTTTTTAAAATGTTCGCTAATAATATAGTGCCGATGAAATGAAATTATTCAAATGCCAATTTAAGCGTAATTCAGCCGCGTACTTAGCGCTAGAAAATAAACGCTTTACTGTCAAAATTAATTATTAAGAAATGAGTTTATACCGATGAAGACTATCGAAATGGTAATCATAATTTTTATTATTACGACTATCATTATTTTAATCCGAGAATATTTTGAAAGTGAATTTTAATTATTACACGTCTCTTTTTAAAATTTTATTAATATAAAATCGTTTATTTATTCGTATGCACGTGATATGTTCACATACGTATTCGAAAATTTAATGGGACGAATACATAGCTTTGCGCATTTAATTATGAGTGTGCTAGGTTATAATATACAAAATTGGTACCTAGTTGTAACTTAGACGTTATACAGGAAACTATATGTAAAATGATTACAATAGAAACTTATTATAGTTTAAATTAAAATTCTTCATATCCGATCGTAATGTAATCATCGAAAATTATTTTTATTACACTTAGTAAGGTAAGTCAGTTCATAATACGAAAGCGGAGAGAGGCCTCTTTATCGTCGCCGAGAATTGCTATCTATCAATCATGTAAAATCTTCTCCCCGAAGTACAGCCTTTTGTACCCATTCATCGCTCACCAACCTTTCCATCGAAAGTTCATATCGTGCCATATGCAATGTACTTAGTTCGGTGTCGGTTAATAGTTTTCCGAAGATTTATCACAACACAAAACGTTCAATTTTTCCACCATGGTCAAGCTTTCCAGTCAACACGGATTTATCTCTGCTATAGGACAGAAAGCTCACTACATCCGAAGTAATCAGAGGCGCATTCCAAAATAGTGAAATATGCCGACCATTTAATTATATTCACGGATGCTTCCAAATCGGACCAGATGCGCAGTACTCACAAATGAATCCGATATAATACGGTTTCGCTGTTCTATCTGCAGAACTTTATCCTTCAAAACTTCCAGTCGATCTTTCAGTTCAGTCCAACAAAGATTCTCTTACTTACTCAGATTCTCTTCACTTTCGTCTTTATCACATACCCTCAATAAATTACAAAATCCCATCGCTAAAGATATATTATCTACTATTTCTAACGTCTTGAACCGTATTAGTTTCGCCTAGATCCCAGGATATAAAGAAATCATCGTAAATGAGCTGGTAGACTTGGCAGCGAAAGATGCGTCGTCATGTTTCCAAATGTTCCAGTACCTTCGTCCGACTTCGTTACATCAATCAAGTCCTCGCTAAAAACAAGAAATGGTCGAAGATCTGGCCTGAAGTTTCTACTTTAAATAAACTGCTGTCAATCCGTTCAAATACTGGTGTTTATAATACTTCATCAAGATCCGGTCTTAAAGAAGAAGTTACGTTATGTCGTCTGCGCATTTGCCGCGCAAAAATCTCTCATCCCTTTTTACTTAATAAATTAGATCCTCCTACTTGTGACGTATGTCCTGTTCCCTTATATCCATTCATCACCTTCTGGTAGGTTGTCCGAAATTCAATTTATTCCGTAATTACACCTACCCAATTCCCTCCAGGTAATTCTCGAACATAATGAATTGAAAGTTCAGCTGCTCTTCAAATTCCTCGCATTCTCTAATAGCCTAATAGACATCTAAACTCTATTCATCCGTTCCTCTGGTCAATGTTGCAGTACACGGCACGTTAATGGATACAAGTAAGTATTATTAAGTCAGTAGATTCCGATTTAAGTATTATATACTAAATCGCAATTTTAAATAATAATATTGCACTTTAAAATGAAAAATCAGAAATAATACTTTACAATCGCAGCTTAATAGATATTATATGGAGTAAAAAACAGCGAATGATATCGGTTTATTAAAAAATATTCGTCTATTATCGTTAAATCGAAGATAATTAAAAAGAAGTTGATTTATATCTTACAGGAAATTTATGGAAATACAGTGTCCATGATTATTTTCGTTTGAAAAATTTAACTCTATACGGGAATGACCCAAGCGCAACGTACAAATTATGGCAATAAATCTAGTAATTTAATGAATGAAGATTGATATTGGGATACGGGCATACTGTGGAAATACAATACTGAAATATTTAAATTTTTTTAATCCAATATTCCTACCAAGAATTCAGATAGTTTATATGAATTTTAGAGCGTAGATCTGATGACGGAATTAACGGCAGTAGAATGTCCGATAAAGGAAGCCTGTTTAGCAATAACATCCGCCGCTTCGTTAAATTTAAATTCGGAGCGACTAGGAATCTACCAACACTCTAAAAGACTTACTAGTCGTGCAATTTATAAACATTTGGCTCGTACATCAAATATTAAGAGATCAGAATCAAACCTTATTAAACTAGGAGCGAACTAAAACTTTCACTACACACAACGTACATGCCGTTATTTAGTTACTTTATTGTAACGGTTATTTTTCGAATGAGTTTTTTTCAACTTATCTTAATTAATCCTGCAACGATTTTTATCCGCGTCGGTATCGTGATCATTATTATTACTATTATTATTTTTCCATAATTAAAACGATATTTTAATTAGTCAGGCCGTCCGGTACGACCCGCTTATTATAAAAATTTATCTAAAAACTTAATTTTCGAAAATTTGTTTAAAAATATCGATGAAACTTTGTCATACGTAATAATCGCTCACTTTGTCGTGTTAATTATCTGGCTGTATCGTTATTTTCTAGTACTAATTTATTTCTGTCGTGCAAGCTGCGACTTGTTAAATACGAATCAACATGAGTTAATTAACTTTGAAAGCGAAAGCGTGATTATTAGTGTATATATATATATATATATACACAATACAATTTACATAATAAAATTCAAAATCAAGCATTTAAGCTAAACATGAAATAATGAAATATACATATTGATATCTAATATACGCGAAGAAAATGAAAATGTAACAGGATTGTTTGATAAATATGTAAGGATAAATATATATATATATATTTTTAAATGTTTCTTTGTTTTATATATATATATTTACTACTCCGAAATAATGCGACAATTTCGCTCTAAAAATTATGACTTTATTTACTTGTTCAGATTATAATTGAATTATTATCCCGTATTCTATTCTTTCGTGTTGAAATTGTTAAAATCAAACAATTTTGTTAAATTTAGTTTATCATAAATCTCGTAAAATGATACAGAATTGGTATTAATCTTCGTATTTTAGATTTCTCCTATTTAGATGAATTATTAATTACACTGAAGAAAATAATAGTTTTGTGTCATTTGGGTGTGTATATTTTACTATAATTTCACTGTTGTGTTTATAATATATCACATGTATATACACAATATGTTACAAGTATGTATATATATATATATATATATATATATATACATATATATATATATATATATATATATATATATATATATATATATATATACATATATATATATATGTATATATTTTCTTGTTGAAAATACTAATAAGGTTTATGTAAAACAAAAATTACTTGAGTAGGAATAAGTGACAATTTCGAAAATAAATCCATTTTATATAATTTTCATAAAGTATATTATATATGTTGCGTGTGCTTGTGTGAAATGCGTGTGTTTATACATGTATATATATCAGCATGTGGGAGTGTATGCTTGGTTTTTCTTTGAAAAATGTAGAAAATTATCGCTGGTAATGTTTAGTTTTATTTCGCGTATTTATAAATTTTTTCACGTATATAATGCACTATTTAGAATAATTTCAAAAAATTATTTTTGTTTTCTATTAATAGTTTTATTTAAGTTAAAACCACATTTTAGTGCGTACGTTTTTAATAGTGCCCACCCTTGATAATAGGAAAGGAAAAACACGGTGTTAATTATTTGATTAGTCCAATATAAATCCGACGAGTTACACACACTCACGCACACAAACAGATATACGCGTATATGAATATATTAATAATTATTATTATTTTTATTTATTTCGAGGAGAAATATTATTCGTTGGATGATTTATTAACCATGCCATGCCAGCGTCACACGTTAAACGTAAGGGAACGTCTAAAGTTCCTTTGTAAGATTGCGCATTTAGAGTCGGTGTATTTTGTCTGCGTTATACACACCTTCATACAACTACTCATTCGGCTTTTGTATTTGTTTTTTTAAATAAAAATTGATTTTGACATTACAAAACAAAATGTCCAAAAAAAATAGTTAAAAAATGAAATAGTAACGAAAATTATCAGGCGAATATGTTGACAATAAAAATTAATTTTATTTTAGACAAATTAATAACAAAATAATAGGACGAGTAGAATAGAATGCAACGACGTAAATTGTTACCGAGAGAGAGAAAGACGCATGCTGAATAATCGTAATATCTATTTATCTATCTATCTACTTATATATTATATATATATATATACATATAGGAAAGTTTCAATTTTGTTAACGGTGAAGTTTGATGAGTTAATATAATTTAAAATTTTATATTAAATTAGAAGAAACGGTAGCAGATCATCTAGCAGTTTAAATATTGATACTGTAAAAATACGGTAATCTGGTGTATTCTCCACAATTTATTCTTTTATTCATTTAATTTACGTGTCGTGTGCAGCAACTCTATTAACTATGAAATAGATTACGTTAGGAAGGAAGTATGGATCGTCATTAAGGAGCATATATAAGGAAGACGGGAGTCTTGAGTGGTGGTCTGTAGGATGTAAATTTGTGAGCATTCGATGAGCATACGTGGGAAACGGAAATATTGATGTTACGTATAAAGGACAGTCATCTGAAGCAGATAGTTGTGTGTTCGTCTTGTATGCCGAATGATAACCAGATCATCTTTTTGTCCATCAAGGTGGGTTTGCTCTATGGCCGAATTTATCTGAACAGAATTTATTTTCGATGACGGAACACAGACATTCATCGTTGTACGTTGTATAGAGCTGTGTGTGTGTTTGGCTGTTCTGTCTGACAGATCTTTTCTAAAAATGTTTGATTGACTTTGGTAATATTAGAAATATTCAGTTATACTATTTCTTTCGAGATTAGATGTTGCTTATAATCGAACGTTGATTGCATACGTGCGAGTATGAATAGAGAACCGCGATTTTATTACTCGAAGTTAGAAAAACCTGAATATAACGCATATAGTTCAGCTGATAAGATGTAAAATGATTCCAAAAGAAAGTAGCGTATCAGGAGAGCGTTGTCGCTTATTAGGAACATTCCACAAAAACGTATCCAATCTAGTAGACTCGTCCGTGAAGAACCGAAACGAATATATCGAAAGGTCGAGATCTAGCCTTGATTTGATTATGGTTCAACGGAGGAATCACCGTGACCGAGTGCCGAATTATTTGCGCCGGTTCAACACGGATGGTTAACAAAATGTACGAGCTGTCAGATATGTGGTTGCCGTGGCATATGACGATTAGAATACAGATGCCATGCATTGAGTGGAAAACCCAGTATGCACACCGTATATGCTTACGTGTTATTTCAAATTTTGTGTACCAACGATACAGCGTCATTGCGAATAAATATTTTGAGCGATGATCATACTGTAATGAATATAATTAACATTAGCTTACAGTCGGCATCACGGATTATATCGTAGTTTCTCGCGGAAACTTTACATGGCTTTAAGGAAAATTACCACGGTGTAAATTTGCCGAAAACTATAATCGATTCATTGAATCAATATGAAAACTATGTTTTCACATTTTTACATTACTAGGGGTAGATATCATCCATGAAGAATTTTTATAGAACTGATAAGTTTATAAGGGTTTTAATACTCGGTTTTCAGTTTTGAAAATAACGGTGATTACGAAGTATATACTTTCGCTAGCGCTTTTTGAACAGTTTTGGTCTAGTGAAATTCTAGAATACGGTATGTTTAATAATATTATATACAATGGAACTGACCGGTTATACGGTAATCTAATATTCGGTACGTGGATCGGAAGATAACATACTACGAGCTAATTTCTAAGTTCGCCAGTCGAAATTTAATTTAGTTATCGCTTTTTTTTTCTTAGTCTTCTTATTTCGGTGCCGCTTAGTAAATTTATCGTCAAAATATTAACTATCTAGTTTACGTACATATTTTCTAATTCTTAATTAAATTCATATTCAATGGATACACTTTTGAAGTCGCTGCGTAGGTTCCCGCCGGTTATGTATTAGGATGGGTTAATGTTTAGACCGAGAAGAATATTGCACGCTGATTTACGTGCATTTTTATTATATTTAATTTGTACATCATCTGAATAACGTTAATTTTATGTCATAACATTCGTTCTCTATGCGTGTGTATCAGTGGCGCGCATTCTAGGTAAGCGAGGTAAGCGCCGCTTACCCTGAAAAATCCCGAAAAAATAATGTTTTTATCCTAACTTATAAAGGTATAGAATCTGAAAACAGAAAGTGATTATATTAGCGCTTATTACTTCAACAACCGCATGTGATACTAGGCTGCGCACTTAAGTGTTATACTTTTAGTGTATGAATTGTGTTATACAGGCGCGTCGTATTAGCTAGTTACATAGAAAAGAATTCGTTTTATTAGGATACGTGCACAGAGATGACGGACTATAGGTTGTGACCTTCGGACAAGAACACGCTAGACGGGTAAAGCGCCTGTAAGATCGCTTTTAGCCGGACAAAGACACACTACACCCATAAACACGAAGGCGACACTGGCAATGGTAAGCGCCCGTAATATCGCTTTCGGTTGGAGTTTAACGTGGTTTAATCCATGATTTCTGCAGGATGTATGGTCGATTTTTTTTGTAAACAAAATGCGTGTTCGGGAATTCATTGTTTAACCGTTTTCACGATTTAATTTTAATGAACAGTTAGAAATTATAAACTGTGGTAAGCCAAAATCAGAATTACCATTTTTAAAAGCTAAACAAAAGAAAGTACAAGTTTCACCAGATATTTTGAAGCATCTCAATATGAAAACATTTTGTGGTTAACTGGTTGTGAAGATAGTGGAAAACGTTGGCCGTGTTTATTATTTGGCAGTAAAAAAAATAAATGTGTACGGAATGATCTTACTCAGGGATATGATAACTTGAATAATTTGATCGATGCGATTAAAAATCATGAACGTTCCGAGTCATATTTTTTCTTCCACGAAACTGAAGAAATTTGGTAAGTCGTGCATAGATTTACAATTAAATGATCAAATTGAAGTCATGTAACATAATGAGATTGTACTACAAACTAGAAACATTTTAAAAAGATTAATTGATGCAGTATGCAATCTCGGTGTTCATGAGCTTGCTTTATGTGGCCACTCTGAAAAGGCTGATTCCGATAATCGTGAGAATTATGTAGACGTTCTACAATTAATTTCAAAATATGATATGATCCTGAAAACGCACATAGAGACTTTTATAATGTTCTGCGGTACTTCAAATCGTATTCAGAATGATTTAATTTCTTCGGTACATGCTGTTTTTCAAACTAAGATAAAAGAAGAAATAAAAAATGCGAAATCGTTGCTATATTACTGGACGAAACGTCGGACATTTTAAATAATGTTTGTAGTTTTACGTGCAAAAACTCAAGACAGATTTAATAAATTTATTGATGTGGATCGATCTGTTGATGGTATACTTGAGTATGTCAAAAGTATTATCGAATAATATGATTTAGCTCAAAATAATATCAGAGGTCGACACAGGTACAGGACCGATTAAGTGATTTATCTTTAATATTCATTGAAAAAGCGTTTTAAAATCAGCTACAAAATGAACCGATGGGTACGTTTTATGATCTTGTTATAACTGACTTTATTAAAATATATCGTCGAATGGATTTTTTTATATTAAATAGATTTATCATCACGTGTTTTTTGTAAATAAATTTTCGTTTGGTATAGTATTACACTTTATACGGTTATCGCTTACCCTGTATGAAAAATTCACCGCACGCCACTGGTGTGTATTGTTCCGTGAACGTGAGGAATTAGCTTTAACATTAAATTAAAGATTCCGAAGAACCGATTCAGCCCAATACAGGATAAGAGAAATTATTATGTTTATTTATGTAATTTGATTAGATGAATATGTGCCCTGTGTAATGACACAGCGCTGGATATTTAGTTTTTAGATATAAATACGGTCGGAGAAATAAAATTGAAAGAGTTTTATCTGGAAAAACGCAAAGTTCCGTGTCAACGGTACGAGATCGGTTGGGGATTGAAATGAAATATGACATACGCGAGAGAAGTTGTTTTTTTTTGCGAGTAAATAAAATGAACTTGAAATAAGTAATCGGTATATGATATGCGTTCAACGCTAAGCCTACTCTTTTCCCTGCGAGGTGACAACAAATTTAATTAACCACATATAGAGTGAATTGTTAAATATTCATGTTAAAATTATATTTTATAACACTGCCAATGTACTACTAAAATATTCAGCGAGCAACGTATCGCTGAAGACTATTAATTTAAAGCTTTCCTCAATAGACAAATTGGGTTTGTTGCTGGGAACGCGTAAACGAATTAATAGGGAAATTTGACAAATGTGAAATATAGTGATTTTTTCAAAAATTAATCAACACGAAACGAGTTAAAATCACTAAACGTTTTATGAAAGTCACGAAGCTATTAAGCCATTATGGAGGGGAAATAAAATTGTATGTAAAAATATAGAGATACAACGCTTACCTGAATCAGATTTCATAATTTGACAAATGTGGAATGTAGTGTGATTTTTTAAGAAAAAAATAATAAGAAACGAGTTAAAATAACTAAAAGTTCAATTTTATGTTCATTCGATAATGGTTTAATAGACGAAAAGCTTCGATTATTATAAAACGTTTGGTGATTTTAACTCAGTTCGTGTTGTTTATTTTTTTTAAATCACTACATTTCACACTCGTCAAATTACGAAACTTGGTTCAGGTAAAGAATTGTATAGTATCTATATTTTTATCTTTTATTTTACTTTCGATAACGGCCTAATAGCCGGAAAGCTTTGTGATTTTTATAAAATGTTTAGAAATTTTAACTCATTTATTTTTGTTTAGCAGTGTCGCGGGCATAATTCTTTAATTGTGCAAGGTATTTGAAATGTGTGGCACAATGCTCTATAATTCCTGCAGAAATGGACGTACCTGAGTACCTAATTCACATTTGCAAGTCGACATTATTAATCTATACTTCGGCAATTTGGATAGGTAATAGCATCCATTCATACATATTCGATAACTATAATCATAGACCAGTTGCCTAAGTTGCCTATTACCTAGAAATTAAAGTACTCGGACGATTATCTTTCCTCACTGCATGATACTGAGCGTGTTGCTTAATCACGGAATGTTCAAATTTTTGTGAACGACCCGATTGTTAGTAACTTATAAATTTTGGAATGCGAGGAGTTATACACTATGATGTACTTTCTATTGTTTATGTAATACGAGAAATTTCCCATTAATTTATTTTTGTATGAGGGTCCGCGCTAGCTTCATCCTTTTATCGTCTGAGAGTACTCTGAGGTCAGTTCATTTTCGTGGCTTACTAGTTGTAGTGCATACGATTCGTACCCAGATTGCTAATCATCTCTCAAATTATATCTATTTTGAGTTCTTTATGTGTATCGTGTCAGCAAGGACCACACCCACTCGTAGTGTGAATGTAAGAATGAGTTCGTTATGGATATGGATGGATTTTGTACGTTTCACAAGTACTCAAAGTCAATGAGAAAAAAAAAGAAATGTTTTGGATTATAAAATGTATTTTTAACGATTCGATATTTTTTTAATTTTTAAATATATATATATTTAAATTGCACCTCGTATTTACTATTACTATGTTTTATTCATTCAGAATATCACTTATCACGAGTTTTATAAAACATATTTATTTACACATATTTAATTGTTCCTTTCCCAAAAGTAAGGTTCGGTTGTGCACGTTTGAGGGTGGTACGTAATTCAACGCGATTTATGGATTTTCAAAAACCGATTAGGTAGTAAAATTAATTAATTAAAAAAAAAATCCGAAGAAATATCGGGTATAAATTTTGAAACAACAAATATGTTCGTCTAGTTCCGACGATGAAATATCTTGTTTAATGTTTAAACTCACAGGGCGAAAAAAAATTTAAGTAAAGTTACTTTCACACACACAAGAAAATACTATTAAATAATTTTTTACGTCGTTGCATTTTTACAATCGTCTTAATAAATCACAAATTTTCTTATAGGTTTACGTTACTTTTCTCTACCGAATTATGCAATTTGAATAAACAGAAAAATACTAACATTATATTGTATGTATGTGTGCGTATTTATATATATATATATATAAATATAAATAAAGAAACATATATCGCATGTAAGGCATTTGAACTAGTAAATATACCATTAACACTTCGGAGACAGAACTGATACTTAAAACATACATAGTCACTCCAACTTCAACCGGCCGTCCTGAAATCCAAATTATGCGCTGTTTATATACAGCCGAGAAGAAATATTTGTGTACTGTTTATACAATATGAATATATATATATAAATCATCAATAATAAAATATTACAATAAGTATTATCGTCACAATTTCTTGATTTTTAACTTTAATTGATTATGTCGAATGAGGTTTAGAAAAATTGTTCAATATAACGTGGTGAATAAGCTATAGTACTTTCGACACAATATTTAATGGTGATACATAGACACACGATAGGTAAATAAACACAACTTTGATGATAAAATATGTGATAAAAAATTATTTAAAGTTATTTCCTTTTTTATTTTGACACGCGTGTAAATTATGGACTATATATATATATATATATATATATATATATATATATATATATATATATATAAAATATTAAATACATTGTAATAATTCTGTAAATGATAATAAATCGTAGTATAAAAGTAGAATCAATAATTCGCATAACTTACTCGCAAATGTACTAACTAATTCGATAACTAATTCGATAACTAATTCGATAAATAATTAAATAAATAGTTAATTAAATAATGACTGCGTTTATTGTGCAATTGCCAGTTTTAATCGTTTTGCATATGGAATATTAAAAATATGAACCTATAACTCTCAGCTATAAATAATAAAACGAATGATTTCCTTATTTAAATAAATTTCGATCGAAAATACTTTACTTTTTCGGCGAATAATAATAATAATTGTGTACGTACATATAACAGACAGATACAGATGAACACCCATCCACCCATACACATATTTATATGTAAAAAAAAATAAATTAATGGGAAATTTCTCGTATTACATAAACAATAGAAAGTACATCATAGTGTATAACTCCTCGCATTCCAAAATTTATAAGTTACTAACAATAAGACGAATTGCTAATTGGCTACGAATAATATTACAAAGAGATGAAATGATATCAGTTATGGACACCAATTTTTAGTTTTTTAAATTTATTTTATATTCGTTTACTATATTATTATTATTATGATTATTAATAATTATTAATTATCATTAGTATTATTATAAATTTGGTTGTTCGTAAAGATCAAAATGTGAAATAATGTGTACGGAAATGATTATTATCGCTGTAAATGAACACACTAATCGTTACAATAATGTCGGATTTTTAATGAGATCGTTAGCGAGTAATCAGGCTAAAGGGTGCGTAATCTGTGACAACTACGTTTTCATGCGGTAGTTTTAACGAAATAAAAATATATCATAGTGTATCGAATTATTACGTAGTGATTCGAATTTTTTTAATAACGTGTACAAAAAATGTATACCCACTAATACATAGATATTTTATTATATATCTACATGTAATATCGATATATATAAATATGCATTGATTCGCCGGTCATTTACATTTATGCTCGTATTAATACATACCGTCCGGGTATACTAGAGGGTAGACGTATATATTTGGAAAAATAAAAAAATAATAACGTCGTGATTTTAGTTAATTAAATAAATAATTAATTATAATTATTAATTTATTATATTTCGAAGTTTTTGAATGCGGTGGAAACATTTCTTATGGCACATTACAAGGTTTGAACATCGCGTATAACGTAGAAATAAATTGTTATCTGTTATATAATTATAATAATTATTATGATTATTTTAAATTGTGATGTTGATTTAACTGTAATTAAAAATGTTAAGATTATAACTAAAAATTAATGAGAAAGCGAACGAAATAGCTATTATATATATATATATATATGAAATTAAACTAGAGTTCAATGGGTATCAGAATAAATGGGGAAAGATTGAATCACTTACGTTTTGCAGATGATATAGTATTAACAGGTAATAGTGCTGATGAAGTACAATTAATGATAAACAAATTTGACGCACATTCTGTGAAAATAAGACTCAAAATAAATGTACAAAAAACCAGAATAATGATGAGTACTGCAGAAGATACGGCAGTAACTATAAACGACGAAAAAATTGAATTATGTTGCATATATATATATATATATATATATATATATATATATATATATATATATATATATATATATATTAGAGTATAACCTAACTGTATGTAAAAAGTGTTTGAATAGTGTAGAAATATGAGAACAATATTAAATCGGGTTGGAGGAATATTATATTAATGTCATCAGAAATATATGCGAGCGTGCGTCGATGAATATAAAGTTATGGGAAAGCACAGGCGATATACAATTAGAGTAGGACAGGATGATACCACATCGAGGAACTTATTGCTGCCCTGGAAAGTGTAATTCAGAACATTGAACTGGACTAGCTCAACGGGTATCAGAATAAATGGGGAAGGATTGAATCAATTACGTTTCGCAGACGATATAGTCGTAACCGGCAATAGTGCTGAGGAATTACAATTAAAGATAAACGAACCTGACGCGCATTCTGTGAAAATAGAACTTAAAATAAACATACAAAAAAAAATAATGATAAATACCGCTGTGTAAGTCGATGCGTATACCTGGGACAGCAAATTACTATGGATAAGAATAATATAATGCAGCTGGAAACTAAAAGAAGAATATCGCTCGTCTGGGTGGCATTTGGGAAATTAGGAAACGTTTTTAGAAATAGGAAAATACGCTGTATAATCAATGTGTGATGCAAGTCTTGACATACGGAGCTGAAACATGGAGCTTTACTAAAGGAAGAGCTAGAAGTATTTGGAAAACCCAAACGGCTCACGACAGGATTATCCTCGGAATAACCTTAAAGATCGTAAGACGGTTAAATGGGTTAGGGAACAGACGAAATTGATAGACGCAGTGGAGTGGATTGCCAGGCTAAAATGGAAATGGGCTGAATATTTGACAAGACAAGAGGATGAAAGATGGACTAAACTGATATTACAGTGGTAGCCAACTTTCGTGAGGGAGGCCTATGGCTAGGTGGCGAGATGATATTGTTAAATTGGCAGTAATCAACTGGATCAGAGCCGCACAAGTTAGGAGTTGTTGGAAAAGTTTGTGGACTGCGTACACCTAGCAGTGGGTTGATATAGGCATATCGTGATTGATATATATATATATATATGTGTGTGTAAACACACGCTCTAAAAACTTATCGAAATGCACGAGATTACCGAGGAATAGAAAGAAAAAATACAAATATAAGTGAAATATTTGTCATTTACTTAGTCCAATGAAAGTCCAAAAGTCCATTCTATGTTATATACGTTGGTTTACTTCGAATATATTTTTTTCTTCTTCTATTAATAATAACTAAGTTTTTCGGCAGTTACCCCATTTTCACGTTAAAACAATACAAATTATAATAAATAAATTAGAAATTAAAAAAATAATATTCTAAAATTATAAGAAGAACATATTAATGTATATACACGTGAAATAGTAATTTGTTTTTATTTAAAAAAATGAATAAAATTAAACAATAAAGTTTAATTCACTAATATTAATAGTCGATTCCAAAGCTTTCCGGCAGTAACACCACCTTCAAGTTAGAATAAAAATAAATAATTATAAATAAACATATAATAACGATAAGAAAAGTAAAAATATATACGTAACATAAAAAACAACTAACGTCTATTAGTTCAAGACTGACATGTTTGTCAACAGCAACACTATATATTATATCCTACAATTATCTACGCGAAATACTAGACTAAGTATATTTATAATATTGTTTTTATAACTAATTCGTTTTCAAATTTTATTAATATATTCAATAAACTATTTTTATATATTATTTCTAATTTTTCTAATAATTATCTTTTTTTTTTATTTATGTTTTTATTCTACATGTAGAATACCGCAGTTTCGGTAAACATTACTAATTTAACGTTTAAATTCTTCACTCTGTTTACCGTATAATGATTTATTGTTACAATTTTTTTTATATTAATCGAAATGTTCGTTAAATGTAAGTTTAAACTGTCTACCTGTTTTTTCCATATATATATATATACATATATATATTTGACAATTGCTACAATTTTAATATATATCATCCGAATTTTTAAATATATTTCTATCATTTAATGTATTACTGTTAATACATGTTAATAGTTGCTTATTACTCCACGGATCTTGTACTTTTTAAAAATTGTTGGTATTTTATAAGTGTAACTTCTTAAATTGACCCTAGATAATAATTTTGTTTTTCTTTTCTATATATATAACTTTATAATCGAATTTATTACACATTTTTTCAACCATGTTATGGTTTTACTAATTATTAAAAAACGAATTACCAAACGATTATCTGGCATTCGTAAAACGTCCGCATCGGAATACGAGCATAAATGTAAATCTATATAATAAGCGTTTCGGGACAACTAAATGGAGTGAAAAATTCGAATTCGGTTATCTATTTATATATGTATATTAGATGAAAGTAATTATAATAATGAAAACAAAAAGAAACAGCGAATCTAAGATTACGAACACATACATACGCAATTATATATATATATGTATATATAATGCAAATATGCACATGTATATTAAAAAAATAATACGTATTTATAATGTAAAAGTATACATATATACAAAATTTTTTGTGTACCATCTTAACTTCAGATAGTGAACTGATGCTTAACACATACATTGTAACACCCACCGTCACTGGAGGACCTGAAAATTAATGAATTATTTGAAGAGAGTTGTTTCTACGGTTTTTCTCTACGTTACCCATTGTGAAATTATTATACATCAACAGGATAGGTAAACAAACAACTTTTATAATAAAATATATAATAAAAATTTATTATGTAGTGTTATTTTCATTTAGTTCGCTTTCAATGTATTATAATATACACACACACACATATATATATATATATAAATGTATTATAATAAATATAGTAGATATATGCATACATATATATATTTAATGTTATATATAATATGGAGTTAAACGAACAAATTTGATAATAAAACACTATTATGTAGTGTTGTTTTCACACAAGTGAACATTGCTGATTATTTATACATACATATATATATATATATATATATATATATATATATATATATATATATATATATATATATACATACATATATATATATATATATATATATATATATATATATATATATATATATTATTACGTAGTGTTATTTTTACATTTTTCACACCATGTGTACATTGTTATTAATTTTTACACACACTCACATATATATAATGTGATATACTTATATATATAAAGTATCTAGTACATTGATATACTGCAAGTCACGTATTGTATTTGAATAACTCTTTATCAAAGCTTTATCTTCAGGTTATAAAATAATGACTTAAATAATAATACATAGCAATGATTATTGGAAAATGATAGTAATGATAATAATTATAATAATAGTAGTAACAATAATAGATATGATATGTAGGAAGTGTAATTTCGCTTAAATATTAAAGTGAAACTTAGGGGGGGTATCTTCTACAGGTAAGAAAGTACCGTATATACTTTTCTTAGCTGTATATGCTTGTTTAAATTTATCCTTACAAATTTAATGTTTTAATTATATATATATATATATATATATATATATATATATATATATATATATATATATATATATATAATTTTTGTACATAAATTTCTTTATAACTATGGTACATATACACATGTACACACGAACACACACACGCACACATATGAACTTATTTATTGCGGATTATTCGCATTTTATACTCGTAAGTTTAATATTTTAGTTATATATGATACACACATATATAATTAAAACATTAAACTTACGAGTATAAAATACAAATAATGAGGAATAAATGAAGTTATATATACATATATATGTGTGTGTTCGTGTGTATATTTGTGCATTTATCCTAGTTATAGAGTAATTATATATATATATATATATATATGTGTGTGTGTGTGTCTTTATAAATAAGAGAAATATACACACGCCCAAACATATAATTTTTATAACAATGTAATCGATAAATATGGCTTGAAATTTGTTTTATATTTTGTCGTCTTGTTGGTCCCGTGTTACATATTTTTTAAAAAAAATAAAACCCAACGACTTAAATTTTACGTTTTTCATGTCTATGATTGTGTTGTAAGAAAGTACGATGAATAATGAAAAATTAACTATGGCGGACACGCTGCGAAAACGAATTATTTACAGATTAAATGCGAAAAATAGACCGATAACTTAATTTGATTCGATGATGAAATGAAATTGAATGTTAGCACCAGTAGTGGCGAATTTTTAGATATTATTATTATTGTGATTAATTAACTCATCCGCTTGCACGCACAGAGGAGATATTTTATCGACTTTTCTAGATTATTTTCGAATTTTTACATATCCGAATGTTATATTTTGAACGTTTATTCCGAACTTATTTGATCTTAATAGATATTTGTCAAATCTAAAATCCGCCACCGGTGTTATATACGAATGAGTCGACATTTTCTAAGCTGTTGTTATCGGTGTGATGCGGGCCTATATATACACGTATGTACCTATATATGCGTGGATGTGTGTTTTTATGCATGCGTATCAAGTATTTGTTCATATATATATATGTATGTATGTAATACTGATTTTCAAAGATGATGGAAGATATCGCAGTAATACATAACAGTCTCTAATTTAATATAAAATTACTCGCGTGATGTTATGTTTTTTTTTTGTTTCTGCCGCTATAGGTAGTATATATATTTTCTACGTAACTAAAGAACAGAAAGCAAATAATTATCATTAAAAAAATATTAAAGTATGTATATATATATATATATTTCATTTAATACCATTTGAACTTCTGATAGAGAGCTTATGCTTAAAACATACATTGTTACACCCACTACTACCGGAGGACCTAGACACAAAACAAACCATTATCTGCATATTGCGATTACCATTTTTACCTAGCTTATACATGCATATATATATATATATATATATATATATATATATAATTTTATGTATAAAAAGTATTATGTACTATTAAATTTATCATCCATTTTAACTGATGTTAAAAATAAATAAAATAACTAATTATAAAAAAAATAAAATCACTACTCTCCGATATATTCAACATTTAAATAAATAATTGACTTAACGTTTAAGTTGTCAGCAACGTCAAACAAAAAGTTTAATTTAATCTAATAAATTTATCATCCATTTTAACTGATGTTAAAAATAAATAAAATAACTAATTATAAAGAAAATAAAATCACTACTCTCCGATATATTCAACATTTAAATAAATAATTGACTTAATGTTTAAGTTGTCAGCAACGTCAAACAAAAAGTTTAATTTAATCTAATTTTTAATATTCCTCTGTATTTTCTGACGAATCGCTAATACAGTTACTGAATACACACACACATACACACACGAATATTTCATATATTCTGAGGCTCATAAGTAACGAGGCTGTCGCTATAAAATCAGTATTACTAGAGCGATCTGTATGAAATGTTAGGCACGATATTACAACATTCCTACCAGTATGAAGTTTGAAATTGGTCGGATTATTCGTCTCGGTTCAGTGGGACTGTTTGCGTCGTGTGCGCTGTAACAATTTCCAAGTAACAAACAGATTTTCGTTTTAACCTATTTTAGTCAACATGTTCAATGGTACACGAAATTTTAATCCTAACGAAATTTTTTTATTTTCTGGATCGTGTAAAACGTCTCGATTTTTAAAATATTCGAAAATTACCTACAATTCACCTAGCATGCGGCATAGCGTAATAAACTAAAAACGCTCGTATAAAATTTATAATTTTTTAAGTCAGAATTTCATAATGTACCACTGAAACTGTTAAAGAATGTGCGCTACGAAAACAAATGAAATGTTAAAAGTCGCATACGATGACTGTGTAATGTCTACTAATAGCGATAGAGAGTCGATAGTAGATGAAGTGCAAACTGGGAGATCTTGTAGCACTAAAATAGTCTGTGCGTGTAGCTCGCCGAACTTGTGGAAAGATCTATGTTTTTTCTCATTATATTGCAGGCGATCAATGCCCAGTTTTTTTTTTAACGAGAAAAATGGTTTCGCTGTTCAACTACCCCCACTCAGCAGACTGAAATCCCACCGACTATTTTCCGTTTCGTAAGTTGAATATGGAGTTGAAGGGCGACCGTTTTGCTTCGATTAAAGAGAAATTGGGTGTGACGAGGACACTAAACTAAATTCCGAAAGATGATTTTTAAAAAGCTCTGCGAAATTTGAAGAACGTGTCAACATGAATAAAGACTGCTTCGAATAGAAAGTTCTTAAGTTTTTTATTTTATTTTTTTGCAGTTTTATTCTATAGCAACAGTTTTAATATTTATGGGGTGATATGGATGGTTGTGTATTTCGGTACTTAGTAGCGAATTAAACGTGTGTAATTTTAAATCGTATCACGTTTTAAGCGGTTCTTTTAACGTTTCCGATACATCATCTATGAGAATACAAATGATTAATTAATTTCTTAATTATATACCAATAAAATATAAACAACAAGAAAATAGTTAAAATACTATCAGATTATTTTATAAATAATTGTTTTATCAGTTTGCTATTTTTTGCAATACTCGAGTATTTTCTCGCAGCATTTTATTATTTTTTCTTTTATATTTTTATAAATTGTATATATTTTTATATTTTAAATTTGAAAATTTTTCCTCAAATATATATATATAAATTTAATGATTTTAACTACTTTCTTGTTTATTTTTTTGAAATCACTACATTGCGCACTATTTAAATAATAAAATATAGCTTAATATATATTATTCTTTTCCAAATTTACCGATAATAAATAACAATGGGGCATCGTATCGTAATTATATTATTGTGTAAAACCGCTGATGGTAAGGGACTGAACGTATTTCGGTCGACTTGTCCTCGTGAATGACTGATTATCACGTTGATTGTGTAATAGCGAAAAAATATATATATATATATTTTGAAAATGTTTGTTTAATTTCTCGAATGTTCCTTCAAGCATTTGCTTGTCGACATATTTACTTATATATATAATTTACATCATCTTAATATAATTATGTAATAATTTTCGTAATTTAAATATATTTAATTTCATTTTTATATATATACATATATATATATATATATGTGTGTGCGTGTATATATTTTGCACTAGTATTTGTAGCAGCACGTTCGTAACGTTGCTATGCTTAAGATTTTGTTTTAACAAGTTTTTCTTTATTTCGAGTTATTATTTTCTTTACCACCGTTTCATCCATAAATCAATCTTTTTTATTTCCTGTTTTTTTATTTTTATATTTGTCTCTTTTAACGCTTCATCCGGGATTTCATTTAACATTCTTTTCATAATATATTTGTCTATTTGTTGGCCATATTCTGTCTTTGGTATCTGTACTCTGTATTTTAATTCGATTAGTATTTTGTCTGTACGCTTTTCTCATATTTTATATCGCATTTTTCATTTATGATATAATTTCATATTTTCACTAACAAATATAGACAATTCACTTCTAATACGTTTAATTCGATTTTTAATTCACTTTTTAATTCACTCATTGACTTGTCTTCGCCTCGAATTATTAAACCTCTAGCATTTTTTCTGCAATCTTTAAAGTTTTTCTGTGTGTATTTTCTTAGTTAATCCTCTCGCTTGAATGCCATACCTCAATCTCGAGTCTACTAAAGCATAATATACCATCTTCGGTGTACCATTTCTTACATAGTTTATTAGTGTATATATCGCTGTTTTTATCTTGTTTTCTATATATTCCATATGCATACTACATCTTAAATGCCTGTCTATTATTCTTCCTAAATATTTGTACTTATATACACGTTTTATTTTTTCATATTTTTTACATGTAAATTTATTATCTTAATACTACTAATAATAATTATAATTAATAATTATAATAATTATTATTTCGATCGTCGTCGGTATCTGTTCAAATAGCGAAAAATCGAAATACAAAAGTGAAACACACGACCTACGTAAATTTCAGACAAATTCGGGTTTAGGCGATCGTTTTTCAATATTATCGACAACCGTGTAAAAGTTTCGTAAAGAAGATAATGTTAATCCGTAAGTTAAAGACTTTGCTTAAGTAAAATCACTTCAAGCCGAAGGTCGCGACGTATCGTCTTCGGCCTGAATACTCGCTAAAGAAATTATTTGAATTCGCTCGAGTGCCTTTTTCTGATAAACGCCTCCGTTAGAATTTAAATTCAGTTCGTACATGCGCTTAAATGTCATCCCAAAGTCTAACGGTCCTAGCTCGAGATACAAAACATTGTAAAGTTTATCATTGTCCTACGGCCCTTTTTTTCTTTTTTTTTTTTATCACAGACGACATGGTGCATCGCACTTAGTATAGCTTACTGGTTGAATAAATTAACGCCATCGGAGGTAGCTTCTTTTGTACTTAAAAAGAAAATTAAATGTACTGGGGATGACCTTACAGGCTACCCAACGTGATACTGTATGTACTAACTAATATTTCTGTAAACTCGCACAACTTCTCCAAAAATATCACTACGTCCGGATACAGATGTAAATTCTCAAGATGAAAAAGCAGCAATTATTCGGCAATCCAAGTAGGAAAAAGATACATTTGGGCCGTATACATTCGAAATGATTCCTAATTTTTTAGAAAGGTAACAGTCAAATTTCCAATGACTAGTTATTAACAAAGGGTGAGTATCGAGTACTTACGTCGTTTTGACTTAGGCAAAACTGATAAATGCTCCTGCGCGGTTTAAGACGAACATATTATTTTAGCATGTCCGAACTACAAAACCTGTAAATACGCTTACAAAAAACAAATTAAAATGACCAATCTCTCAAAATTTCCGAAAATTTTGTTTTTCGCGTATTTCGTCCTAGATTGCGCAGAATCGCCGCTTAATGGTCGTGTATATTATAAGTCAGTGCGCGTATGTGGTTGTGTAAAGTGCGTATGATATCGTCGAGTAAATTAGATAATAATTGTATACTTCGATTGTATATGATTTTTCTTTCCGACCGCGTTGTATGTGTTATATCGTTAAATATAATTCTAACGCATGACTAATTTACACAACCTGGGTTGAAAATTTTCCGCGTATTATAACAAATTATAAGAGGCGACCTCTCTTGATTAAGTTCAAACGTCGGTGCTGGAGAGACAACTCCAAATATATATATATATATATATATATATATATATATATATATATATATAAAGAAATGTAATTTACGTAATAAAGTTTACAAATAAAGTATTAAATCGAACTTCGTTTCGAAATTAAATTCTTCTGCACGACTTTTTTTTTTTTGACTTTTAGTACAAGCACAAAATTTTGTTAAATGATGTTCTTCGTTTAAAATAATAATCCGTAATTTACAACGATAACTTTAGGTTGTTCGTAAACTGTTTGGCTATAATTTTGTTGTGGCTTCCACTAATTATCCGTTTACTTCACAGCCTATGAAAGTTATTACGATGCAGAATTTTTATTTATTTTTGAATACGACTCCTGAAAAAGATAGCCGCTTTATTAAGATCGAAAATAAATAAAAAATTATTAACAGCATTCTGCTTTGGCAACTAGAAAAACTTGAATTACTAGATCCATTACAATTCGGTTTTAGAAAGAAAAGAAGCACACACGATCTGTTAACCAAACTAATAATACAGCATAAGTTAATTCAAAACAAAATTACAACCCTACTCATGTGTGATTTGGAAAAAGCTTTCGACAAAGTGTGGAAACATGAAATATTATTCAACTCGCATCGATGGGGATTAAACCTACCCATCTTTATGAAAAACTTTTTACATAATAGAAAATTTCGGGTCAATAATTACGTATCGCAAATTAAAATCCAAGAAAATTGTACAATAGTTCAATTTTATTTATAATAGCCGTTGCACATATTAAACAACACATATCCTCATCCCCAGTTAAATATTGTATCTACGCCGATAATCTTTCGATATACTACTCGCACATTGAAACAAAATATATAGAACTTCTGCACCAAAATACTATAAATGAACTAAATAATTGGGCCGCATCTAATGGTCTCACCGTTTCTAGTACTAAAACTAAACAAATTACATTTAGCACAAAACATAATTTTTCCTTTCTTACAAATCGAATCAATACCGATTGAAAATACAGATACGTCACATCTATTACGACTAACATTAGATAGGAAATTAAACTGTAAAAAACACGTAAATAATCTAAAAACAAACTGTAATCCAAAGCTAAACACGTTAAAGTTGCTAAATCATTCATCCTGGGAATCCGATAGAAAGACACTAATCCAACACTACAAAACATATGTCCTGAGCAGACTTGATTATGGTAGTATACTGTATGATGAATCAATACACATTTTGAAAAATATAAATGTAATACAAAATACAGCTATAAGGATAGTATTAAAAGCATTCCACACCAGCCCCACATCTTGTGGAAGCCAATATTCTACCACTAAAATATAGAAGACACTCACGCTAAAATATTATATCAGACTACTGTTACACCATCCCACCCAGTCTACAATAACATAACAGAAAATAAATTACACCACCTGTATCGAAATAAACCTAATGCTTCTAAATCTATAACCGTCCGAATTCATAACCTCTTAGATAGATACACCTTACCCAAAATTAGAAAAAATAACCTACCTAAATTATCCCCATGGACCAAATGCAACGATAAATATGAACCTAAACAAATATAGTAAAAATTTAAAACATCACCGCACATCCTGAAAACTACATTTAACGAACTTGTCCGCAGAAACTACGGAAACTACACTCAAATATACACCGACGCCTCTAAGACGCTAAACCAAACCACTTCTGCTTATACCTTATAAAGGGCAGAAAGCATACCACTTACCTATTGGGACATCTGTGTACACAGGTGAAGTAATAGACAAAGCGTTAAAAAATATAGTCAAAGAAAAACACAAAAATAACTTTATAATATGCTCCGCCTCAATATCCGCTCTACAACAGATTCGAAGACTGATTAAAAATACTAATTTAGATATTGTAAATATAAAATTCATCATCCATAAACTCGTACGGAAAAAAAAATCAAATAGTCCTTTCGACTCCAGCGTACTAGGGAATCACAGGAAATGAAATAGTTGATGAAGCCACCAGAACGAAATCAAAAAAACATAAAAATTATAACATCTGCACTCACAAACGATCTCTACTCAATCAATAGAAAAAGTCAACGCTTTATATCAGGAATACTGGGAGACCCAGTGCGCTCACACATATCTTTCTCAAATCAAACCAATTGTAGGACACTGGAAAACCACAGAACAAAATAAAAGGCGCAACGAAGTAGCTATAACTAGATTACGAATAGGCCACACCCTATTTACATCGCAATACCTACTGAACAATACACCTACTCCAAAATGCCCAACATGTAATACTTCAATAACATAAATACTACTGGAATGTATAAAAAATATGCAAACCATCGAAACCTTTACAATATATCAACCAGTTCACTAGGAGAAGTACTACAGGATGACCCTCAAAAAATAGATATTAAAATTGCTTGCAGAAACCGGATTAATTAATGCCATATTTACCCGTAGACGCAAATGATCTTAGTAATCGAGCGTCTGTAAATAAAAGAAATAAAACATAATAAAAAATAAACAATACTCATAAATAATATAACTCGCGCGGGAGAATAGCCGAATGGCTGAACTCTGCGAATTATATTAATTGGTAACAAATAGATGAGGTATTGATACGTTTCAGTCTTCTGAGATTCAGATGAGTAGAAAAATTTCTTAAATAATACCGAAAAGACATTATATAATAAATGAAAATTGGTAATAAAATTGTACTTCCAAGTCGGGCAAAAGGCAATAAATATTACCAATTCTCGTCATACTACCGTCTATTTAGAATTTATACATTTTATCCGCGGCCTACACGTCGGGAGGTATTGGCTATTATGTCAGGGTGCGGAAGTGTAACTTTTGTATTCTATAGCGATGCGGGCATGACGTCATATCGATGAAAATACGAACCAAACAATAGCGTATCGGATGAAGTAAATTAATTGCGGACATTTTGGAAAATTTAACAGAACAGCTTGCTGGAAATTATTAGGGTAGTAATTTAAAATTTACAACTGTTCGCGTCCAGGTATATATATATATATATATATATATATATATATATATATATATATATATATATATATAAATCTGGAGACTGTTGGAATCACATTTTAACATTTGAGACTAATCTATCGCACCATTACTATTATATACTACCGCAATTGTACTATATTATCAATCTCATTTTGGGTCGAGTTTTAGTTTACATATATATATATATATATTTATATATATATTTGTATATATTCATACGTTTATATAAATAAAACAGTTCGAAATTTTTATTTTTTATTACGACCTAAAAAGGAGGCATCTTTGTCGTAAAAACGTTCTTTTAGTTTTAGGCGATTCAACGCGCGTGTATTATAACTCGAATCGAAAAATCTAGGAAAAAATAGTTTTACGTGCTTGTAATGCAAAACTTTAATTTTAGAACAAAGCAGTCGTTTATTTTCTGCACTTCTCAATAGCGAGGGAGCTGTTAGGAGGTTTTGCTATTTTTTGCTTTTACATATTACAACAGATAATTTTGCGTTGCTAAGACAGAAGACGTAAAAAGGCTAATGCACGCTATCTCGCAACAACTTTATCGAATTTTTACTTCAGAACGAACAACTAAATTGTTTTCAACGTGTGTGTATGTGTGTAATTCTCTAAGCAACGATGTGAATATTAATTATATTTTCGTTAAAAGCAATAAAACAACGAGTATACATATACATATATATTTATATGTATGTATATAATGATGTTAACTTTAATCCCGACTTTTTCATTTAATGTATCAGGCATTTGTTTTCGTTTGTAACTTTATCTTACGTATGTTTCATTTTCTCGACTTAGGTGGGTTTTTAACCGTACACTCTATTTTAGGTTGTAGTAATTGATTATTTTATCTGCAGTTAGTTAATCCGCGAAGGATTTCTTTTAAGGCAATTACAGTTACCTCGGGACTATCTGAGAAATTTGCCCTCGGAACTGCTACGTGTTTAACTACTTGTTCGTTCCGAAGGAGAGGCTTAACAATTTTTTTGACTCGACCTTCGTCCATCCACCGTTTCGTTTCAGATAGATTTTTCTTTATACCTTACGAAGGAATTTGAATGTTTATAAAATTATCTATTTCCGTAACGATAAACAGTTTTAAGAGACAAAATTATCACTTATCCCGTATATTTTAACTACATGTTCACAACGGGTACTATACCTGTGGCGTAACACTTAAATTAACATCCAGCATAAATTTATTCAACCAAATAATCCCCCGGTGTCGTGATCCCGTAATATTTCAATGCTAATATTTCGGCGGTTTATTATTCAATATAGCGTTTAAATTTTGGTTTCAACCGCATCTCATCATCACTTTTTAAGACGAATCTTACGCCGAAGTGATCCGATTCAGCTGATGCCGACAGTATTATTAAAAATCCTCTCGTAAATATTTGTACAAAAACTTAATTCAATTTAAGATTCCACTTCCTGTTAACATTTTCCGCTTACTCTATATCCTTGTGCACGGATGGCTGTTTTATTATTATCAACGATATCCCAATATAGGTGAACCTAGATAAAAAAAAAAAACTTGCGTTCGTTTGAAAGTACAAAAATTTATACGCATAAGACCAGGATGTATTATCAACGTGAGTTATAAAAAGAAATAAACGTGTTTTCAAGGTTACTCAACAGGTCAACTTATAGGAAATATATGATGCAGGATTGAGAAAAGAAATTGCCGACATCGTTATAAATAGGACGGTAATAAATTACACGTACTCTTATGTATCATAACTCATATCGCAAAGACAAAAGGTCGAAGCTTTTGCGAAATAATCGACCAGACGTGTATCGAAGATGAATGAAGCTGAATGAAATAAAAATTTCCAATCAAATTTACTCGGACATAACAATGAGATGAATTGAAAGAGATAATTCGTGATAATATTACATCTATACTGAAAAATTGGAAAAGCCCATTATAAGGAAATCACTTACGACATGCTGAAATCAGTCTAAAGACCTTGGTGGATTAACACCTTTGCACTTGCGAACGAATAGATATTAAACATATTCGTAATAAGCGGTTTTGTCGCGTAAAATTGTCAGGTAATATTTAATGAAGAATTTGCGTTATTATATCGCAATCGACTAGGACTAAACCTCGAAGTAGTCGATATGAATAATTTTTTCGTTCTGACAATACGATTCAAAAGAGTCGAGATCAGTTCGAAGAAAAATTCTAAGCTGCTAAAAATTTTAATCCTATCATGCGTGATAAGAACTAGATATACAATGAAAAAGTAGTCTGAATTACTAAATGAGATAACAAAGCTTTTCGGCTGTTCATTATCGAGTGGACGTAAAAAAATAATATATTCGAAAATATACGCAATTTATAAAAAATATATAAAAGGAAAAAATAAAATAAAATGTGAGAAAAAACTTAATTTAGATATGGAATATTAAAAAAAATTCGAAATTGAAAAATTTATGCTATTTAGTGTAATTACTTATTATGTGTAAATTTTATATTGCCGACTTGTTGATTGTGTTTTTCCCACATTCACTATCACATTATTTTATAAATAACTGTTTTTTCATGTTGATATTTTTTTTTTGTAATATTATACAGTTAAATTAAGTATTTTCTTACAATTTATTTTATTTTCTGTTTTTTCCATTTATATAGTTTGTATAAACCGTACATATATATATATATATATATATATATATATATATATATATATATATATATATATATATATATATATATGTTATTGATAATGGTTTAATAACCGAAAACCTTTTAATATATAAAAATTTTCTAATTTTAACTATTTTCTTGTTGTTTATTTAACATTATTTAATTTAATAGATAATTATTCGTAACATCGTAACTGATATTACCGTTTACGCATTAAGCTGTTGAAGGAATATATGGTATACACCATGGGGTGGTAAGCGGATAATTAACAAATCCGCATAATTAACAAATCCGCAATGCGGGATGTAGGAGTTTACATTGATGACAACTAGAGATTTTTAATATATGTAAGAGCTGCTGTTAGCCCTTTTTATACCAGATTTTATCCTGAAAAATTCACACGTGTTTAGAGATCCATGAACGTTAATGTCGTTTTATAATGCTCTGATACGTACTCTGTTAGAATAGTGTTCAATTGTTTGGGATCTGTATTATCTTAAATACATTAGGCTAGTCCAGTGTTTTTTAACCTGTGGTCCGCGGACGTTTGGTGGTTCGCGAGTACTTGTATGGTGGTCCGCCGACTTATCTATGGATATTTAAATTAATAAATAAATTCCAGCAAGTCTCTTAATCGTTACGCTTACTTAAAACGGCGAGCGTGCGACTAAGACTCGTGCGCGCAGACCTCCTCCCTATCGCATCGCTCTCGCCCTTCACTTACGCCGACAGTCTCGTTATTATTCGTGTGTTCTGTTTGCGCGTATACGAACTGTTTTTCGTCGCGTTGCGGATAAGTTTATAGAAATTATATTTTTAGTGTGATTGTGAAAATTAAACGCTGTTTAAAGTCAAATGATTCCGATTTAGACGAAGCAAATGAAGGACCGTCGACTTCGAAAGTTAAACGTCGAAGTTTTGTAACGAATACCTAGCTTTCGGTTTTACACGTACTAATTCAAACGGTGAACAAAGACCTCAGTACGTCATATGTTCAGAAATTTTGTCGAATGAGTCGACGAAACCAGCCACACTCCGACGTCATTTAGAAACCAAACATCTAGACCTTTGTGAGAAATTTCAATCGTTTTTCTAAATTAAAGCTTCGGAATTAGAACGAAGCAAAAAAACAATAATTAAGACTGCTACAAAGGAAAGTGCTGTATTAATGTCTTATCGAGTATCCTTATTAGTTGCAAAAAGTGGTAAACCTTACACTATTGCTGAAGAAAATTAATACTACCGTGCGTTAAATTATGGTTTCTGATATGTTGAGAGAAAAAGCTTCAAACGAATTGGACGTTATATCGTTATCCAACGGTGCTGTGAACAATAGAATTTACGAAATTTCAGAAAATGTTAAAGTGCAATTGATGTTTAATATTAAAGCGAGCAGATTTTATGCTTTGCATTAGATGAGAGCACAGATATTAGCAATGACGCAAATTTGCTTGCATGTGTTCCTTACGAATACAAGGGCTGATATCTTCAGTGCCTTTAACAAGCTGAACTTAACATCTTCCAAGTTGAAGATAAAATAAAAACTATGATAAAAAAGCTTGACCTTTGGACTAATCGTACAATTAAAAAATATTATAATCACTTTCCTACACTGGTAGCGTTTTTGTAATCCTCTGGTGTGAAAATGTTGCTAACGCAAGTAGAAGATGAAATTAAACACGTCCGCGATTTGAGGTCTTGTTTTGGAGATTATTTTCCAGAACCCGACAGAAATAAAAAATGGGTAGTAGATCCTTTTAACACAGATGTTTCATCATCGGTTAGCAACAGTACAGGAAAATAAATTAATAGAAATATCATGTGATTCAGCTTTAAACCGTAATTTTAAAGAATCTTCCTTATCAAATTTTTGGGTGAATTTAAAAGTTTATGAAAACATATCAGAAGAAGCAATGAAACTTTTACTGCTTTTCTCATCCACATATATCTGTGAAAAGGCATTCTCTGCTCCTGTATATATATGTATATGTCAAAAACAAATACAGATTACAATTGGAATCCGATTTAAGATTACAACTAAGTAAGAACATCAAGCCAAATATGATTAATTTACTTAAAAAAAAACAGCACCAACACGTTAATAAAGTATTTTTAATTTTTTTGAAAAAGTTGTTTTTTCCGCTGTTAAAATAAATTGTCCGAAATTAATTCCTGATTTTGATTAAGGGGGTTCGTTCTTGATTTTCTAGGGGCCCGTTGACTGAAAAAGGTTAAGGAACGTTAGTCGACAAAATTCAGTGTAAATTTATAAAATATCTCTATTACCGTAGTACTTATCCTAAATATATGAATTACGATATGTTACCAAACGTAATAGATGTGAAATATTTACACTACAGAAGGAAAATAGCTGAATTAAAGTTTCTTCGTGACATATGTACTGGTAAAGTAACAACATCAAATAATTTCATATATAGTATAGAGAACAAATAGACGATTTAATCGGCTTTTTAGTGAAGCGCTTTTAAGTTATCCTTTGCCTTGAGGTTTTTGATTGTATAATTCTATTTTAAACACTTTACCCTCTATGGATCGTATATCTCGGTAACATATATTTATTTTAATATCCCGAACATATTCTCACTTTAAGATCAATTCTTTCCAACATGGGCACTAAAAATGACAATCATTCATTTTCGAACGCCACTAAAGCTCTTAAGAGGCCACAGAACGTGATTGCGGAAACATAATGGCGAATGGAGACGTAGCGATTTTGGAAAGGCGGAAGTTTTTGGGTTACATCTAAATGATGTGTGTTTAAACCACATCCACCCGATAACGGATCGGAGTTTTTCTATAATAAAATTGAGTTCGACCTAACTGCCTCCTTCCAAATGCGTCTTCCAATAAAACCATTTTCTCCGTCCCAAAATTAAGCGAGTGATTATGGGTAATTTATCAATGCACAAAACTCCAGGCTATGATTTAATCCCTGGAAACATGGTTAAATTCCTACCGCGAAAGGTTATAGTACTATTAACAACAATATTCAACGCTATTATACGGTTGATCTACTATCCATCACAACGGAAGATACCAAAACCAGGCAAACCTATTGTGATGCTTCGTTATATCGACCTATTAGTCTTCTACCGATAGTATATCAATAGTATTCGAAAAATCATTGCTGCTCGAACTAACAAAACAACTTTAGGGTAGGATTCTAAACTACCAGTATAGATTTCGTCCTAGCCATTCTATAATAGAACAAGTTCATAGAGTGCAACAATACATCGGTAATTGTTTTGAAAAGCAGCAGTATTGTTCTGCAGCCTTTCTGTATGTCAGTCAGGGCTTCGATCGTGTATGGCATGAAGGTTACTTTAAAAAAATAAAACGCACTCTACCATATGCTTACTACACGCTGCTGTCTTCTCATACCTGTCACATTGCCTATACACACCTTAGTCTTTTTAAATCAGCTTTAATTTCTGAGTTTAAAATGTTTAAAATATATAACGATAAACTTAACTTAGTTAAAACTAACGTATTAGAATCTTTTATATCTCAATTTAGTATTCAACTATAATATATTTAATAACAAGAATTCTTTCATTAAGGAAATTAACGTAATTATATTTGATTTATGACAGAAAAGATGGAGCAATAGTTTGCTCGGTAGAACAACTTTTAAGTTTTTTAACAGTATAGAAAATAGATTTAACGTCATAGACCAGTTAAGAGATAAATTTCTACTGCAGTCAACTGCTGTCTAATTTCGGTTCGTATTGTAAACGTTTTAATATAAGATCGTCGGATATTTGTTTATTTTGCGATTATCGATTCGGTTGAACATTTTCTATTTGAACGCGCCTTTACCGAAGATGTTCGTAGAATTAGCAGTTTTTGTGGCTCGCTTGTGAATGATCAGATAGTAATAAATAATTCGGCAGGTTGAAATATTCATAATGTTAAGTCGTTTAATCGTTGTGTCAATATCGCTTTAGACGTATAAGTTAAATAATGCTGTGATTAAATTAACGTATCGCTGCTAAATAACAAATATACAATATATATACCTGTCACATAGGTATTTTTAAATTAAATTCGGTAGTGATGTATCAAAATTTTATGCTGTGAAGGCTGGACGTAGTCCGTCTTTTGAACAGTACAATTGATTTATTTATTATTAACGTTTTGAGATTAATTTTAATTTTTATTACTGTTTTTCCTTCTTTCACCTAGCTTGTGTTATGGTGCATATGTCCTTCCATCTGAGGAGACCTAAAATATACAGATTGAATTTAGTTAATCAAGTTCAATGGTTTGACCGTCCGCAGTCGTCGTAGTTCTGACGAGTTATCTAGAAAATTGACTGCTGTGCAGTTAGGGCGATCGTGTATCTTTTTTGAATATTTTATCGATTCCCGTTTTATTATCACATCGATAACATATGCAACATGTAGGTTACCGATGCAAAGTTTTATTTGTGATGCAAACCATGGCGCATTTACGATGATTCGTAGAGCTTTATTCTGGAATCGCTGCATTAGTGTTATATTATTTCTAACACTGCAGCTCCACATTTGTGTCTCCAAACAAAAGCAAGTATCTGTATATGGCGATTTTATTATCGAAATGTAGCTTTGAATATCTGCCTGTTAACCGGTAAATGTTTAAATTTAATTCATTTCTTTCAGTTCGAATACGCTTTAATTATCTACATTCATACTAATGGTATCTTTGTCGCTAATCGGCATTTCTTTTCGATTGATAGGTATAATTTTTCTATTTGTAAAAATTACTCTTCCGGATTTGTTTTCATCGACCTTTATTCGCCATTACGCTGTCACTTCACTCGATAAACTTTTGAAGGTTTTTATTAGAGCTTCCTGCGGGTAATGGCTATCGAAAAGTATAGCAGTATCATCTGCTAAGATGGCTACCGAGCTTTTATCAGATACCGGAAAATTTGCTGTACAGATTAAGTAGAGGAATTTCCTCGTGGATGTTTTTTGCGTGTTTTCTTTTTTATTATTATTATTCCCTACAGTAAGACGTTATACAAAAATTGATGACGTCACCGGGAGCACATAACTAATATTTCTTATTTTTTATAAGACGAGCGAAATAAAATTCGATTTCGTGAAAAGTTAATCAAAGTTAAAGGATGTTTTTTTATTTTTAAGTCTCTGTCTTTTTCTCACTTCTTTTTTTTAATAATATATTTTAGTTAATTAATTTTTCCGTTTTTTTCTATTTATCGTCATTTTCATTAGCGTCTGCCGGAGTAGCAGTGGTTCGCAATTTCATTATTTTCTGTGTATCCATGGGAAAAGGGACCGGTCGTTTCTTGTAATGCGATTAGTTCGTCTTTCTATCTGAATGGCTTTAGTCTATACCTCGTAAATTAGAACAACTTAACACGATGATGACGATGATAATTATAAAATAGTAATAATAGTAATAATGATGAAACGAATTGTGTTTAGCTTAACGGAATTTAATGATCGCGTGTTTTATTTCCACCGCTTCTTATTGTACTGTTATCATTTTATTTTAATAAGGATCAGTAATAACGGTAGGATAATTTATCATTATCATCATTTTTATAAAAATGCCTGTTATTATTAAATTATTATTATTATTATTCGATTTTGACGTGTTATATAATTCACTGGGGGTGGGACATTCATAAATCCACATCGCACATTTTTGCCCATTGCAAATATTATTACAAAATTCGTTATTTAATTCTATACTTCCAAATTGGGAACCACTGAAAAAAGTGATCGTGAAATACACTATTGTTGATATATAGCGCATACCGGATGCTCGTTCAATTATTTATCCGTCCTCTTAAAGATGGACTTCGAACGTTACAAGCGACGTCACAACTCGCTCGCACATTTCATTATAAACGTAGTTTTGCGAAATTAAAACGTAACAGTAAACGTTTAGACTTCGTACGTAACATAATTCTGCAGTCGTCTTTTTTACTCCTAACTGTTCACTAGTTTATTAAAAAACTTATTTGTTTGATTTGTAGATTGGTTTACTGCGTGAAAGACCTATTAACTTCTAAAGTTATTCGAAGTATTACATAAGTACGTGTATTTTAATATATACTGTGATGTAGAAATATATTGTATGTTGAACGTAGATTTAATAAATTGGTTTTAGCGTATGTTGCGTATTTTTTTGTGTATGTATGCACCTCTATGTATATAGGCACTTATTTTTTATTACTTTATACGAATACGTATGTGTAGGTGGTTGAAGAATATGTGCCCACCCACCACGATAGTGTAGTCACAATTATTACGTTTTGCGATTATTTAGTAATACGTATGTTTATCTGCATTACTCGTGTAAGCTTATATTATATTAGAGTATAACCTAAACTGTATGTAAAAAAAGTGTTTGAATAGTGTAGAAATATGAGAACAATATTAAATCGGGTTGGAGGAATATTATATTAATGTCATCAGAAATATATGCGAACGTGCGTCGATGAATATAAAGTTATGGAAAAGCACAGGCGATATACAATTAGAGTAAGATAGGATGATACCACATCGGGGAAACTGTTCATTGCTGCCCTGAAAAGTGTAATTCAGAACATTGAACTGGAGCTTGCTCAACCGGTATCAGAATAAGTGGGGAAGGATTGAATCTAGTGGTAACAGGCAATAGTGCTGAGGAAGTAATTAAGTATAAACGAACTTGACGCGCATTCTGTGAAAATAGAACTTAAAATAAATATACAAAAAAAAAAAATGATGAATACCGCGGAAGATACGACAGTAAACGCGTAACGTCCATGGATAAGAATAATCTGATGGAAATTAAAAGAAGAATATCGTTCTCCTGGATGGCATTTTGGAAATTTTTTAGAAATAGGGAAATACCGAATAACTTTAAAAGTAAGCTCTATAGTGAATTTTGCCTTACTAAAGGGATAACTAGAAGAATTAGCTTAAATGGCTCACAACAGAATTATCTTTGGAATTCGGCTCAAAGATAGCAAGACGGTTACACGGATTAGGGAACGGACAAAATTGGTAGACGAAGTGGAGTGGGTCGCCAGGTTAAAATGGAAATGAGTCGAACATTTGGCAAGAAAAAAGGATGAAAAATGGGCTGAGCGGGTATTACTGTGGAGACCAAGTGGCAGTCGGCGTCCGCGAGGGAGGTCTATGGCGAGGTGGCGAGATGATGGTTGTTAAATGACCAGGAATCAATTGAATTCGAGCCGCACAACGTCGAAAAAGTTTGGGAAGTGATATCGTGATATATATGTATATATGTGCACATGTATTTTATATGTTTGTAATTGGCATATGTGTATATGTGATTCGAAGCGTCATAAACCGATGTACTCGTGAGTTTGTACAAGTGCATATATAATGATGAGTAATGTATTCATTCTAACTCGTGTAGAATATTTGAATATACGAATGTATCTATATATGCGAGCAATGTAAGCGGTCTAATTATACATTTATATCCTATTAATGTCTTCGTGTCTCGCCCAGACTCTGTATTTAATTTATTAAGTTTACATTTTTGCAATTGAAAAACGCGGAATATATTTTAATTCGATTTGATTTGATGAGTACTTATTTTAAAGTTACTGTTAGACACGAGACGAAAATGAAAAAGCCAGTAGCGAACGCGACCGGTTGTTTTTTGCGTGGATCGTTTGTTTAATCTTCATTTTAGTGTGTGTGAGGTTTTTTTTTATATTGCATTTTTAAAATTGTCACGTAATTTTGTTCATTTATTTTTAGTTAGTTTCGGTGTGTTGTTCGTGAATTTTGATGTTTTTAGATGTTAAGTTCATAAAAATTGAAGTATATATTACACGCGTTCAATATATTTTCTTATAACTTTGTAACATTTCGTGAAGGTATGCAATGTGTCAGTGTTGCCCGTCGAGGTTCATTCATGTATAATACGCATATGAGTCATAGTATAAACAGGATATTCGACGAAAAAACCAGTTTTTACGAGCGCAGTAGATCAATTAACAAGGTAACCGTATACAACGAGCAAAATTATTAATCGGAGCAGCCATTTATAACAATCGGAATTATTTCAAACAATGCGACGAAATTATGAATTGCTCTGAATAGAACGTTACCCTCGAACGGCGAATTTATTATGTGCGGCGGCTGCAAGGCATACCTTTAGACTGCGCCCGTGTAAAAATGAGTACATGGAAACATAAGAGTGCTGAATCAAAGTTTGCATGGCGCTGTTTTAGCTGCAGAACGCCACGAAATAAGTCAGCTTTGCAATCATCAGACGAATCTACAGTTTCCCATACGATAACATTGGAATTTTCGTCTGTTAATGATAAACTAGAGCAAGTGTTACGATCTATAGAATTTAATAGTATAAAGTTCGACGAATTATTAATAGAAGTAAAAAATTGCAAAGACGAAATAATCTCTCTCAAGAGCGAAATATCCGTTTTAAAATAAGAAAATTTAGAATTGAGAAATAGACTGGAAGACTGCGAGCAGTACACCCGTCGCAATAACATTGTCATCAGTAACGTTCCATATCAGCGTGATGAGAATGTCGCCAACATTGTTAAAAGTATTGGCTCTGCGGTTGGATGTCCAATTGAGCGTTTAGGAGGAATTTTAATTTATATAAAACACGGTTTAATATTTCAAAATAAAAGTATTGTTTTATCATCGGGTAATATAATACATTTACAAATTAATTTAGACGATTATAGAATTCTGTCCCTGATAGGAATGTATCGTTTTTGTGAGTCTTCAGTTTCAGATTTTTTAAGTTAGTTAGAAATCATTTTAAATAATACAGCTGACTTAGTGATATTTACGGGGGATATAAATATCGATCTTCTGAAGAACTACTCACGCAACGATTACTTAAACTTGATGTGTGCGTACGGATTTAATTATCAATCAACCTACTTTCTTTAAAGATTTTAATAATTACAGTTCATGTTTAGATCAGAATTTCTTAAAAGGGAAAGAAAATAAATTAATTTAAGCATTCATGATTACACAATTAACCGGGTAAATTTCTGTAACCATGCGCGTATGATATTTTCACTTAAGACAAGCATTAAATTTAAACACAATGATTACAACCTGTTTTTTCCGATAAAAATCTCTTTCATACCTATGTGAAAGATTTAAAACTAAATTTTTTATATACTAGTAGTTCAGCAAATATAGATGAAAAATTTGATTGGTTCGTGACTAACATCACAGATTTAATCATTAAGTGTGAAAAGCCGAATCAAACAAGGTTTATCGAAAGCGATGCGAGTGGACGAACGATAACATAGTAGTATTAACTCGAAAGAAAGATTTCATGTACAAATTAACAAAAAAAACTATCCCTCGATGGTCGAGGTGCGTAACGCATACAAAGAAACATAAAAAAATGTACAGAAAGCCACTAGAAGAGCGAAATGTGAATACTATACAAATTTATTAGATAAATGCAAAACCAACCAGAAAAATTACTGGAATATAATAAATCAAACTATCGGAAAAGATAATTTTGCAATTAAAGAGCTTAAAATGAATGATAAATTAGTATCAGTCGAAGGTAATGAAAAGCTGATTTCCAAATACTTCAATGACTACTTTCAGGAGAGTGTCAAGAGAATCACAGACCAATGGTGAGAAAGATATATTATGTGTTGACGGTGAACAACATCCACTGGTTATCTGGCTCTAACGGGTTTTTTAGTTTCAAATGATGTAAAGAAATCAATATTATCGTTGACTAATAAACCTTCTTTCGGATATGATAAAATTTCTATAGCGTTAATAAAAGATAACCTTAACTTCTTCTTAGAACCTTTAACATATTTTAATGAATCTGTAACATCTGGTAAATTTCCTGATATACTAAAATTAGGAGTTATAACGCCTGTCTACAAAAATGGGAATAAAACAGATGTAACAAATTATAGACCAGTTTGCGTATTATCGACGCTTTCAAAAATATTTGAAAAATGCATGAAAGGACTAATATTGAATTATCTACAGAAGGAAAAATTTTTAGCGTTAATCAATACGGACTTATTCCGGGAAAAAGTACCGATGATCCATTATTTGAACACATATCATACATACATGCCTTGAAGAAGGTAGATCCGTCATCTCAGTATATTTCGATTTACGTAAAGCTTTTGGTGTAATTGATCACAAAATTCTTCTAAGAAAATTGTATAATTGTGGATTCAAGGGTATTATACATAACTGGTTTAGGAGTTATCTTGAGAATAGGAGATATGTCGTCAGAATAAACAATGAATACAGTGATGAAAGTAATGTACAAATGTCGGGAGTACCGCAAGGTAGTGTCCTTCGTCCGTATCTATTCTTAATCTATGTAAATGACTTATGCGACTTAGTTGTTGATGGGAAAATATTTAGCTACGCTTATGATACTGTACTTGTCTTTGATTCAAGATTTCCTGATAGACTTCAAGATATTGCACAGCGTAATGTGAACAAAGTTCTAAACTGGCTACAAGATAATAATTATGTTAATTGTTAATGCCGTTAAAACGAAATATATAATATATACAAATCAAAATTTCAGGATTTGGAATAATACTGAAATATCACTAAGTAAATATAACAAGTTACACAGAGTAGATTATATTAAATATCTAGAGGTTCAAATAGACAGTAGATTATCATGCTCATTCGTCTTATATTTCTAAAAAAACAAGAAAGTTGAATTACCTCTTTTACTATCTAAAACAATACTTTCCATTCAACCATTTAAGACGTATTTATCTAGCGTTATATCAACCGGTGTATGGAATATTGAATTGGGGTGGGATGTCGAGATACCGCATTAAACCGATTGAAATTTTACAAAAACACGTCTTAAAGAGAATAATCATGAATGAGAATTTGAACGTAGAAAATAAACTTCTATCTGTATCAGATTTATATACTTTGCTGCAGTTTGTTCTCAAAAATGGTAATAAGTTTGGCATATTAATGTATAATGGAAAGACACGGTCAGGAGGTACAACCAAGGGTTCCTCATTATAATAAAACAAGAATGAGGTTGTAGGCAATTTATGCCGGAGCAGTGGAGTACAATTGCATAGAGAACTAAAAATTAGCCTAATTAATTACAAAAGAAGGCGAAGGAAACTATTAACTAAATGCATCTGCTACAAAGACGAAAAAAATGTTAAACGATGACAGTTTTGACTAATTAATTATGAAAATTTAAAAGGAAAATTAAAGTTTACATTTATCAAAACCTACTGTATTTTGTAGCATGGATAAATTCACATGGTTCAGTCCTCTGCAGGTGCTAACTTATATAAAGTCTATGCGGATTACTAATAATTAAGTTTGGATAAATATTTCGATTGTCATAAGTTAATATTATAATAATAATCCAGCCGCTGCTCGTGCAGGGTTGCGCATAGGTGGTTTTATTCCCTTTATTTTAGTTTCATATAAACAATCAAATGAATTTTGTAATACCGTTACTATTAGTAGTAGTACTTTAATTAATTTCTCAATGTTTATTTATCCGTTTTTTATTTTATTTTATTTGTTTATTCTAATTCGATTTGTAATTAATTTTTATTTTATATTTCTTCTATTTGAAATGTTTTGGTGTATTGTATTGAAATTGAAATAAATTTGATTTGAATATTAATATTAACAGTTAATTCAAGGTATCCGAATCTACTACAAAAGTAAGTTCAAGAAGATGTTAATAAAATATCTCATTGGTTGAATAATAAAACATTAGTAATAATTATTAATAAGACTAAATATATGATTTATACAAATCAGGACGCAGCTGGGATACGTTGTGTATAAATTTGAATAGTAAGCCCATAACGAGGACTATTGGAATTAAATATCTCGGTATCGTGTTAGATAATAAATTGAAGCGCTCACTCGATTTACCTGGTAAAAAAATTAAGAAAACTAAATTATTTATTTTATTATTTAAAAAATGTGTTCTTTTTTTCGCCTGAGCATTTGAAACGTTTGTACATTATATCAAACAAGTCTAAACTGATTATTTTTGTATAATAATCTAAGTGTCTTGTTCGTGTACGATATTTTCTTTACACTCGATTAATGTATACGTGCAATTTTAATTACATTCGATTACTTTCGAGGAAGCTGCAACAATAGATATATTTATTTTCTTTCTCGCAATTTTCATGCACTTAAACCGACGCTCGTGCAATTTTCACATAGTCGGATATTACTAGAAATTATTTATTTTTACGTACTGTTCGAAATGGAATATATTGTGGTTATTAACACCAATTACAAATTACGCTCATTTTAAACGTGATACTAATTTATGGCGATCTTCACCTCCGTTGACACGACACGAAGAAATAGTCATTCGTCGTATATTACTAGCACGTACGACTTTCACTCATAGTCGCTTGATCAGAAGAGAATCACCACCGATTTGTTCCTGCAACATAGAACACCTTCTGCTACACTGCCAAAAGTACAAGGCTGAACGTATTCGACATGGTCTTCTATCAGCGTTACAACGAGCAGCCGGTCCAACAGTAGCGTTCCTACGTGAAGCCGGCATGTTTCAAGAACTATAGCTTCCGTGTCCGTGCCTCTGGCCTTGTAGCACGGCACGTAAATAGATCATCATCATTGTATTATTATTGTTTTTAATTTATAATATGCGCTACTTTATTTTATACAATAAATATCGAAATAAATTGAAATTGAAATTATCAAAGATTTGCATACGCTCTAAAATAGCCCACTTTAATTTCCTTTTTTATTTGACATCCCATTCCAGGCTTTCTAAACCATAATAATAATGACTGAAACTTTTGAAAAAAATTAACTATATCTGAAGGAATATTTTCGTATTAATAAAATTTGAAAGAAGATCCATCAATAACAAAAGAGGAAGTTATGCGATTGAACTAATGAAACCCCAAAAAGCATGCAGACCCTACTAAGTTACGGGAGATATTATCCCTTTACTAGATGATGCAAATATAACAATGCTTGTAGAAGTATTTAATCGAATTTTATTTCTTCAATTCATGCCGAGTGGCTGAAGTCAACCTTCATATGACGAGCAATACTGGAAAGTGGTATGGAATAACTATTATAATGTCTCGCATTATAAATTACTCATTCCATGTTTACCCTGGATTTATAATATATAGAGATGCCAGTTAATCAATCTAATTCGTCCATCACATTTTGCAATCAAATCATATCAATTCCTTTCCCGATAAACATTTCTTCCTTGCTACTTGTAATGTGCACATTTATATTTGCCTATATAAGTTCATTTGTGAATGTAACTTGGGGCCGCTTTATTTTTATTTAATCTTTTATATTACAATTTGTTAAACCTTGTGGAAACCTATAACAAAAAGAAAAATTGGTGTTACCATAAAATATTATTAATTAAATTACATATATTACACATTTGTTTTTATACCCATATAAAGACTTAAATAATTCGCGTGTCCAGTAATATTCGGTATAAATATAACGTTGTTGTCGATTTTTTATATTTGTAAAAAATAGTTTTGCGAAATCATTATATAATTTTTGATATTTTGCGGATATTAAAAATCGTTTAGACAAGATTTATGATATTAATCTTCTAGGTTCGATTTTACGAATGTTTACATTGTTAGATATTTGGAGTTGAGTTTTTCCACTTGTTGTTGAAAATATACGAAACCGGTTATTTCACGGAAGCGGGCCTTAATTCGCCATGTTGTTTTTCTACGTAATTAAGGCTTGATTTAAACTATAAATATGGTCACGCTTCGGTTTCACTTCGGTCACGGAAGTATGATGTTTACGCTTACGGTCAGGCTTCGGTCTTGAACCGTCAATAGATCACAAATTCGTTTTTTATTTCGCTTTTCGTAGAAAACATATTTTTATTTGTTCGTATTTAAAATTAATTAATATTTAATTGACGGTTTGTACTTTTCTCAGAAAAATGTTCTCGACCAGCCAAAATTTCTTTCTGGATTGATCCATTGACTGGAGCGATTACCGGTAGTTTGAATGCTTTGTTTCTCATTTGAGAATATTTTAGCGGTCCGTGACCGTACCTATAGTGTGAATCAAGCCTAATTATTTTACACCGTCTATAGTATTAAAATCGACGAATTTTTATTTAAAACATATTCCGGCATTTTAGTTAGTTTTATTCGCGTGTAAGTTAGATTTGTATTATTTGCGTAATAGGATAGTGCGAGTTATTATTTGAGAAAGTTATTTACCCGATGTACGGAAATTGAGCTACTGATAATTAAAAATCCGATCGATAAGAATAAACGTACCACGCGCAAACTATAACCAACGCGGACAGATAACGAAAACCAAGCCGTGTAAACACGTCCGATTTAATTTCAGTATTATCTCGTTTTAATTAAAATAACATCCAAAATATTTCGAAAGTATGGTTTCAATTTTTTTTACTGTAGTGAAAGTTGTTTTTTACCGAACGCGACACTAAACGTCGGAAGAATTACGTCGGAAAATAACGCTGCTATATGAAATAAGAATGAAATAAATGAATTAGGATTTCTGGTAGATAAAAAATTGTGCGACAAAATAGAAAAAAAAATTCGGAATATCCGATAGAATAGAATACATCGTTTTGCAAATTGGAAGAAATCAAAAATTGAAAATAATTCAAATTTAATGATGACGAAGTGAACGAATTTTTTATAATAAAATACGAGTTGTTTTGGAAGAAGACAAGTGTAACTATACTGTAATAACAGATGATTTTAATGCAAATATGATGTAAGAGGAAAACATCAGAAATCACGGTATAGGTACCAGAAACGAACGCGGAGAAATATTAATGAATTTCCTCGAAGCTAATAAACTGTACGGTATGAATGCGTTCTTTAAGAAAAAGGAGAAACCGAAGTGGACATGAAGAAGCTTAGATTTTCAACGCAAAAATGTATAATTGACTACATTATCAACAGCAATGTAGATATAGTACAAGATGTTTCTGTAAGCGACCATACACTACTAAAAAGTAGATTGAACATTAATCGAAAGCAAGGCTTGAATAGATCGAATAGCAAGAGTATATCGAGAAAAGTAGATACGAAGTAAATAGAGGTTCAAAAATCTTTAGAAGAGCATTATGGGAAGAAAATAGTAACGAAAATAAAAACTGAGGATGGTGTAACGATAACAAATAAGCAAAAGATGACTGAAGAAGTGAAAAATTACCTCACCGAAATATATAATACAAAAATAGAACCGATTAAACTACAATCGAAATAGAACCGAAAATATCCTAAAAATAACTAAAGAAGAAGTTTATAACGCACTACGGACCGCATATTGACAGAAAGGACTAAGTAGGGAGACACAGTATGCTGATAAATAGGATGATACGAGGGTTATTTCATGAGTGTCTGAAAGAAAAAACAATACCGCATAAGTGGACAGAGGCAGAAATAATTCTAATTCGTAAGAAAGGAAATACACGAACCTCGGCCACTATAGATATGAATCAGTCTATTATTCAAACTGTATAAACTATTCATTCGTATGATAACAAAATAGAGTATCGAAATGCATTGAATTTAATTAGCCCAGAAAACAATCGGGCTTTAAATCCGGTTTTAATACAAACGACCACCTACTGACAATTAGAACATTAATACGGAAATGCGAGGATATAAAACTGTACGTGGCACGTATAGATTTCGAAAAGGCATTTTAATAGAGATATGGGCGGTAATAGATATATTGTATAGTGATGGAATAGAAAAAAGGAGATATACAACTAATCAAGAATATCTACCAGTCAGTGACGATGCAGATAACATTATGGGACGAAACAAAAAAATCAAATAGCAATGAGAAGAGGAGTACGACAAGGAGGTACACTGTCGCCGAAACTGTTTATTGTTATATTGGAATCTATTCAAAAGGTTCAGAATAGCTCAGGATTGTAATAATCGGAAACAATTGAGGAAAGCCTACGTCCAGCAGTGGACTGATATAAGATGAAGATGACTAATAATGGAAAAATTTTACTGACTAGGACAACAACAATGAAATACAGTGAAAATTGTCTAACACGAATTAGAGGGGACTGAAAAGGATTAACGATTTAAAAAAAAATCCTACACATATTCAACAAAATTACGTTTATTAGAGTAATATTTCATGTACAATTGCGCAGTACGATTGCAAATAGAAATTAATAAAACAACAATATTATTAACGAGAATTTAATGAAATTTAATACATACATAATTTTTATTTTTTTAAAAAACAAATATTAAATATTTCTTGATTTTTGGACAATAATCGTATATTTTTTTGCATCGTATTTTTCCGTGTAAAATTTTCAACAAATCGTTCATTTCGTTATTCATTTCACTGTTGCAATGCGCATCTAAATAACTACGCACACCACGATGTTGCCCATTTCGGATGTCTAATTTGTCGATCTGTATTAATGATATTTTTCGAGGTACACACATTATTATCATCTTTTGCAACAAATTCTTCCGATGATACTAACAGTTCGATAATCTAGAAACTATTACATCATCTTCGTTCTCCATTCCTTTTTGCGTCAAAGAATTTACTACATTTGAGAATCCTGCACGACTAAAGCAATCTTCGATCGACTTCGGAGTCACCGAATTGCATGCGAAGTGCAACATACAAAAGTGCGTGTAATAAATAGAGAAATAAAATTAACGCTCGGCAAACAGAACGATGCCCACGAGGAGAATAATTTTAACGGCCTCATCCATCGAGGAACCGAAACTCGTGACAACGAAAACGAAATAACAAAAATTCAAAACAACGGTACTGTTTTAAATAAAGCAATCGCTAATTATTATTATTATTAAAAATTTATTCGAAAATAATGTTTTAAATAAATACCTGTAATAACCTAATTAACACTACCGCTATAACGAAGGAAATTACACGTTACAATCGACGCTAAGTAAAATTTGAAAAGGTGTAATTTATTTTAAAATCGTTATTTATGAAATGTAACAATTTTTGATAACACAGCCCTATACGTCTATTATCGATGTTAATTTATTTTACAATTTCCCCGTATAACGTTACAGAATTCTAGTTTCTCAGTACACCGTGTATAATGTCACACCCTCATTGACTGTTCTTTGTATTCCTCGCTCAAATTGTCTTCCAACCTTCCCTCCTCACTTGCTCTACTCTTCAAAGATGAATACATCTAATCATGTTCTTACGCATGTTTCGTCTCTACTCCTTGATTTAACTTCCTCTCCCTCGTGTCTCTAGTCTTAATTGCTGCACATAATACGTTTATTTAGATTAGTAATAATAATAAATAATTGATTAACTAGTTTGTTTTTGTTATTATTTTTTATTGTATTTTCTATGTTACCTCTTACTTCATTGTTTTCTTCCGGGCACAAGAACATCCAAGCTTAGCAGAACTGCACTAACTGTCTCTTCGCATTTTTTTATTCATGTATTATTGAAACAAACAAAAAAAATTATATTTAATTTTTTTAATATTAATAAATAGAACTTTCAGACAGATAATATCGTTGTCTGGAAATCGGTGTGTAATTCCTTAACAAATGGAACCCTCGTCGAAAACCCTAAAGGAGTGGTGACTCTTGAATCTGGTCATGGTAGATGCGACCACCTCCTGCAGAAGTGGAATATTTCTGATTCGGCTAGTTGCTGTTGCGGACATCCCAGGCAAACGATAAAACATATCGTGGGAGATGCAACGTATACTCGGAAAATCGGATTACGATTGAAGATTTTCATCATCCGCGCTGCCAGAGTTTAGACTAGAGCTCCATCTATAAATCAACATCATACGATACGATGCGATTTTCCTGGTGTGTCTTAAGAATCTCAATTCTCGGTGACTTAAGTATAAGTGGATTAGCTCCTTTGAATAAGGTTGGAAAAGCATGAAAATCTTTCGGCCATAAATTTAAATTGGAGCATTCGAAGATTTACTAAAAAGAAAAAAGTGTTTTCGAGCTCGAAATTTAGATTTATTGAACTAAGTTTGTTAATGATTAAGAGTTACATATATCAACGTGTATAAAAATATTGCGTTTAGCTGATGAAATTATATTCTAGATTAATAAATAATGTCTTCCGAATAACTATACATATTTCTGATTATTTAAATTTTCTTTTTGAATCGCTTTAATTAATTCAACGTGTAGAATTTTCATTTTTTCATCATTTAGTCGATTTTACTGCTTGAACCTATTTCGTTGCCTTGATTTCTTGCCCTCAAACAGATTTCGTACATTGATTTTATTGTTTTTTTTGAGAAAATACTAATTCTTACGCTAGTCTCATAAATATATACATATATATATATATATATATATATATATATATATATATATATATATATCACGATACGCTTATATCGATCCATTGCGGGATGTAAGCGTTCCTCCTTATCTACCATCTATGACTATCACCGGCCTCTGCAATTCACTTTACACCGGTCGACCTTTTAATATCATCCTGCCACCTTTTAACCTTCCTTTGGCAGCCATTCCCGTTACTCGTTTCTAACAGCCTTAATTTCTTACTGGCCTGCCTTGTTTTCAGCCCCGCTGTACGTTCTACTACGTTCGACGGTTGAATCTGCTGTTGGCTTTCCTGTCTGACGATTTAATTCGCGACATTACTCTTTGGCTGAGATATTTCGTCAGACTCCATATGTAAGCACCGGAAGAACGCATTGTTCGTACACTTTTTTTATATCTTTATTCTCGAACACCGTAATCTTCCAAACCCATTCGTGCGAGATCTGTTCCTCACTTTGCTTTCTTACGCATCGCTTACTTCTCTGTGGTAATTACTTGTCCTAAATATATACATATGTAAATTTCGAGTTAATATCGAATAAACTCGAAATAATCGTCGCTCAAACGAACAATCAAAAAAGGAGTAATTCATTCAATGCCATTTCTCTCTTTTACCATTTTTCGTTAAACTCTCGTTAATGCTACTTTAACGATAATTTTTCTTCTAACTAACGCCAACAACAACAGCAACAACAACAACAAGTAACAACCGCAACTGTATTAAAGATTCGCCGTTTATTCTAATCTGCGGGTGGCGGAGTGTATTTAACGAAGGAGAATGAGATTTCAACCGCTCGGCAATTAAAATATAAATTTAAAGACCAAACCGCCGCGAGAGTGTAAAGGAATCTCCGGTTTTTATCGCGAAACGACCGTCATTAAGTGTATTTGGATTATTTTAACACACACATAAATAATACATGAACACACGCGTACACTCAATATACATAAGCGAGAGTTCGGATATTATAAAATGCCTGTAGACGACCGGAAGATAAAAGGGATGAAAATGGAAAATAGTTTTCGGTGTTAGAAAATAGTAGAATGAATTGGAAAGGTAGAAATCGCGTTGGCTAATAGATGATTCCCGGGTATAGGAAACCGCCAGACACTGACCGGGAAAGAGTAAGAGAGCTAGGGAATAACATATTCGAAAAGTGAAAGTAGTACGTACAAAGGCAGATGGTAATTCGATGGCGATAACTAAAAGGCCCCTACTGCTGCTGCTGCTGCTGCGAATAGAATTTTCGCAAGGAGAAAAATAAATAGTAGAGAGTATTCGAATGATAGACGCGTTGAAAGGGATAAAAGAAAAAAAAAGAAAGGAGTCGGCTGGTATAGCTTGCCAGAAAACCCGGCAAAGCTCCAAATCGATTCCCGCTGCAGAATCCCCCAGAATTAAGTATGTCGCTGTTACTACTACATCAATTCCGTTTGCGGGTTAGTAATATTATAAAAGTAGTAGTAGTAAAATAGTTAGTGGTAGTATACTTATACCCGTTTAAAATATTTTATCTTTTTTCCACTCGTTAGTCTTTAGTACGAGAGGGGTTTTCTCTTTTCAAATCGGTCTTTGTATCGCTTTCTGTGTCGGTTTGAACATTTTGTACGAAACTTTTATCTGGTAACAAATTGTACCGCATATCAGTTTCATTTTCACAAATCTCTAACCACGTCGAATTTAAGAGGCGTATATCAATCTATCGATATATATATATATATATATATATATATATATATATATAAATGATATATATATATATGTATAAAGTTAATGTTTACGGGTGTAGGTATGTACGTATCAACTTAATACTTTGATGTTGTCAAGCTTATAGCGTTGTAGAATCATTTTAAGGTAATTTAATCAAGGCGTGTATCGGTTTCGTTATATAATGTTCGCTACTCGGATGTCGCAGTATATCCGCATCAGTGTCGAAAAGACAACAGCGATAAAATACTCTTTTACCCGTTCCGATCTCCGCGACAACTGCTATCGCGACGGTCCGTATTGCGTAGGGTCTTTTAAGTCGACGTAAGATTTCATTAAGGGAAACTACAAGTTTATCTATGCGAATCGTCCTTTAATTAATAATTACTTTAGTAAATTCCTTCATCGTCGTCTACTTTTCTAACGTTCAACTTAAATTCGCCCGTGACGATATTCGTTAAAATTAACTAATTATACGATATTTATTTTATACCCTAATGAAAAATGTAAAATTAAGCGAATTCGACTAATCAAGTATCTATCTTATGTATTGAAATATATGTACATTAGGCTCCGTCCAATATGACGCATTTTTCCCCCTTTGAAGTAATAATTTCCGATAGTCCATTGGTTTCCCGTTACCTGCCAAAGAGTTTATACCTTTTCTCATTAATAGTCCATCCCTTAACATAGGGAACAAACGGCGTTTTCAGCCGCTTCTAATACGAAGTACAGACGCTGACTAAAGACGATGGTACCTTGATAGGTGTTGGTGGCTACCGTTCAATTAAAATTCAGAAACTCCCTATAGCGTACATTACTTAAGCTACTCTCGTCCGTATTCAACCTGGGAAGACCTTATTTCTAGTTGGACTCGATACTTTTCTGACGTGCATCATTTTGTTGGTCGACCGCGCCCGGAATTTCCACAAAAATTTCCACCGAATTACTCGACTTAGTAGTGGTCCCACGTGGATGCATCATAATGGACGACATTCGTTGTCGAATTTTAATATTGCACATTACGTTCCGTGGGGTTGCCTCTTTATTATAATAATACGTCTAATTTACACAAAAATATTGAAAACATTTTATTAATTTAGACGAAAAAAAAAAAAAAAAGTTAAAATCACTAAAATTCTTTCTTTATGAAAAATCGTAAAACTTTTCGACTGTTAAGCCATTATCGAATGAATATACAAAAAAAAAAAAATTAAAAATATTACTTTGAATGTATAATTTTAAAAAAAAAATTATATATCTAAAGTAATATATTTTACATTTTACATTTTTATAAATTGTATATATTTTTATACTTTATTATTGTTATTTATACATTCACCCGATAATGACTTAACAGCCGAAAAGTTTTACGATTTTTCATAAAGAACATTTTTTTACCGATTTTAATTTTTTTTATTTAATTTGTTTATTTTTTTTTTTATTCACTAACCTCCAAGCTTTTCAAATAGTTTTCGAATTTTTAAACGACCAGTATCGTAAGTATAATAATTTTCTACTCCAAATAGTTTGTCTTTTTCCTATGTCGAGTAAATTGTTTATCTTTCACGTTCTGAAGAGAAGAAACGAATAAATTCAGACAACGGACATGCGATTCGTGAAATTTTTTGCCAGTAGCTTTGAAACGAACTCAAATCGCGTTCAAACTAAAATTAAAATTGCCGTTTCTAAGTGCTCGTTTTGCCGTACAAGAGCTTCGTATCGTGTATATAGTTTCAGTAACAATAAATGTCAATGCAACAAATATTTCAGACCGCTATATTCGTACATCACGTTGAACAGACGAACAGAATTTTCGCCATTTTTAACGCGTAATTTTGAATTGTTCCGGTCACGAAAATTTTTTGGCCGCTTTTCGCCGAATAAATACAAATCGTTTAGTTCCGGCATATGACAATGAGAGCGTGATGTTGAATCTTCAAATTCTTCAGAATGCATTGATTTTTTTTTAATGCAAAACCTCGTTTTATATCGATATCATTCGTAAAATCTCTCGCTTCTTCAGTCACCCCCCACAAATAAATAAAACAGTAATTCTCGAATAATTTGATCTAATTAAATTATCGATTGATAGATTTATTAAAGAAACGCTTCGACTGTGTATCTCTTCAGTTCAGAGCATCAATTATAGAATTCCCATTGTGGAACGTTAGCCTTCATAATGGAGATAGTGTACGAAGAAGAAAAAGTATAATAAAGGGGAAACCCCATAGAATGTAACGCGCAATATAGTAGTTTCTCCAATTTTATTTCTGTATCCGCTTCCACGTGGGGCCCTGCTAAAGGGGGGCTACCTGGTGTGTAAGTCTGTAGTTAAAACAGGGAAAACAGAATAACGAACGCGAGGTCTGCAATGTCGAGTTCAACTTGTGACCGACTTTTTCAGATCGAATATACAGGTTCTTTATTCTATGGACGCTGCCTGAAGCGTCTGGTATTAAGTTTCAAACAGCTATATATTAAAGCTATGTCCATAATAAGCATATGTACGCCATGTTAGAAACGACTGAAATAGGGAAAAATAATTAACCCAACCTCAGGAGGCGACGGAAAACCACTAGAGTCTCCTTGCTTGGAAATCATGCGTATAAAAAATCGTAACTTTCCATGCAACGTAACTAGCGATCGGTGCGCTGACGTCTGAAATATGCGGCGGGCTATATAGATAATATGTGTTACGGAATATATGTGAAAATACTAAATAAGAAATAGATCTTTACCTAAGGATTGCTTCGAAATGGGAAAGCAACGTCGTAATTTTAAAATATGCGAGGCTATCCCATTGCTAACATACGGACCGTTTTATATCCGACAATAATGTAACGCACCGGTATAACGCGATAAAACTCTAATAACGATTAAAAAAATAAAAGACCGAACGATCGATGGTGGTTACGTAATTAAAAATTATCGAATTATAATGTTCAAAATAGAACAAATCTAGTCCGACTATATGTACTTACACCGGCTGCGTTGAGATAGTAGAGATATACGCAGTAACAGGAAGTAATTGATGGTATTTCGATCTTAATAAAAGTCAAATAACGATGTACAGCTACGAGAATTAAACTATAAGTTTAGAGGAATAATGGTCAAGAAGAACCTCTTATCGAATTTACAATTGCAAATCAGCTAATCGATACACGTACGTGTTTATGTATATATATATATATATATATATATGTAATTATATGGTTATTATTATTATTAATAAATCCGCATTAACTTGTAAGTCCGTTTAATTTATAGAATCCCTACTGCGTTAAAAGCCTAAAAAGTTGAGCTTTACTAAGTTCAGTTCATTCCGGAAGTGTTCTGTAATTCCACGCAGCTTCTTAATAACCCTATTTTTCCATCGAGGATTATTTCTGAATTATCGCTTGGAATAATGGCACTTAAGTTATATAGGGGTGTCGCGTAGAGATGTTGGCGGGGGTTGATATATAATGTAGGGCTACTTCGCGAACGGGCACAAAAAAAAAAGAGCTGATAACGAAAGAATAAGGAAACGTTACTATTACGAGTTTTACTTTCAGATAAAACCGAATTTGCATATAAACGATTTTTTACGTACACACAACACACACACATACAACATTTTCTAATAGTCTCTTTTTGAGTTTTTATTTTTAAAAAAACTCGCCTTTTAAGAGTTTTGATAGTATTAGGACGTTAAAGTTCGGATTAATTTTGTCGTTATGTTAGTTAATATATTTCGTAATTTACTTTTTTTTTCTCTGTTATTATTTTATCCAGCACGCGATATATTCGACTAAAAAGCTGGTAATTAACGACGATCAAAATAAAACTTGGGGTTTATGTGATCTTATCGGAGATTATCTCCTATCTGAGAGTATATATATTTATATATTTATATGTAGTTCACGGTCAAACTGGAGACGACTTGCGGAGTACACATACCGAAGGAGAGAATAATAGATGAACGAAACGAGTACTGGAAAATAAGTGACTACTTTATAAGAGAATAAACTTTAGATTGAACTACTGAATCGTTGGTTACGACTCGAGTAGTGGAAAAGAACTTGGTTCAGAAGGATCAACGCCGAAACGATTGGAAGAAATTGCTAAAAACCAACACCCCCCCGTCCAGCAGTGGATATTATATATATATATATATATATATATATATATATATATATATATATATATGTGTACGTATAATTAAATGATTAAATTCGATTCCTAAGTTCAAGCTGACTAACTGACTGTATCATTCAAGATGTTTGAATAGGGAGTAATTCCCCATAAGACTAGCTGCCAGTGAATTAACATGGCTCCTTATTAGCTAAATAACGGTGTAATATTGATGATACTTTGAGATTCTTATGTAAATTTTGAATATAAACACCACGGTGAAAATATCACACTGCGCAGCAATTTGGGCTGGAATCATTGAACGGTATTAATATCGAAGATGCCGATTTTTTTTAAAAATAAATCTACGTATCATAATTATGTCCGTATTAGCTATAATAAATTACTTTTAAAAGGTGTACACATTTAAATTATAACTGCACGCAAGATATTCTATATAGATTTAATTAGCCTCAATAGAAGCTATCTAGTAATTGTTTCTGTCGGAGGAATTCGAATCGGGTCAATTCAGCTCTACTGCTCGATGAACTATCCAAATATTTACATGTTACGCGAAATCAAAAGTTACGTTAGTCTTGCTTATTAACTATTGTATAGAAAATTTTCTTGCTAAGAATCTTCTTTTTTGTATCATGTTGCTTGCCTTTTTAGTTCGCAAAATCTTTACGCAGATTATAAATGATAAATGTACACTTCTAATTGATTTGAAAGCTTCGTTTGGAATCGTTGTATTTTATTAAACTATCTTTTACGCAACCCCGTAGCACACGATCATCTTACACGTCCGTATAGACTTGAAACCGACTTTAATTTATCTGCTTCCACAGACAAATGAATTTTCCCAAAAATCTACAAAGTTATTTGCGTTTCTTTCCCTTTCCATTGACATGTTTAGGTCTTAGTTTTCCATCGAAGAACACTTCTGAGAAGATTATTGCGTTTGTACGAGGACAATTAAACATTCTACACGGTAAAAGTAATTCGACTCGGGTTCTAAACAGTTTAGATTAGAACATTTGCAATTAGTCGAACTCGGTGGTTTTAGTTAAAATTCAATTTACGAAACCGGTGTAGAATAATGAATCGTGTGTTTCACTTTTGTTGAGTAAACTATAAAAATACATTCAATTACTTAATTGTATCTTAGTAATAGCTTATTAAGGGCTATATATATATATACATATATATATAAAATAATTACTTATAGTTAACGCTGAAAAAATTCATTTATTAATAAACCCGTATACACACATAAATATGCCACACACATACACGTACGCATCTACTATATATATATAAATAATGTATGTACATTAGGAATGGCCGATGTAAAAACAAAAAACAAAAACAACGTTTATTGTTAAGTATCGATAATCGATTATGTTAGACGGACGATTATCGATCGTCATTAAGCCACATCACGTTTAAAGGTAAATATGAGAAAAGAGTTATTAAATAAAATCGGTCGTTTAATAACTGTTACATAATAATTGTACAATTACGTTAAATAAAAATGTTAGATTTCGAATATTGTGTGATAAAACTACACGGATGCATTCCAGTAATACAATATTTCAATTCTGAATATTTTAAATAGCGATATTTGATGATAAAGACATTCGTCGTTTCATCGCTCAACGGAGATGAACACTGGCCATTCGAAATATACGTATATATATATCAAATATTGGAAATTACGTACGTTAAATTGAGATAATATAGTTAATAACTTACCCCCGTAATTTGGTCTAACTCTTTTGTCATAACTAGCGCTCACTGAATCCAAAATTTCCGAAATGTTCACATCACCTAGCAAACCACTACCTGGTGATCTGTAAAATAAATTAATTATTTTAACGACCGAGCAAATAAAATTGTCATGAAGAATTAGGTGTTGGTTAAAAGTGTCCGTTATAGTTGTGTACACGTGGCGAATAAAATTCAAATTGGGTATATACAAAAATATGTACGAATGAATAAGCTTTACTTCGTATAATACAAAAGTAAAACAAAATGTATTAATAATTAGAATATAATAATATTTGTTTAAAATATTTCGTTATACTAGGTCTTCTCGAGCGAAAAACTCCCCCATATATATTAAATCCGTAAAATAGGCCTCATTGAATTTTCTCCCTCACTCTCTTTTCTTTCTATTTATTGAACGAAATATATATATATATATATATAATCATATATATCACGTCTTTACTTTAGTGTGTCAGATGAGAAATACATTTTTTAGAGTAAAAATTATATATGAGAAAATGTATTTAAAATATTCCTCTTATTCTCGAGAATTTCATCTTTCCGGCAAAAGGTCGGATGGCTTTTCTCGGTTAACTTCTTCTTCTGTTGCTAAATGCCGTACGATCCCATAGGATGAAATCCTCGATTTCTTGTAGCTTAAATTGGTACACCTATTGACGTTATTCCGATCGATTCTCGGATGTTCTGCGTCTACTAGAGTTTCGTACGGTCAATTGCCCTTCTGCCTTGAATTCTGCCTCGAACAAGGTATCATCTCGTACCTTTCTCCCGTGATAAAATCTCCCAAGCATTTAATATTGGTGGATACGAACCGTTCTCGATACGATGTCATTTGTCACGCACGCCGTCAAACGCATCTTGAATATTTCGCACGATTGATTCGACGGGAATCCCTCTCGCAACATATATCACAATTTTATCGACATGTAGTAGAATAAGTCCAGCTAACGCAAACCAACCAACTCCCTCGCCGTTAGTGGAAATTACTATTTACGAGAAGAGAAGTTACTGAGGCAGAAACAAGTTCGCTATTTAGTAGTTCTAGATTCTTGTTTAACATTTAATAGTAATATAATAATTAGAAATACGTGCAGTGTTATCCGTACGCTTTTATGAATTTTTAAGACGATTAATAAGAAACCACTCTATATACGCATTTATTATTCGAGCTAGACTAAATGCCGGTCCTGTTTGGTGTTCAGTTTTCGACAACACATTTACAAAATTGCAACACTGATGCAAAATCACCGTTGCAGAGTTATATTAAATCGTTCAAGGTATGCAAAACTCATTACTTCCGTATGAAAATAAATTATCTAACAAATTTTTCGGTACACGCAAAACGCATCAGAATAGGTTGATTAATCTCTTCGAATTTCCCCGAATTTCGTTTTTATATATTTCGGAGCATCTCTGATATTAGTTATATTTCTTTTCTATTATAATATTTTTTTATGAATTTTAAATTTAATTTGTTTAAATTTACGGCGCATCCTTCTGCTCTAAGTAAACAATAAAATATTTCATTCTTGGCTTTCCTCTTGATCTTTTCCCTTTTAAGGTGCCTTCCATTATTCATTGTGTCTGAAAGTACTTAATATCATACGTCTGGATTCCCGGTCATTCCGGAATTCATGGCAATGAGGTTGCCGACACTCTGGACAAGGAAGCCATTTTCTTCGGCTCTCTGGTACCGGCAATTTCCATTACAGACCTGATATCTCTTGCCAACATGGATATATCCTACGAGTGGTCATCGTGGCTAGTTAGTTCTTCCACCCCTAGATATTATCTGGCCACATCACCTACTCCCTGGTACTTTAATTTGTCCAACATACATCTCAACTTCGAAAATTTATTACAACCATCACCCGTTTACGTTCTGGACACAATCGTCTTTCGGCTCACATGTTTCGTATTGGGATTTCCAGTTCCCCATGTTGTTCCCATCCAGCCGATTCACAAATTATCGCCGATGAAAACCACATCCTTTTCAATTGCAGTTTTCACACACCTGACCAACTCGCACTCCTGAATTCCTTAATATCCATCTCTATCACTTCCTTAATTTTTCCTAAGACTCCCGTATTTTCCTCCTTCTTCACAAATTCCTAACCAATTGTAACATCAATATATAATAACTATTTATCAACACGTTAGTGGGTTGTGATTGCTCCTCAGCAATGCCAAAAAAAAAAATCCATTTTTGTTTCTTTTAATTTTCCTAAAATAATCTTCTATTTTCACGGATTAATATAAATAATTTGTTACTAATTTTTATTCTTTCCATTCTCCTTCAACATTTGGTTTCCGGACACCTCCAACGATCTTTGCGTCTTTTTATCTATCGTCCAAGCTTCCAAGTTATAAAGTAAAGCGCTTAGTACTAATATATCCATCAATTTCTTCTTAATTCCTTTATTCGTATGCCTCGACGTTAATAATCGTTTCTTTTTAAATAAATTACAACTTCGCCAATCATTTCTGTTATATCCTGTATACGCCCATCTTCCGTTATTACGCTTCCCTAATATATTTGTATATTTCTTTTATAAACGCGCCATATTTTTTTTTTACGTTTATCTTTTTATTTATTTCTTTTTTATATTTTGTTTTCATTTTTCCTCGTATTGTATAAGTTTCCAAAATTTCATTCATTTTATTCGTTACCCGTTCTCGATCTTGTTAATTTCCTGCTAGCATATCATTATCATCTGTAAATGCGAAAATGTTTATCTTCTTTCCACCTATTGTAATTCCATTTCTCTTATCCTTGTTTTATCACTTGTTCTAGATACATATTATATATCGAAATTCGGAACGTTAGATTTATCGAAAATTCTCAAAAAGGCGACGCTAACGACGTGTGACGACCTAGTAGACAGCGAAAAATTTCATATTTAAGTTTTAAAAATTGCGTACAGAAAAACAGCGATGTGATGATGATAATAAAAGGAGGAAAATTATATGCAGTTAGCGGACAAGAAAGCGGAAAATATGCGAAGAATTTCTTATTGGGAAATTCCCATAAAGAAGTTTCTTGCCTTATTAGAAGAATTCATACGGATATATATATATATATATATATATATATATATATATATATATATATATATATATATATATATATATATATATATATATATATACATATAATATATATGTAAATTAATAACTTTTTATAAAAATGTTTATTAATCCGAAAACATTCAAATTGAATAGTTTACGACTTCTACATGTATGTGTTCGATATTAGTATGAATAATGTAAATTCAAAATATGTAGTAAGTAGAGGGCTTTAATGAATATTGTGTTATTAATAAGTGTATATATGCATGTACTTGATATATATATATATATATATATATATGCGTCCGCTATATAAATTTTTCTTCTACACACGAGCCCCCAGAAAGTCGTAACATTATAACATTACACGAACATAATATTCGGACGATAACAGTCAATACTTAATCACTTACCAACTCCTATGAAGATGTAACGTAAGAATAGCATTTTACAAAATATGTAGTTCGAATAAAAGTAGAATAATTTTAATATTGAAAATTTTTAATAATTAAAAGTTGAACAAAAGTATTAAAATATTGTGATATAAAGTGTAATTTTTAACATCGTTAATCACTTAAGTAACGAATAAAAATAAAAGCCTTTAAACCCGTAGGTGTTGCACGTATAACTTGAATAGTTTATAATGAACTAAAATGAATAATATTAGTTTTGTAAAATATCGATAATATGGAATAAAATAAATAAATAAAATCTTCGTTTCACCAAATATCGTTCGATTGCCTCCCAGTCATAAATATACTAACAATATTACGTTCTCAACCTTCATGAATGCGAACACTAAACTGAATACAGGTTTAAAGACGCATGAACAAATAGAAAATTCTGCACAGAATTTAGTATACACTATACATTCAGCGTGCAAAATATTTACACCACACGATCCAAAGCCTGAAACTATATCGAAAGATTATATATATATATATATATATATATATATCTCCAAGTTAATATAAGAAACTTATTCAACAAACATGCGCAACTAGTCAGGTGCAACAGAATCCTATCAATTAAAACGGTACTACCGTTATTTTCGCAGACAATTACGTAGCACAATATCTTAGTACAGTAGTATCATTATTTCTCTAATTTAAATACAGACGATAATTCTATTCCGAAAGTCACGAAATTGTACCTAAATCAGTAACAATATCCCATTAGAAACGTAAACATTAATTGGGTAAAAACTGACGATGAAGAAGTAAAAACATTTAACATTTTCTTCACACTTTTATAATGTTTTTCAACAATTGAACAGAACCAATGCAAACTATCTACAATCTCTGTTTCACGGAGCTACAAAGTACAATAGCAAAATTAATCAGGAAAGAAGGATACGATAACAAGTAAAATATGAAATTAATTAGATACATATACTAACTTATAATTTCAACACCATTCTTCATACAGATTGCTATCTACAAATGTGGAATCAATTCTTACAATAATATTGAAACCAAAAAATTTAGTCTATCCAACTTCTTATAAACCAACTAACATGTTGAACATCGTACTTAAGGTCTTTGAAATATTAGCACAGGATCAAATGTTGAAAATAGCAATAGATGAAAATTTGATTTCTGATCATCAATTCAATTTTTACAAAAAAAAAATCATTCAATTTGTCTCCAACACAAGCTACTGATTACAATTTGTGGAAAGCTGTCAAAAGTCGAAATAGGCCTTCTCAATATATTCCTCCCATAAGTAAACCTGATAGATCATGGACAAGATGTGACAGCGAAAAGGCCGAGGTGTTTGCCAAACACTTTTCTGAGGTTTTCAAGCCTCATCCTCAGAGCTATAATTCAGATGATATTACCGAATTCTTAAATGCCCGTTACAAATGAGTATTCCTATTACGCCGACGGGCGAAGTTCAGTACATGCTGCAAAAATTAAACCGTAGGAAAAGTTCAGGTCACGACCTTGTTACCAGTAAAGTATTAATAGAATTGCCTCGCAAAGCTATATTATTTATCACAAATATTTTCAACGCAGTATTTCGTCTGCAGTATTTTCCAATGTCTTGGAAGTTAGCACAGATAGTAGTGATACCTAAATTAGGTAAAGCACCGGAGGAAGTTACTTCCTACAGACCTATCTCGTTGTTACCTATCCTTTCTAAAGTCCTTGAAAAACTGATCCTAAAACGGCTTAATTCTTTCCTTGGTAATCAGAACAGCATACCGGAATACCAATTTGGCATTCAACTACAGAACGAGTTCACCGAATAGCGCATATAATCCAACAGAACTTTGAAGCTAAAGAAAAATGCGTCGGTGCGTTTCTGGATATAAAACAATCCTTTGACAAAGTTTGTCATGATGGGTTGTTGTACAAGTTAAAAAAAGCTGTTCCTCATTCCTACTATCTCCTTTTAAAATCATATCTCGAGGACCGTACATGCCAAGTTAAATTCCGAAATGAATTATCAAATCTTTATCCTGTATCTGCGGGCGTGCCTCAAGGTAGTGTACTGGGCCCGGTGCTTTATCTCCTATATACAGCTGACTTCCCAAATAGTGGCGAAGTTAGTATTGCTACTTTCGCAGACGACACCGCGGTTATAGCTGTAGACAAAGATCATACAGTGGCTACAAGTAAACTGCAAGATGCATTAACTGAAACGGAAACCTGGTTAAGACGTTGGCGTATTAAGGTAAACGACAACAAATGTACTCAAGTCACTTTTACGCTGCGTAAAGTAAATACTGTGTCAGTTAAAATAAATAATAAAATAATTCCGCAGCATGATGAAGTTAAATATTTGGGCATGTATTTGGATAAAAAATTAACATGGAACAAACATGTAACGCAAAAGAGAGTTACATCTGAAACTGAGGCAGTTAAATTGGCTCGTTGGCAGACACTTCAGCCTCTCGCTTGAAAACAAACTATTGATATATAAAATCATCTTAAAACCTATCTGGACGTATGGCCTGGCATTATGGGGTTGTGCCAAGGACACACATATAAATAGAGTGCAGAGTTTCAAAACAAACCTATTAGACTTATCGTTTCTCCGCCTTGGTACGTGTCCAACCACACTTTACATCGAGATTTTAATATACCGTACGTTAGAGACGAAATAAAACGTTATGCAAAACAGCATTTCATACGACTAGAGAACCATACGAACAACTTGGCTATTAACTTACTCGACAACAGTCTCGAATTACGACGACTGAAACGTACCATGCCCCTAGATTTGAGATAAATCTGTTTTCATTGGGGGACGCTGATGAGTGTTAACCCCTAACACGTTACTTCGCATTCCAGACCAATTGCTAGATGACTCATAAGCTAGTTGTAATTAAAAAAAAATAAAAAAAAAAACAAAAAAAAAAACTATGTACTAAATTCACAAGTTTGTTTAACGTATATCCGCCGCTTTGGGGAAACAGTATTACTCAAGTTTTCAAAGACATGGAGAAAGCTTTTGTTTGAGTGTGTCTCGTCCGGCTCTTATATAAGCTTAAAAGTAGTATGTCAAACGATATCTATTGTATACTGCATTCTTACTTATTAAATAGCTCGTTCTTTATCGAAAACCCCGTTCAGACGTTGTTCTATACAGTGCGTGTTTCTGCATATCGGTTTCTTGTGTTTTTGATTTTGTATTTTTAATTTTGTAATTTTGTCTCTTATTGTTCCGGTTTTATATTGCGAACGATTAATAGTAGATAAATCATTGTTAGCAGCTTCACGGTCGGCTGAACATGACCGACTTTCGATCTGCTAATATTTCTGCTCCGCCGCACGTCGAAAATTATGCAAACCCTTTGGAATTTTCAACCATATTCTGGAGTATAAAATTTTATAATACTCATCGGTGTTTAAAAAACCTCGTTGAAGATGCTAAAAACATTATCGCGGCATCCTGTATTAGTGGCAACTGATTTATCGTTTTCCTCTCTAGAGCATATCTTATACATAAATGGGTTTCTACACATGGTGGCATCGAAATAAAGGACGGTTTTCTTAGGTATCGAAAATTGAAATCACCTACAACTAAAAACATTTTAACAAACGTCTCCCAACAATCTCAAACGAAATTCTTGAAAAATACCTAACAACCGATCTAAACATGAAACTCGAATCTCACATATTTTTACATAGCCCCTCGATGAGAAATTTTGGACACATCTATAGCTGGAGTCGTCAAGTTTATATTTCAGATTATAAGGATTTGAACATGCCAAACTCTTTCATGATTGAACTAAATTTCAGATGATACCGCATTTTTTGTCCCAGCTGACAAATTCATTTGCTTCAAAAGCAACTCGATAGGTCACAAAGTTGAAGATTGTGTAGCAAACCCTAACCTTGAAAATACCACGTAACTTCGGGTAAACCCACCACAGGCTCCACTACCTATGCACTGAACAAAGATTTCGCAGACTTTCAAAAAAAAAAGGCAGAAGCAATTAATAGAAACAAAAAGAGCTCCGTCTCATAGATAAAACTTCAAATTGAGCAGAACAAAGCACATGTCTTTTGTTAAAGTCCTCTTCATATTCATGAAATAGATGATGTAAAGTCGAAACAATCATTAAGAAAAACGAAAAAAAGGAACAGTTCCTCCACAATACAATGTATTAAGGATTCAATCCAAACTTATGTTTCAGAAGAAGAATCCTTACTCAAGATCAATGCATCTTTGCCACGTTTGAAAATATATTTAAAAAATAAATGTTCTTATTCATACAGCCTGCCCTGGACAGAAAACTATCTTGGAAACCTCACATCGATTACATAAAGAAATCCTGCCCAAAGAAACTAAACCTTCTTTGAAAATTAACTCACACTTTCTATGATGCTGATATTACTTACTTATAATTTATTTCAACCGGGAAATTAGATTACATCCGAAACATAAATGTCACTCAAAACTCGTCACTTCGTCTATCTGCAGGAGCACTTCATACAACTAAAATCGATAGTTTACTTACAGAAATATGTGAATGGTCACACTAAATGATCATCATAATCATTTGCTGTACCAAACACATCTTCCACGTATTTTGGCGCGCACCTCTTGTTCAACTTTCTCACCTCATATTGGACTCGATGGCAATGAACTGACTGATAAAAATGCGGTAATTGCTCTGCCTGCGCTAAACATCGCAGTTAATCCATCAAATTTTACGCGACACATGAAGAAGGAGTTATTGCATCTATGTGAACAAAAATGGTGTTCTGTCCCTTCTACCTGCAGGCACAAGTTTAAGTGACTGAACTTTGTGTGATATTCCTGTTCCTTAAACAAAATGAATCGACATTTGGAAACAGAAAAAGTACGTCAAATATTATCGATCGTATGCTTGAGGTGTTGGCATACAACCTCAATTAACTTGAAGTCATAGTACCTGTGAACACCAAACGAGATACAACATCGTTAGCACATAGGACTAGTTCAAATCTTTGATTAGAAAAGCATATAAATTAATCCATAGATTGGTGGATTCAGGATTATAGATATTCTAGAGTGTGGGTCCAAGAACAGAGCCCTGTTGAACACGATACTACAGATGTCATTGATATCGAGAGTTACATGTCTATTTTCAAAGTAGCTGATGATGGTATTAATGGCAAATGAATTTATTTGGTAGAATGTGTGTAGTTCGATAATACCTCTTACAGCAGCAAAAGTTCTCTTGATGTCAAAGGAGTCGACAAAAGCAGAATAATTCACCCAGCGTCTATCACGCCTATGCTGAGACTAGCACAGACACACCAGGTGTGTGATTAGAGACAACCGATATAATTTATAGGTAATTTAATAAAATGTGATAAAATTTACATTAGCGAGTAAAAAACGCGGGAAAGTAGCAAAGTTTAAATATCGAGAAAAACTTTTAAAATTTTCACTGCACAAACGTCCGAAATGTATTCGGTCTAAGCTGAGTTGTTGGTCGCAGGTATAAAAACAAGCTTACGTTTTAAAAAAAATCAAGTCCAAAAACACGAAAAAAAGCTCGTAATGCATTCGTGCTGGGCGCAACATACACACACATATATATATACATATAACAAATATTTGGTAGTGTCGTCCAACATGGGACATGAAAAAGAGGATTTGAAAATTTATCTCGAAATATTTTTAGGGCAAGTACGAAGTTAATAAATTAAAATAGGAATACACATCCATCATTTTTTTATACGAGTATATATCTTGAAATATGAAAAAATGATTTTTTTAAATACATCCATTCATTTTGTATTCAATCAATTCTAACCGTTATGACCTACGAGTGCTCTCCATAGCTTCCGGTTCTGAGCTATAGTGACTGCTGCTGCTACCATACCGAATTGATCCCGCAAAGCCATCAGTTCAACGGGTACGCATTTTACCTCTTCCTCTTGTACCAGGTGCTTTACCGAGTTTATTTTTACGTCTAATTTGTCGGTTAATAAGTAAAAGGTAGCTTATTGGAAAAGTAAAAAAGCCGATGGAAGGGAATGGTAAATAACCCTGTATTGACTTGTCGAGGGAACGTCATTTGGATGGTTCTCTGTCAATTTACAACGTGACGAAGATCGCTTAGGGGCGACGTCATCTACCAACTTTCGAAGTTGAGAAGTCTTTATTTTAAAACGCGTAGCGGTATTTCAACGCGATCCGAGAGATCTCCTTTTAAAAGGCGTCGTAAAATTTTCCGGACGTTTTTACATCCCGCGATATTTAGTATCCGTTTCTTAATATCTCGTTTTTAAAAGTTTAAAACGACGCAAAAGTTTCCACGGAGCACTTAGCCTGGAAGAGATGTTGTTAGTGCTGTTGCTATTAATGTCCGCTTTCATTGGTACAGCCTTATAGTTTATCATCATTTTTCTTCATCTGGGAGAATATTATTATAAAAATATATTTACCGAAGCGGTAGGCGCGATGATCGAGATATATTTTAATATTTTATTATTTACGCGAAGGTAAAAAATATCGAACGTAAAAAACTGTATCTATTACTTGAGTTTTTTTTGGTTTAAATTTACTAATAAAATACGACGAGCATTATACTGCAACACTATTAAATTATTAAATTAATATAAAATAAAAAAAAAACACTTATACAACATACATGTATACACTATGATGTGTTTACTATTATTAAATTAATATAAAATAATAATAAAAAAAAAACAACACTTATACAGCATACGTGTACACCATGATGAATTTACTTTTTAATAGATTATATATTCTTATAATATAGAGATATTGTTGGCACCTAGATCCCACGTCGTGGTTATCAAGTTATGGTGATTTCTTTCTAATAGATAGATTACTGTTTATATTTTAATTAATGAAACATGTTTGAATTGGACGATTAATGTGTTATTTATATTTAATATATGTGAATTAAACGATGTATGTTGTATCTCGTGTAAAGCCAATTTTAATGATTTTTAATTTATACATATATAATACGAGAAAAAGAAATTTTAATCTTTTAATCATATGGCGATCGAGAGAAATTTTAATGTTTTAATGTATATATATTGAGATATCCGCCATCGTGAAGGCGAATTTATTGTTTTAAATTAAAATAATTTTCCCTTTTTTTAAAAAGAATAATTTATTCGTTTTTATTTATTATTAAGCGTACCCGCTCGGTCGTGATCGCCGCCATGCAAAGGGAATGAACTTACGAGTTAGAACGTAAAGCAGCCAGTCTTATAAAATTTAAAGTTTAAAATCAGTTGGCTAGGCTTTTATTAACATAAATTTATTACATATACAAAAACATAAAACATATAATAAATTTAGTAGAGAACACATATTAAATTCATATAAATTTATTCATATATATATACTAGCTGACCCGGCGAACTTCGTATCGCCCCACAATCAATAAATGTAGAAATTTATTAGCTGAAACGCGGTTTTTTCGTTTCATCCGATAGATCGCTTTATTGTTAATCATGTGAATCATAATTATTAACAAAAATCAGTTTTATTTTCATTGTAGTGCTTTGTGATATACGATGTTTTTCGTTTGATTATCTGGCGCATAGACAAACAAATCTGATGGTTTTCCAACACGGGAACAGGCAACATACAATTGACTATTTGAGAAACATGGGTTTTCCAAATTAATACCACAAAACACTTAATGATTGCCCCTGGGACTTGTTTATGGTCACAGCAAAAGTAAGCCGCACTAGAAACTGTAGTCGTTTAAACTGAAATGGCACATCAGTCGGAATCATGGGATGCGCGGTATGAGAACATCTTCTCCTTTATACTTTCCCTTTAGTATAGTTGCTTCTATCACGTTGTTTAGTAATTTTTTTATCGCTAAACGTGTGCCGTTGCAAAGACGCGGTTGGTTGATATTTCGCAACATTATAACTACCGATCCAACCTTTAATTGAAGATTGTGAGGTGGCAATCCTGGTAAATCCAGCGAGTTTAAAAATTCCGGTGGATAGTTGATTACATCATCTTGGTTAGTAGCTGAATCAACTGATTTATATATCCTCGATTCGACTGTAATTTGTTCTTGAATTTTGAAATTTAATTCATTTACATCTATGTTTTTTGCAGCCAATATCCGGCGAACTTCGTATCGCCCCACAATCAATAAATGTATAAATTTATTAGCTGAAACGCGGTTTTTTCGTTTCATCCGATAGATCGCTTTATTGTTAATATAAACACGAACACGATTCAGTAATAGCCATATAAACACGAACACGATTCAGTAATAGCCAATTATTTCTTCTAAAATTAAAAATAATATCATATATAAAAGTAAATGTAAAATAACTGGCTATAAATATATATATTTACCCCTTCAGCCCCCCAACCACTCAACCAATCATGGTTTCTGTAATTTTCAGCAACATCTGGAAACACCTTCTGAATAAGTTCATCTTTTGATCGAGTTAATTGACAAAAACTTTCAGGAAAGTTAATGCAGCCAGTCAACATGTCTCTAGGAAATTTGCCATTACCAGTGTCAATGAGTTTGAATGTTAGACAAAAGTTTTAAAAACCTTATAAACACGAACACGATTCAGTAATAGCCAATTATTTCTTCTAAAATTAAAAAGAATATGATATATAAAAGTAAATGTAAAATAACTGGCTATAAATATATATATTTACCCCCTTCAACCCCCCAAACAACCTGAAATTTTTTACGAATTTTAATCACTTCAACGAACATTTTTAAAAAAAAATTGGCCAAATTGGTCCAGGCGTGTTTTTCGTTACGATCGATAGGTATCGAGCTACCCTGAATCTTTTTTTATATATAATTAACATTGGCCCGAGCTAAATGCATTGTAGCATCGGCCGGCCAAAAATCGCCGGCAGAATTTTTAAAAATCGAAAATGAAATTTTCAACTCGCGATTTCTCGATACCGGTTAATTTTTAAGACATTTATCTAATAACATAGATTATAGATCTCCACGTCTACTTTCTTTTAAGACCAACCCAAACTCTTTAGCTACCATAGAGGCTTCAAAAAGGGCCTAAAACCACAAAACCTTTTAAGCCCGATTTTCTCGGCGATTATTCGATATAAAAATACGGCAATACCATCGTTAGACGCGTTTTTTAATGACGAATAACTTTCATTAAAACACTATTTCCAAAATTTTGAATCGTTCGCGAATTATTTCGAAAAAATCGAAATTTCGAAAAAATCGCCGAAATTTTCGGATCGGGTTTGAAATTTTTTTTCTCGGTTTTTTCGTTTCATCCGATAGATCTTATATAGTAACGACTATTTGTAAAGTCGGAATCGTTTAAAAATGTTTACGTCGCTCGCTATGCCTTGCCAAAGGTGGCAGGTCATCGATTTTCAAAAATTCGTAGCTCGACACCTATCGATCGTAACGAAAAACGGTTTTCTGTTTCGTATCGGTCATTTTAATATCTACCAAATCGATTCTATCGAAATTTTTTCAAAATATTTAAATAATTTACCACCCTTCAACCCCTAACTTCCCTGAAATTTTTTTTTCAAATTTTTCTCGCCGTAAAAACCATCCTTGAACTTCAAAGAACATTTAAAAAAAAATTGGCCAAATTGGTCCAGGCGTTGTTGAGTTATGCGGTTACAACGTTTAGCGATTCATTTTTATATTATAGAAGATATAAACAAAATTTGTACAACCTGTCGGTATACCGCAGGTTAGGAACGGTTGCGAGGTGAAGGCATATACTATCCACTGAATAGCTGTTCCTGATCCATTGGATGACCGTACTAATTTGACGTCATTAGGCAATTATTAAAATAATAATAGTCCCTATTTGTAATTTATCTATTTCGCGAAGTATTTTCAAAATTTATTTTATGACTGGAAAAGACTAGTACATATTTTATTTTATTTATTTATTTTATTTTATTTTAAACATTTTACGTCTTTCCTCTTCGAATGTTACTAGAATGGTCATGACATACGACCAAAAGAAGCGTAAAGATAAAAAAAGCGAATTTTCTATATGCATATACACACACATATATATATATATATATATATATATATATATAGGGAATAGTTGACGAAAATTTTGATAACGACTAGATGTTTCAACGTGTATCGAATTCTACGTGGCACCTATTCATGACTTCTTATTCGACTATATCTAACTTACGTACAAATGATTAGGTTGGCTGCTGTTCTTTATATCTTCGAAATTCCCCAGTACTGTACTAACAATTCGACGTATATCTGAACTTATTCTCGAACGTCGTTATCTGTTATTGTATTTATTATTATTATTGTTGTATTGGGAAATTTCATACTTGAAGTTTATCTATTTTGTCGATCAGCCCATATATATATCTTCAATGTATATAGTTATTATAGACATTCTGTTTGAATTCTATTCTTTCACTTATTTATTTAATTCAATCATATACCTCTTCACTCTTAAAACGTTATAATACACAAACAAACACAGTCACTCAAAATGTGCATTACAATTGTCCGCCAATGCACACATATACACACTAGCTACGCTGGAAAATACTTACATAATCCTACACACGAACTAGAAATACATGCGTACACTAGTATCCGGTTAAAAATATTTCAAACGTATTATAAGAATGAAAAAAGTTCGCATCGTCTCAAATCTTAATATAATTCATCATCAACGTCGTATCCTGACTAGAGCCATTATACATTAATATTTACATACAAAATGGGCTAATATTCGAGGCGTTAATTATTTGCAACGCGTAAGTGCGCGCATATAACGTTGTAGGGAATTGGATGCCACTACGTAATTAAAAGTTACGTAATAACGGAAAACTTTATCCAACTTTAATATCGCAGTTGGTTTCCAACACCGACCATTCAGGCGACAGTCGAGCACTCTACTCTCTTCTTCTTCCTTTTTGCCTCGAGAGATCGTAGTGATGTTAAGAAACATATGTTATTAATCTCCATGTTGGCCTGTTCTGAGCAACAACGCTTCGTGCATGTTTAATCCAATTAACGATTCTAACTGACCAGCCCAGGACGTTCTTGATCTTCCTTTTTTTTTTCGCCCGTTCACTTTTCCGATGATTATTGGACACGTTGTACAGAATTTATATCTCTCGCAATACCTCCAAAAGAAAACCGAGAAATCTTTTTTCTATTCTATTTGATAAACACCTATATATTTTCAGCTTCTGGAAAAAATGTTCACTAGTTTTTTCGGTTCATCCACGATATTCTTAATAGCTTCCTATATGTCCAGCTTTCAAACACGTCTATTCCGCTGACACACTCAGCAGTAAAATGGACCATGTTTCGCACGCATAAGTAGCTATTGGAAAGACTAGACAGTTTAGTAAATTCAACTTCGTATTCAGCGTCAGTGCTGTATCCTCTCAGATCTTTCTTAGTCTAATTTGTAGCACTGCGCGCTAATGTTAATCTGCGTTTTACATTCGGTAAGCAGATTCCACTATTAGTTAACATTGATCTCAGATACACAAATTTATCCTCAACGTCTATTCCGTCTATACTACTTTGCTCGATCCTATCATTTATATCTATTATCGTGATTTTAGTGTTAGTTTTGTTAATTAGCAATCCATTTACATTGGTTTTCTAGTCTCTCCGTGAATTTAGCCATATTTTCTTCGGAACTGCTAATGATAATTTTTGTTCGGCTGAATTAGAGTATGCAAAGACCGTTAGTCCCATTTCGTTTATGTGTTTTTTTTTTTAGTTTTTCTGACAAAATTTGTTAATATTCAAAATTTTTGTTATTAATAAAGATTTCGTAAAAACCGGTATGTATGCGTAATTCTTCTAATTTTTCGTACATTCCCGAGTATAATATGTTTCATTAGATTAGACGCGAGAACTGAGCCTCGCTGCAAGTATTAAATACTTTTGAAGTGAAACTTCAATTGGTTCGTTATATATGGTGAGTTAATCCGTAAAACGAGCGAGCAAGCCAGAGGCTTACACATAGACAGACCTATTACCACGGTGTAGTCGATCTCCTCCTCTTTTTCCCGCATGCTGTACTCATATACGTGTATATTCAGTTTACATAACAAACACGTGCAGAAATTATGACAGGCATGCATCTATCTATATATATATATATTTGAAGTTACAAATTTCACAGCGGGCGGTGGAAAGAAAAATGTTAGGGGGGGTTACAAAATTTGATAAAATAAACACGTCATTAAGAGCACAGTCAAGAACAGATGACCAGATAGCGAGAAAACTAAAATGGACTTGGTGTGGTCATGTCATGCGGAAAGAAGCAGATAGGTGGCCCAGAAAATGTATAGAATGAATTCTGTTAGATAGGAAAGGAAAAATCAAAAGGTTAAAAATACAATGAAAGATGATATCGTCAAATATGCGGGGGCCAGTTAGATGCGGAAAGTAAGATATAGATCGTTTTGGAAGCAAATGGTTGCTGAATATATATCTTTAAAGTAAAAGAAAAAAATATTTTGTATATGTATTTTTGGTGTATTCAAATGAAATAAAGGATATTTCAGTCGTTAAGCATAGCGAACAGCGTCGTGTTCCTTTTAAATCGTGAGTGTATTGAATAAGCGTCTTTTTGGAAAAACGTATTTTAGTTTCACTCGATGTTTTTTATTTATAATTGGAATTTCTGATTTTAATTATATAAATATAGATAGAGAGAGAGAGAGAGACATTTTTTATAAAGAATTAACAATACAATTATTAGTAAAATTCATCTGTTTTAATAATTAATAACAAATCTTTTCGGTAGTTATACTATTTTCAAGTCAAAATAATAATAAATGAATTAGGTATAATAACAACAAGAAAAGTAATATATGAAAAATATATAACGTAACTTAAATAAAATTTAGCACATCTGGTTCAAGACAAATGCTTGTCAACGGATATTATAAACCCGCTTTTTGCACATTAAAAATTAATTATATTCTATAATATGGTCTTTAAAATTAAATTAATCGTCAAATGTTATTAATGCATTTAATAAATTATTCTTATTTCTTAATTTTAATATTTCTATTGTTTTTTTTCTGTATATGTAAGATATTATAATTTGGGTTAATATTATTAATTTCGCCATTAAATTCTTTACAATATTTACTCATATGATGAACATTGTTTTTATATGAATTTAAATGCTCGTTAAGTGTAAGTTTAAATTATCTAACTGTTTCTCCCATATGTATATATATTTATTATTTCGAATTAGCCACTGATAAACTACCGTTATCAAACTGGTCTTGCCATTTTTCTTCCTTTTTTCCTTCATCCTTTCACTGTGGCTTTTTTTTCCTTCTTCGGTCCACGAAATACCAGTTCTTCCTCCTTGCTTTTTCGCGAATTTTTTAAAATTAAATAGTTTCTTCTTTAATATTAATCGCTGTTCTACATCTTCAGGCATAATATTCAGTTCCGCCATGTCATTTTTAGTTTCTGTGTACCATGTACCATTCATTTTTAGTTTTCACATGTACTTAAACAATCTCCCGGTGAGCCTGCTGGCCTCCATCCTTTGCATATGTCCATAATATTGAATTATTTTTTCCGGATCACGGTAGTAATTTTTTCCACATGTTGGTATATTTCTTGATTACCTGATTTTTATATATTTTTCACCTTGTTTTACTGGTCCAAGTCTTCTTCTTACGATCTTCCTTTCTGCGATTTCAAGCTGTTCATTTAATACTTTTGGTTCATTTTTAGGCGCTCCGCTGCATATAACGCCTCTGTCCTGATCACAGTTGTATAATGTCGCAGTTTAGCATTTCTTAATAAATATTTCTTATTATATACTTCTTTTGTTCGACAAAATGCTGCTTTCATTTGATTGATTCTGTATTTGATTGCTTCTTTTTCTGATGCATTTTGCTCGATTAATACTCCCAGATATTTGAATTTATATATATATATATATATATATATATATATATATATATATATATATATATATATATATATATATATAAAACAATTGTTACAATTTAATTTATGAACACTTGAATTTTTAAATATATTTCTATCATCAATTGTGTCATTGTTAATAGTGGTTAATTATTACTTACCGCTACCTGCATATTGCACTTTTTAAATATTTTTCATATTTTATTTGTGTAACTACTTATATAATTAATTAACACTAGATAGTTCTTTTTCATTCCTTCTTTATATGACTAAAATAACATTTACTCTGTAGTGTTTTTTTAAAACTATGTTAAGGACTATATTTATTATTTATTTATATTTGTTTTATAATGTTTTTTCTTTCTTGATTTAGTTTATCTATATCTTCTAAAATTGTTTTCGCTCTGTAAGTATAACATCTTAAACTAATTTATGCATTTTTAGATGAAATGAATCGTTACGTATTATTGTGTCTCCGCATGTAGGTTTTCTATTGATATATTTACAAAGTACTTAGCATTAAGTAATAGTAAACCATAATTAACATCTGTTAACGATAACATAGTAGAAAAGGTACAAATATATTAAAAGTACATATGTTTATAAAATATATCTGAATAAATATATATATATATATATATATAAGAAACAGGTAGACAATTTCAACTCGCGTTTAATGAATATTTAAATTATTATAAAAATATAGATAATAAATTATTATATGGTAAAGATTGCGAAGAATTTAATTTTAAAATTAATAATATCAACCGAAACCACAATACTTTACAAAGAAAAACACAAAGAAAAGTATCAGAAAAATTAGGAATGTTAAAATTAAGAAATGAAAATAATTTATCATAATAACATTTGTCGACGAATTCGTTTTATATTATTGAATATACTTTCGTACTTGGTGTGGAAAATTGCCGTTTAAAATATACAAGTATCTGTTGATAAGCATCTCAGCCTTGAAAACTGTTAAACATTATTTATTAGTTAAGTATATATTTTTCCTATATTACCTATTTCTTATTTTTGTTGTACGTAATTCATTTATTATTATCATTTTTACTTGAAAATGGTATAACCGCTGAGAAGCTTTGTTATATAAATTATTCACAATTTGTGACTTTTACTAATAACTTTATTGTTTGTATTTTTATTTATTTGAAGGTCGACAGTTCTTTTAACTCTACTCCTCCAGTATAAAATAATTCATTCGAACAATGTACGCTTATATTTATAAAAAAAAAAAAAAATTAAACTATAACGCTGCGACTGAATAAGTATAAACGCACGATACTTATAAGCGACATTTGAACTAGAGATTAGTAACTCGTGAGTGAGCTGGTTTTTAACAGTTACTCTTCTAACAGTTCTGAGTTTCGATACGTATAACTCTGGAAAAATTAAAAACCTATTCTTTTAATAACAGATTCGTCGTGTAATTATCGCGAATGAACGAATGTTCTTTGAATTCGTGTAAAATCGGATTTATTCGAGTATTTCCGTGCATAAACAAACAACACGTCTGACTAACAAATACGTGATAAAGACGGGCAAAACGATTCCTCACAGCCACTGGGTCCGAACCGACTCTCTCTCTCTATAGTAGTGAATAATGAAGCAGTGTCGTAGCCAGGGGGTGGTTTTGGGGGTCTGAACCCACCGTTGGAATCAATCTGATAATAAGAAAATAATATATACTTGTTGTTAAATGCAGTTTTGCATTTGTTAAAACTATTTTTTTTTATATTTTCATTTAAATTTCGTTGTTTTTGAAGTAAATAAATAGCTTTGTAATATAGGAGGTACTAGAAGAATTTTGTAGAAAAACGCAAAGAGAATAGATTTTAAATTTTAAATTTAGTTAATTATTACTATGTATTATTTCTTCAAAAAATATAAAATCATTATTTATCGTGTTTTTTTTTTCACGGAATTTATTGTACTTTGTAACCAGCTCCTTCTGTCCTCAATAAGATACTATTAGTGTGTTCCAGTGACGTTAAATATTTCTGCCGTCTATTGTTTCCTAATATAATTACATATTCGACGTCTTCTGGTGAGTTGGATTGATTAGGGCTTGGGGTTTAAACCACTTGAGTTTTGGTTATTTACTTAAAGTTCAATTTAACTCGGGTTTGCTGTTATAATTTAGTTTTGTTTGAACTCCCCCTCTTCAACCAAGTATGGTTACGCCACTGTAATGAAGTACACAAAGTACTTTTGCAAAGAATGATTCGTTCTAATAAAACAACAGATTCATGCTACTTAATACATCTGAAACTGATATTTAGAATTAAATCTCAAACCGACTCTCGAGAGTTGGTTTTTAAAACCTGTTCTTTTAGATGAAAAGAACCATAAGAATCGATTCAGTAAAAGAGTTGTTACGCTCGACGATGATTCGAACGAAGCAAACGAACAATAATTATAATATCAACGGAAATTAAATACGTTTTCGCGAAACAGGAAAGCGACGGGTTGACAGAATAATCGTGAATTTTTATTTACATTTAAGAAAAAATCCTTTAATTAATTTTCGGGGTTAACGGCAATCGTGTTGCTGGGTTCATCATTGTATTTGTTTCATATTTTATTATATTTATTTATATCCGGATTTACAACCTAATATTATATATTATATATATATATATATATATATATATATATGTATGTGTGTACGTATATTACTCGCAGAAGCGTATAATACATTTTTCATAATTTGTTCCTTCGTTTACCAGCCTAAAAATAACTTCAGGAGATGTTCTATTACGATGTTGCAATCCTCCGTAATACTACCTACTTGCGACGACTGTATTGTAAAATAACAACGCTGAAAATATGGTTCCATCATCTGTGTTGTTGGCTGTTTAAACTGCGTTTTCCCTTAAAAGTTGTAATAGAAAGTAAAAAACAAATTTTAGCTATTCTTTTTTTACGATAAAACTTATGGTAGTATAGCGAATGATTCTACTTTTGTTATATCGTACGCGTGGGTGTTTCGGAGGATTTAAAGGTCGAAGACATTTCCACTAGTTACTTGGATAATTTAAGAAAAGAAAGTCGCTGAAAAAAAATCATAATATGCGTGTTCGTATTGAATAATAACAAAAATTATAGCCAGATTAATAAATCAAACGATTCGGTTTATGATTTTTGCATCTTTGGAACCGACGGTCAAATTTCGATCCTAAAAATCTCGATTAAGGCACTGCTACACCATTCTGTGTGACATTATTGGCGCGTTCTCCTGCGTTGTCTAAAATTAGTGCCTTGAGTGCTAACCCATTTTGTACACAATAATAACGTAGAATGGTATGCTCACAATGTTCGATAACAAGCAATAAAACATAATAGTGATGGTGTATAACATGAAGATAATCGTTAATCCGTCTTGCTTACATATATATATATATATATATATATATATACATATACACACACGCATATATATATATCGAAAAGCATATAAATGCATTCGAGATAGTAACATGATTACATATTGCGGACATATAGCGAGAAACATCGATTCAATGGAACGAACAATAATACAATACACGCTGGATCGATCAAGTAAAGGCGTCAACACGATATACTATGTCGGAGACGTTTCAAAATTCCAATAATAGATGCTTATGGAGAAAAACTATAATGCAACATGAATAATATTACATGGTGTCATCACGTCCTTACGTAGGACAATGGACAGTGATGATTGTATATATATGTGTATGTATGTATGTATAACTATCATAAATTATCAATAAAGAGTACTCTCCAAAATTTGGAGAATTAATAACGGACTCCTGCGGTGATTGATCGGTCAAACTTTTACATCTAATTCCTTTGCACAAATGTGACCTATGAATATCATCAGGGTTGGTGAAATTTAACCCACAGACCAAAAAGTAGACCATTCTGTTTTTTTTTTTTTTTTCTATGTTTGCAGAGCTCAAGTATTTCGGTCTACACTGTGCAGACCACTCATATTCAAGCTTTATTATCTGAGGATACCTATATTCATTTGAATTCAATTTGCTGTTTTTCAGTACTCGTTGCACAAAGCTTTTTCTGTCTCCAGCGAAGACGTCAAATTCGACAATTTGGTCGTAAGGTTTTTTTTAGGAAGCTTATAATTATTAATTTTAATTAAATGCGTGCACAAATTTAAACATTTCCAGTTGATCAACGTTTGTATATTTTCAGATTTATCTTAGTTTTTAGATTGAACATTTTTGTTAACACAAATGATTGTTCACTCGTATATGATGTAAGTTCATCGTTGCTACCGAACTGTATACGGAATTCTTCTAATTTATAATTCAACTGATGTAGGCGGTTGATCATAATGTCACTGGACGATAATTTCGATAAAGTGAAAAGGAAATTAAACAGCACGATTAGATGAATAATCTGATGCCAAGCCCGAATAAAACGCAAGTCTTCCGTTTAAAGTCCGCCATGGCAAAATCAAAATTAATAATTAAATAACAGGATACAGAGCTTGGACATAATCATTATTAAGTGCCACCTCCGTGTGCCACCTCCGTGTGCCACCTCCGTGTGCCACCTCCGTATCAGGGGCAGACGACTACTTAATACATATTTTGTTGTACAGTGTAAGTAGCGTACAAGGCAATCGGCGGTAGTGCAGATAGACACACGCACCCGGGAGAACTAATTGTAATCGCGCTTTGTTGTCACGACACAACCGCGCGTGTGTTATTATTACTAACGCTCATGTGGTGTCGTGCGCGGTGGTATGCCATTGCCTTCCACTCGATAATACTGGGATTATTTATATTTTCATTTTTTTAAATAATACATTAAGTATTTGTCGACGTGTTCGAAATTTTTCTTCATTTTCACGAAACTTTTCACTAACGTTTTCTGAAATTCGCTCTAATATAATAATTTAGTTCTATTTTAATAATAATAACAGTTATTATTATTATTATTATTATTATTATTAACGATGATGCTAATAATAAAACGACGATATGATGATAATAATGACAGTATAGCGTCGTTAATTATTATTATTATTTAAATTAATGTGCCGTATACAGCAACTAATGGCTAGAGACACAGAGGACGTTAATATTAGCGATGAAAACAACAACAAAAAACCAAAAAAAATGATACTGATTAAAACGGTTACTTTGCAGGATAAGAATATCGTGGGTGTCTATATACGCGTGTATATTAAGTTAATAAAGAGAAATCGGTAATATTGCCTGGGACAAGGAGATAGTAGAAGGTTTCGATTATCGATTGCATTTCCGTTAGGAATTGCGTTGAATTATGTGATACTGGAATAAAAAGCGGAACCTCTACCGAACCACATACGAAGGGACTATTATGGCACTTTGCTCATTAATCATAACTTTCAGCTGTAACAGCTATTAGCTCTACTGTTTAAGTTTTGCAAACCCTTAAAGCTATTATAGAGTAATCGACATGAACGTATATATACATATATATATATATACATATATATACATATATATACATATATATACATATATATTATATAGTTCGTGTGCTTTCGTTTCGAATCATACGTATACTAGTGTGCGTGTCCTATAAAATAGACAAACAAGAAACGATGGTCAATGGGCCTATTTTCTGCCAAAGAACATTTTAGCTCATTTTACACAATTTATTTCTCGTGGTTTCGTACAGGTTTCTTCTATATTTACCCCGACGTATTCTGATGATCATCGATGATGTTCACTAATTACACGAGACTATGAAAAAATTGTCAGATATTTTGGTTGTTACGTGCATAAACATATATATATATGTATAAAAATTGCAATATGCCGAAGACATAGATTAAACGTTCCTAAGTATTAAAAACAAATAAATAGAAAACCCGTTTAAATCGACGTAAATTCTAAATCTGGTAAATGGATATTTAACGAGCGATTAAAATAAGAGGAAAAGAGATGGATGATAGGAAACGCTAGGGGAGAAGAAAGATGATATATGGGAAAAATATGCGGAAGGTAATTAACGGTTCGATTTTTTATACATACGTATAACCGGTAGGTTATATATATATATATATATACATATATATATATATATATATATATATATATATATATATATATATATATATAATGGAAATAAAAATTTTCTCTAGTGTTTTATTGGTCACGGGTCATCCATATTTAATGACCGTAAGTAGATATATATAAAAAAAATAAAATATAAAAATATATATAAAATTTATGTGAACGAAAAAAAATATCTACAAACTAAATAAATTGCGAGGAAATACTTAAAATGAACAAATACTTTATTAGAAAAAGTTATTCAAAACTTATGTTGCTAACGATTTAATTGTGTACCACCGGATACATTCTTATCACAATAAACAAAATTACTTTATTATAACTGAAAGTAAGAGTATGTAAAACCGTTGCTGATCTGTCATCCGATCATGTCCCCGTACTTGTAGTACTAGACGTGAATCCCAAAACGGTATCTAATCAACAAAAGTTGGTTAATAAAACTACGGATTGGAATCTTTTTTCGGAAATAATGGAAAATAACATAAATCTCAAAACTAAACTCAAAAGTAGTGATGATATTGAAATAGCTATTCAAAACTACACCAATCTTGTCGAACACGCGTGCAACGTATCCACTAATCACAGTGTTTGATAAACACACATAAAAATTATTACGTTCCACTTCAAATAAGGAAGTTAATACGAGAAACTCGAGCAGCTAGACAAAAATGGCAACGAACTCGTTATCCATCCTTAAAAAAATTGTATGTGCAACTACAGATAGAACTAAGAAACAATATTCGTCCGTATAAAAATGATACTCTGTCTCAGCAGCTAGATTCTATGAACACCGATAATAGATCTCTGTGGAGAAATGCAAAACAATTACTGAAGGAAATAGACGAACCATTCAATATAAAATTCAACAATAACTGAGCTAAAATAGATGTAGAAAAAGCGGACGTGTTTGCAGAACACCTTGGGCGCAGTATTTAGTCTGCATCCTGACCATTCCAACAAACAGTTCGTCATCACACAAACCTTACTAAATGAGTACTCTAATACTGAGGTGTCTACCAAATTCTTTACCCCTAAAGAGATATTCGAAGGTATTCAGAAAGTGCCGTTGCGAAAAGCTGCAGGGTTAGATAGGATCAATGGGGAAATTATCTCGCACTTACCTAGAAAATCGGCAATTCTATTATGCTACATTTTTAACGGCATTCTGCGGACTGGATTCTTTCCTAAGTCGTGGAAGAAATCAGTGATAATTATGATTCGTAAGCCCGGTAAGCCGCTAACTGATGTAGCCTCTTACAGACCTATTAGTCTACTGAGTTCGCTAACTAAAGTCTTAGAGCGACTGATTTTAAATCGTATTCGTCCGATTATAAACAGTAATAAAGTGATACCAAACCACCAGTTTGGTTTTCGTGCTGAACACTCCACGATCCAGCAGTGTCATAGGCTGGTCGATGCTATTTCTTCGACGCTAGAGATAAAAAGAAGTATGTTCCGCCGTTTTTTTGGACGTCGCCCAAGCGTTTTTGATAAAGTTTGGCACCCTGGACTACTCTTCAAGTTGAAACAGATACTTCCTTATGATCTCTACGTGTTACTATTTAACTGACAGAACATTCGTAGTCAGGATCAACAACTCTTATTCGAAGGAACATGAAGTTTTAGCATCGGTTCCGCAAGGTAGTGTACTTGGACCCCTTTTATATACGATATACACAGCAGATCTGCCTACCTGTAATCAAACAATACTAGCCACATTCGCCGATGACATAGCCATCCTCGCATCGAATTCAGACGTCAGACATGCGCACTCTGCTGTTCAGAACCACCTAAATCGTATAGTTCAGTGGGCCCAGTGTTGGCGAATACAGTTTAATTCACACAAAAGTCAACATATTATGTTTACAAATAGATTAGTTAAGTATACACCTATAATAATTAATAATAACGTAATCCCACAAGTTGATTTCGTACGTTATCTCGGAATGTACCTGGACCGAAGGCTTACATGGCGCTTTCACGTGGCGCAAACTCGTAAAGCCGTCGTTGCCCGTGCCAGCCTGTTACATCCGCTGTTGGGACGAAGGTCAACCTTGTATCTAAAAACTAAAAGGCGTATTTATCTAACAATGATTGCACCAATTTGGCGTTATGGCATCGAATTATACGGATCGACCAGCGCAAGTAATCTGAACAGAATACAGCAACAGCAGTCGAAGATACTTCGCGTAATCACGTCCGCGCCTCCAACTTAACTCTGCATAACGATTTGTACATTCCATTTGTTCGGGATATTTATATTGACCAGTACGAAAAACTGTTTAACAATTTCAAACATAGCAGTAATCCCAATATCGCCAGAATGCACTCATCAGGACTTCCAGGCAATCCACCTAAAAGACTCAGACGAAAATGGTGTCGAGACGCTCTCCCGGTTACTATCTCGCACGATATATTCTTTATCAATCATACATAACTTTATACTTTAAATCACTCTTAAATCATTACTTATATTATCTATCTTATTGTTCGTATCGTAATATTTTAATTTTAACTTTCTATCAACTTTAATTTTAATTTTCTATCCACACCTACTCATTATCTTCTTATCGCAATCTAATGTCTTGTTGGAGACATTAAATTAATACGTATTTTATTGCGATCGCCATTGTTTATGGTAATTGTTACCGGTATAATGTAAAAAAAAAAATAAAAAGTAAATTATGATATATATATATATATATATATATATATATATATATATATATATATGTATATATATTCCAAGGGGGAAAATTGATATAAAAACATACAACTTAAAGAGAAAAAAGTGAGAAATGGTTAAAAATTTAACAAAATAATAATTAAGGTTAAGCGAGCTTATAATACATTATGCTTAAAGCAATACTTAGTATACATAAAATTTTAGTGTTGCCTTTTAATCGTAATTACAGATCGAGGAAACGAGCACGTTATCACGATACGATGATTTATTGAAAAAATCCTTTCGATACTTTTAACCCTTTCAGTCATACATTATTAAATTTTGATACAAAATCGTACATTTTAATAGGGTGTTTATTCTACAGGTAAACTGTAGACAATTTTCAATCTATTTTTTAAAATTGAGTCATTTGACGTCAACCAGAAAGAAAAAAATTTCGCTTGCATTAAAATTTCGTGTACCATATAATGGACATTGTGACTGAAATGGTTGAAATGAAATACTTAATATAGGGTAGTAATTTTAAGTAAACGTGCATTTCATCGACTTTGATATAAGGGGGTATAATACATGTCTTAGACATTTATTTAGAATGATTCGCAGTTTGTTAAAAGCGGCTTTAGATACTGAGCTCCATGCTGAACAGGCATAGGTTATTATTGGTCGGATTAATGACTTAGGTGGGTGTATGGAACAGATGACTTTACTTGTCTTAAGATTAGTATTGTTTACGTGTTTAGCGAACGTCAATGTGCTGTCTAAAGTAATACCAACGTAGCCTATCTGGTCACTCTAATCTACTTCAGCATCTTGAACAAGTAGACTATCTGGAAATGTTGATCTTCTACGGATGAAAAATATGGTCTTCTTAATTTAGATGTACGATATTACAAAATATAGTAAAGCGAGAAAAAAAAAACAAATTTGTCTATAAAGAAATAAGAAAAGAAGGAGATAAAAGAAATTTATTAAATTCGATGATAAATTTTGACGAAGAATTAGTTTTAAAAAGTATATTATAAATTTAATCTGTTTTTATGTTAAAAACAGACTGCAATAATTCTGATCAAATTGTTCAGAAATTCTCCGATTACTTAATGAAACTTACAAAAACATGCTCTCCAGTCCCTCAACGGGTTTCTCAACAGCGAAAACGTGTCCCTTGGTGGAACGGAAATTGCTCTAAGGTGATTAGAAGCAGACGTAGAGCTTTGAAACTGCTCAAGGCAAATCCCAATATTCAAAATTACATAGATTACCGAAAGAAACGCGCACAAGCCAGGTATACATTAAAACAGTTCAAAAAGTAATGTTTGAGACAGTTCACCTCAGACATTACGGCAAAAACGCCACCTTCGGTAGTATGGCATAAAATTAATTTACTTGAACATAAAACAAAGCCTCGTGTACTAACATCTATTTCGATTAATAACTCAATCATCACAGATATAAAGCAGATAGTAGAAATATTTGCTAAACACTTTGCGACAGTATCGAATTCTACCTTACCGTCTAATAACTACTCAAGTAGTCTTCCTGTTTCAATAGATTCAAATGATCTCTACAATTCAGATTTAACCATAGAAGAACTTCAAACAGCCATAAAAAATACGCGTTCTGCAGCTTCTGGACACGATAAATTTCGTATAAATATGCTAAAATACGCCTATGATGAAACAATAGGCTACTTATTACATATCCTAAATAGAATTTGGAAACTTGGGCAATTTCCAAAAACCTGGCGAATAGCTGTTGTGATTCCTATTTTAAAAGAGCGTAAAAACCCAACACAGATAGATAATTATAGACCGATCTCACTTACCACCGTTCTCAGTAAGGTAATGGAAAATGTCATTAATAATAGACTTCAATGGATACTCCATGAACAGAAATTGTTACCAAATAATCAGTGTGGTTTCAGAGCTGCGCATTCCTCATCCGATTTGCTTCTCTACTGACAACATAATAATATATTGCAATCATTCACTCAAAATCAACATACATTGGCCATTTTCTTCGATCCTAATAAAGCATTTGATTCTATACTTCACAACTCACTATGGTGGAACATTCAAGGCCGGATGTTGATTTATATTTAAAACTTTTTAAAGGATCGACAGTTTTACGTCAAATTTGGAGAAGCAACCAGCAAATCATATTTCCTTAGTAAACGCGTTCCGCAGGCATCAGTGCTGAGTCCAACACTATTTAACATTGCATTAGCGTCCATGTTGAAGGAAAATGGGCGGATCTAAATAAAGCGATTAGAGGAGAAATGAGGAATGATATTAGGAACTCTACTCCTTCTAAAAAATTATGGAATCAAGTCCGACAAATCGCGAATAAACGCACAATCGAAACAATAACAGCAATAAAAGCAGGTCCCCGTATTACATATGATAAAGTTGAAATAACAAACGTTCTAGCCGACCACTTCTATCAAGTATCATCTAATCAAAACTATCCTGACGATTTCAGGAAGTACAAAGAAATAGAAGAAAGTACTAATGTCCCCGATTTCACATCAATAACAAACTTCAGCTATAACATTACCATAACTAAAGACGAATTTAATACCGCCCTAAATGCAATGCGGCCCTCAGTCGCCGGTCCAGACGGAATCCACATTTCCATGATAAAACAACTTAATTCATCCTCTAAAGAAGCCGTTTTGCACTTTTTTAATATAATATGGAAAACTCAATCGTTTCCGGAGGCATGGAGAGAAGCTCATCTTATTCCGATACTAAAACAAAACAAGAATGTATTAGACCCGGCTAGTTACAGACCGATCTCTCTCACAAATACCCTGTTACTCGAAAGAATTGTTAATAGTAGATTGCTGTGGCAGTTAGAAAGCTCAAAACTCTTGGATCCCTTACAGTTCGGCTTCAGGAAACAAAGAAGCGCTCAGGATCTATTAGCTAAACTTACAACAGACATTCAAAATAATTTAATAGAAAATAAAACTACAACTGTTGTCAGCTTTGATTTAGAAAAGGCTTTCGATAAACTCTGAAAACAAAGAATTCTTCTCACCCTATATCAGTGGGGATTTAGAGGAAATTTACCGATTTTAATTTGCAACTTTTTACACCGCCGAAAATTTCAAGTAAAGATACATTCTATTTTATCCGATACAAAAATTCAAGAAAATGGTACCCCTCAAGGATCTGTAATTAGCCCTACGATAGCCATGACTAATATTAAACAACATATACCAACTCCAGTAAAGTACTGTATATATGCTGACGACTTATCAATATACTACTCAAATCGGGACTCTAAATTTATGCAACTTTTATTGCAGAATACAATAAACGACTTAAATAACTGGGCTAAATCTCAAGGATTTACTTTCTTCTCGTCAAAAACTAAGCATATAACTTTCAGCAAAAAACGAAATGTAATTACACCAAACTTACACATGGATACAACACAAATAGAAAATACAGATTCACTTCAGATACTAGGACTAATATTGGACCCGAAACTAAGTTTGAAAGAACACATAAACAAACTAAAAATAAAATGCTTGCAAAAAATAAATATGCTCAGAATGTTAAATAATTCATCGTGGGGATCTGACCGAAAAACATTAATACAGTTATACAAATCCTACATTCTAAGCAGATTGGACTACGCTAGTATAATATATGGTAGCGCAGCCTATTCTGCACTAAAAAAACTCAACTCTATTCAAAATCTAGCTATTAGAATTGCCTCGAGAGCCTTTCACACTACCTTAAACACAGCTTTACACGTGGAAGCAAACATATTACCACTCCGATACAGAAGACAAATATTAGCACTAAAATATTACACACAATCAATTTGCACACCATCCAACCCAACATCCCAGTCCTTACAAACGAATAAATCTCATCATACTTTCTTAATCAGGCCAAATGCTTCCACACCCCTATCAGAACGCGTTAACAATACATTAGCAAAACTTCAATATCGATTACCGCAAATTAAAACAAACCAAGCTCCAAAAATACCACCTTGGACAAAGCTTACAATAGCAATAAACACAGAACTGGGAAAATATAAGAAAAATTTAACACCTTCAAATATACTCAAATCAAAATTTTACAACATTCTGGAAAAACAGTACGGCGATTATACACAAATATACACTGACGCATCAAAGTCCACAAACCAAACCTCATCGCCCTATCTTACACCCAACCAATCCCAAGTATACTATCTACCAGAATCAGCCTCAGTTTTTACTGCAGAACTTCTTGCAATTTATAAAGCTTTAAAATACATATGTAAACAAGCGCAACCGAATAAATATGTAATCTGCACAGATTCTTACAGCGCTCTTAAACATATTCAAAAATATGTGAAAAATACAAACTCAGATACTTTCAACCTAAAACACATTATTAACAACCTCATCTCAAATAACAATGAACTTGTTCTTTTATGGACACCAGCCCATTCGGGAATAGCTGGGAATGAAAACATTGATAGAATAGTCAAAACAACTCCTACGAATATAAAAACAATAAAATCAACTCACATTACTGATTTATATACAGTCCTTATACAAAAAATTAAAATGTCATTTCAAAAATTCTGGGAGACCCAATGTACACATACACACCTATATCAGATTAAGCCGAAATTAGGAAACTGGAAAACAACAGGCCAGAAAGAAAGAAAAACAGAAAAAACGCTAGCTCGACTACAGGACACACATTACTTTACAACACCTACTCAATAGGACCCCTCCACCCATCTGCCATGAATGCAATTCACAATTAAATATAAACCACATACTATTAGAATGTACAAAATACAGAATCCAACGTATAAAATACAACCTAAATCATGACGCAAAAAAAACAATACTCGAAGATAACCCGGACAAAATTAAAAATCTTTTTACCTTACAGACACTAACTTAATAAACAGCTTATAATCAACTCTAAGACGCAAATGATAAATCGAGCGTCTATAAATAAAATAAAATAAAAAAAAAATAAAAAAAAGACGTAATACAGAAAATCATCGAATAAAGGGCCAAAAATATTTAAAAAAGCATTGCCATACGGGAGTAAAATATTGGTAAAAATAAAAAATGCTAATGGAAAAACCATAACGAATAAATATAAAATAACAGAAGAAATAGAAAACTATTTTACGAAGATAAATAATACAAAGATACAACCAGATGTAATGGCAAACGTCTGCGAGGATACTCAAGAATAAAACAAGGGAGAGATTGGTGAAATAACTACAGCTAAGGTAACAAATGCATTCCGATCGTTATCAGATGGAATTTTAGTAGAGATGATTAGACACGATGGAAGCTTGATCATAAGTACAATTTGTCAACTTTTCAGTCGATGCTTAGATAAAGCTACAATACCAACTACATGGCCGGAAGCGGAAGTAGTCGTCATACCATAAAAAAGACAACATGCAGAACCTGAACAATTATAGACCGATTAGTATCGCAAATATATAAGCTGTTCACTCGTTTAATTACAAATCGAATAACACAACGAATTGACATCGATCAACCGAGAGAACAGGCCGGTATCAGATCAGGATTTTAATACAAATGAACATTTGTTAACGATCACAATGTTGATACAAAAGCGCGATGAATACGACATAGATTTATACATGGCCTTTATAGACTACGGAAAAGCGTTCGATTCGGTGGAAGTCTGTGTAGTGATAAATTCGTTAAATGATATTGGAATTAATGACAAATATATTAAGATTATTAAGAACGTTTATAGTTCTGCTACAATGCAAGTGAACTTATGGAAGAAAACAAAAAAGATTCCAATAAAAAGTGGACGAGTAAGACAAGGTGATACAATTTCACCGAAATTGTTCAATTCCGCATTGGAAAATGTGTTTAAAAATTTAAATTGGAATGCGAAAGGTATCAAAATTGATGGTGAATATCTAAAGCACATTGCAGATGACATAGTATTGATAAGTTCAAGCGCAGAAAAAAAATACAGACGATGGTAACAGACCTAAATGTAAAATCCAACAAGATAGGGTTAAAAATAAACCTCCAAAAAACAAAAATAATGACTAAAGAAAGGAGAAACAATACAAATAACAATAAATTCAGCGGACATAGAAGAGGTAGATAACCATATATATATATTTAGGTTAAAAAATAACAAATAAAGAAATGATGACGAAACCGGAAATAGTCGCAAGGATATCTTTGTCTCGGCCTGCGATCGGGGAAGTTAAACAGAATACTTCGAAACAAGCAAAAGCGAAAAGGAGATTATATAACAGTCCTTGTGTATGCTGCAGAAACATGGTCATATATAAAAAACAAACATACGGAAGATAAGAAAGACTCAAACTGTATATGAGAGAATGATGCTCAACATCAGATTATCGGATCGGTACAGAAACGCACAGATCGTAGCCCGAAGACATGACAACAGATGGTCAAAGCGGCTCATACAATGGTGGCCGATAAACAAAAGAAGAAACCGGAGTAGACCGAGGACACGATGGCACGATGATATACCGAAGGTAGCCTGGAAGCAATGGTTGCGAAAGGCACAGAACAGAAATGAAAGGAAAAAATTGAGGAAAGCCTTCATCCAGGAGTGGATATATAAAGGCATATCCTTATATCGTGTTATATATATGTGTGTGTAATCTACTTAAGCGACCGAGGTAGTAGAATATCAAATTTTAATTATATTTACCAACACGTATGCAGTAAAAAGCAAATCTCTGAGTTTATAACATTCGAATGGCTGAAATTTTCAACTTATACCGAGGTAAGTATGGAGAAAAAAGCGATAGATAAAAAAGTCGAAATTTTTGCAAAATATTATTGTGACTGTACTCGGGAATGGTGCCTAAAATTTCAAATTTCGTAATTTCCGTACAAGACATTTTTAATTACTCGATATAAGTACGTATCAAATTTTTCTATTACGAGACGACGTTTCCGAGACGACCGAAGCCTTTATTACAAAAAACATCTATTTCTATCTTCCAGTTCGAAAAAGGTGCTACTGTAGGTTGTGAAGTAACTTCGCGTGGAGATAAAATCTACGAGTTTTGATATATATATATATAAATATCGCTTTCCCGAGGGAAAGAATCAATTCGGCGTTAACGGTAATTTTTCCTTTTTGCGATATAAAGGAATAAAATAAGTAAAATTAAAGGTATATTAAAAGAATACTTTTTATCGTATTGTGTTTCTGCGTTCATTTATATTGAAATCGTCGTCGTGGTTGTAGTCGCATCTCTTCGGACAAGAGATAGCGTGCAACTCATATGATGCGATTTCTGGCACATTGTTTCTTTAAAAGTTTTTGCTAAATTCGACGTTATCATTACCAGTCTTCTTCTTCGTTTGCATCGTTTCCCGTTGTATTTTCCCTTGTGTCGCTAACTCGAACATTCCATTTTTCGTATCACATGAGCTATGTACTTCGATTTCCTTTTTTGAATGTTGTCGATCATTATTAATTTCCTTTCTTCTATTTAGGTTAGAACAGTACTATTATGGACGAAGTTTGTCCAGGGAATCTTTAATAATCCGCGGTAACACCGCGTATTCAAAAGAAACTTGTTGTCCGTGTTTCACACGCGTATTGTAATATTGACCGAACATAACAACGCATTATTTATTCTTCAAGCTTAATCTCGAATTCTTTATTGCTTGGCTCAGGTTGTTAAATCTTTCTCTGCCATTGAGGCTACCTAAATATCTTACTTCAATTAAGGTTTCTAATTGACCTCGGTCGAGGTTAATATGCACATCTTTATTTTTTCGTAATTTTTGTTTTTCTAATATTAATTTTCATTTCAAATTTTAGCCCGCTTTCATGTACATTAGAGCTCTCTTTTCGAAGGAGATTGACGATCATATTACTATTCTTGATTTTTGATCACTTTTAATCCTTCTGAAATTACTTCGTTATATTTTTAATCTAGTCTATTATTCTTCTTCCTCCTCCTTCGGATTCGTAACACTTGCGATATTTCCTTGAAAGATACATTGCAATAATTCACGTTTACTACTTCTTATCATATGATGCCGGTATATTCTTTACTCGAGATTTTATCTACGCGCGGTATGTTTAATACACCCATCTATACGACGTTAAACGACCGAATAATGCCTGATTTTCTAATCGTATTAATAATTAAAAACAATTCGAAAAAGATTTAAAATAAAGTTTGTTTTTTTCCGTAAATAGAGGAAAATATTTTTATGTAAATCTCCATATGCCGTTTGTAACTACCAGGGTTATTACAGCATAAGGAGACATGTGTCTAGTTTATATGTACGATGGGAGTCCGCTTTCTCTGGCAAAAGCCTGGATTCCAAAATATTGATTGAGGGTGAGAGGATTTTGTGTATCGGATCCTGTATTTTGTTTTTTAACCTGTTTGTAAGTGTTTGGCAGTTGTAGATTAAGTGTATGACTGTTGATTCTGTTAAGTGTCCGCATACAGTTTGCGGTGGAGGGATTTTGGTATATAGATAAGTGTGTCTGTATGACTTACATGTAGAACCATATTCTTTTCTGCTTGCGCCATTTGGAGGCCACCAACGTTCTATGGTTGATTTTATGCTCCTTAGGAACGTTGTTTGCGAGGTCCAGTCGGTAGTCCATTCCTGTTTATTCATGCGTATGTCTGCTAATGTCTGGTACTGGTGAAAATAAACCGAGCTTGAAGGTATACTTTATCAGTACTGTACATCCCAATGTGAGTTGGGATCCACGGAAAGCGTATTTCACATCCTTCCTTATGTAGTTTGTGTATATTAGTTGTAGCGAGGAGAGGTAGTCTGTTATAATCGATGCTTTTCGATGTGAAAGTACAGCTGATCTGATATACTCTGAATACAATACATAATTGGATGCATGTTTTATTTATAAATCACTTGGATATATTTTTAAAGCGTGGAATGTAGTGATTTTTTAAAAAGAAAAAAACAAACGACAAGAAATTATTAAAAATCACTAAACGTGTTTTATAATACAATCGCGAAGATTGTTTTATCAGTTTAGTTTATAAACACTATTTTATATTGTGCTAATTATTTTTACATTTTATATTCGATATATATATATCGTATATATTTATATATTTCATTTGTACTTTCGCTTGATAATGGCTTAATAGCTAACAGTTTTTTTGATTGTTTTATAAAAAGCTTTTATTGATTTTTACTATTTTCTTGTTATTATTTGGATAGGTAAGCTATGTATATATATTCTACATATATTAGCTTATTGCAAGGGTTATCGACCTCGAGAATTTATTGGCTAACATCGAAATAGTTGAGCATTGTTATAATTTAATTTATCTTTGTCTGGACTTTGTTATTTTTATCTTTCGATATATACCTTCATAATCGCAAGGGAGGTACAGCAAAATAGTACTATAATAGCCAGACCATTGCGTGACTTCAACGTAAAGTACATTACATGACGCCAGCCATTAAATTGTATATATATATATATATATATATATATATAATAACTTTGTGACGGCCATTTTTATTAAGAGGGTTTATTTCTAATAAGAGGTAAACATTAAATAAAGAAAAAAATATGTATTAGGCTTTATTATTAGTAGACGTCGGACGATCAACCGAAATTTTCGTGCAGGTCTTCGCTTTGTTATTAACCAGCATTCTGAAACGACTAATTTAATATTTTATAAATAATCGACTTTATTATTAATTTGTTCTTAAGTTTTCAATTTAACGGCAACTTGTTTCGCTACAATAATACAAAGTACAGAACGATCACTCGTCTTTAATTTTGACGCCTTAATAAACTTTCATATTTTTTTTTATTTTTTTAGCCTAGCATTCAATATTTAGATCACGTAAACGATAGATAAATATTTATAAAATTAAATTAAACTGAGAACTGAAAATTTAAAAATATTTATATAAAACTAGAAGAGAAAAAAATCAAAGGAAAGAGAACATAAAACACTACCGAGCGCCTATGGATGCAACGGTTAACTGAGAATACGATTAATGCTAATGAATTGAAATAGAGTATAAATAAAAACTGTCGTCTGATGATAACAGAAATCAGATTAAAGAGCAAATAATATCTAAAATGATCGATAGGAGACTTGAATCACCTCTATGATTCTTTTGTTTTAATCTTTTAGGTATTTCTTCGTTAAGTAAGTTCGCTGCCAAAGGATTTGGATGGTGTTGTAGTCTTGACTGGTGTCTATGAACTGTCGATTTAATATGACTCACATGTAGTGTAATGTCCTGTTAGAGACATATCACGGAGCAGCAGCTATCAATCGTAGTATTTTATTTTGCCTGCGCTGAATTACTTTAGTGACCGAAGCACGTCCCCACAATTCTGCTGCATATAACCGTATATGCTTTAATATTGATTTATGCAATATTAATTTATTATTAATATTCGACCTGCGAGCGGCCAATATAATTGTTGCATCTTAAGTTCTAGCTCGCTATTCCTAGCTTTTGTATGTTTCAGCAAGGTTAATATTTGATTCGAATGAACACCGAGATATTTAGTAGACTCTCTTTGTACTAATGACTTAGATTTTTATCGTAATTTTTGTATTAATACGCCGTTTGGGAAGGATGATGTGATTGCATTTTTGCTCATTGATGACAATTTTCCATTTATGCGGTTATTCAATTATTTTGTAGTTTCGAACATACTGAGTGCAACTTTTTGAACATCGATGAAATGCCATCACTGCCGTATCATCGGCGAGTGTAGTTAGAAATACGTTTTCACTTATACCATTAGTGAAGAATACAGGAGAGGCCTTACCTACGGCACACTTGCCTGTATTTTGGGTAAAGATGATTGTTTATCATTTATCACAACTCGAAAATATCGTTCATCCAAATAGGACTAGATACTGTTATAGTATTGAGCTGGCAAAGTCTCAATAAGACTATATTAAACGTTTTGAAATGCTCGACAAATTAAAGCGACGCAAACTAAAACATTTCATAATCCAGCGAAATGTAAAAGAAGCAAAGACATGGATATCTCGGTTTTAGTCGAGGTGGTTTGACAAATTGACGATAGAATTAAACCTTTCTACAACTAAATAATACGACGATAGTAAGATGAACCAACGCCAGAATTATTGGAACTTACGATCGACATCCATGAATGAAATGAATGAAAAATTTTTATTATACTTTTTACACATAAACTGAAAACAATTTTCTTTCATAACTTAAAACTAAAAGTACACCTATACATAAACCTTAGCAACTCCACATATGTATAATTACAAAACTTATAATATACTTTTGAAATTATTTAAAGAAAGTAATGTAGGAAAATATGAAAAAACCTACAAGAACAAGAACAATATATTTGCATATTTAAATATTTTCTGTTTACAAAAAAAAGTAAAGTTACCATTCAATAGAATTTTCTGTACCGAATATATCAACGATTCTTTCCAGAAAAAATTAATACAAAATATAATCTTATAAAATATTTAATTATTATTTAAATTACGCCTTATTATAAGATTGCGGGAAAAATTTTTAATACAAAAAAACTGCTCGATTGATTGATAAAAAGTGTATTTACAAAAAAAAAAATAAATATATGTTACAAAAAAAAACAAAAATAAATAATACAACGCATTCCGAACACAGTTCTTACTACGTATACTAGTTTAAAAAGGTATACCCAGTTGCTCATAACTAAAATAAAAAATACGGGAAAAACCACTAACAAAACCCGCATACTGATCATAAAGCTACCTATATAAATTTATAGATATTTATTTTAGTAGGATAAACAATAATTTTTATATGTATTATATACAAAAATAAATTTTGAATAAAAGATAATCCCGGCTGTACATCATAATAGCGTGTGTTTAATTCTTTTGTGTTTGTAGCGCTTATATTTTAGTTGCAAACTTGTACGTGTGTAATCCCCTATATCGTTTATAAATGAGTACTGACTGCAGGCACAGCTATCAAAAAATAATTTTGTTTTTTGTTCGACAACCTCATGTATATATGGTAAGTTCAATGCCTTATGAATGTTCAATCTTTACATAGACTGGAAGATTTAGAATTATTCTGCAGCACATATTTTGTAGCCGTTGTAACTTCGCTAAGTTAGAACGGCTAGTATATGACCATATGGGACAAGCATAAAGCATAATTGTTCTGATTATAGTTTTGTAAATTATTAATTTATTTTCCGAGCTGACATAACAACGTTTATTAAATATCGGGTATAGCTTAAACAGAGCCGCATGAGTCTTAAAACAGAAAACAATGTGTTTAGAAATAATTTAATTTAAAACATTTATAGTTAACGATAGGTTAATAATTACAAGAATTTGTGTTTTAATCTACGCGTAGGTGTTCCATATTGTAATTCCCTATTACCCGAATTAAATTATTTTGACGAATTTTACAGTTTTCATAAAATTTTTTTGATATTTTATTAATAAATGAATATATATGTAAGGAATGTTTAAATGATCGCGTAAACTAGAAATTCTAGTATCATTGTGCAAGAAGTGCTACAATTGGTGGTCTGTCTGTTTATTTTCCACGAGGATTGTAACATTTTCCAGATTCAAAATTATCGACTCGAAAATATTACTACACGGACGTAATAGTCCTACTAGGACACGATCCAATGACGTAATTAGCGCGTCCTTAAGGATCTTTTTATTTTATTTTATTTTCTTTTTCTAAAGTGTTGTAACAAACGAAAAAGCTTTAAGATTAGTTTTTCCAATAATAAAACTACCGGTCCGAGATTGACGTTCCCCGTCTCTCTTATAAATAATTCAGAGAAAAGAAACCGACGACCTATTTTCAACTTCTTTTTTTTTCTACAAAAAAATAATAACGATGACGACGATAATAATAATAGTAATGCTAATCCTAAGGATTCAAGAAATAAAAAGACCAGTTATAGTCTCGTCATCAACGGAAATAATTAGGACGCGCGATAGTTAAATATTTACGAGAACTTCATCGCTAAAGCCGCGTTATATCTATATAGATAGGAGAAAAAACTAAAGGTCGTAATAAAACCTCATTAAAAAATAATAATAAAACGAAGATAAACGATTAAAAAAAAAATGGGCTAACGTTACCGGAGGGCAGAACACGAATTAGACGAGAAGTTGGAATGATGTGTACCAGAGTAAGCTGGAAGATACTTTTATCACAGTTAACCGTGTTGTGTGTGTTACGATCAAGCCTTTTTTTTTCTGTGTGCGAGGACCCGGAATAAGAAACGTTTATTGTAAACGTCGGGCTATTTCTCGACTCTAGAACAGGATACTTAAGTACAACTAGATTCTCTCTTGTACATTTTCTTTAGATTCTTGTACAAACTCGCCCCTTTCGAGTTGCTCGACCCGTTTGTTGTTAAATAGAACTCGGAAATTATTGTTTATTGTTTATTTTTATTTTCAATAATCGCGTATTTTTAAACTTCAAATTTGATTTTATTTTTCGTTCGCGTGTCGCATTAGTGAGTCAAAATCGAAAACGGAATCACGCGATTATCTCTACCTTTTATCGTTCTTCCATTCTTCGCCGCTAGTTCGTGTATTTCAACATATATATATTGTATATACCTCCGTATATACTTAAAAAAAAAAAGTATAAATAGATATACATATATGTCTAATGTTTTTTTTTTTTTTTTTTTTTTGTTTTTTTTTTAATGGGCACAGGATTTTTCACCCAGATTGATATAAAATTATTAAAATGGATATGTTAAACATTAATATTAGTTGATGTAATATAATTATAAATAGCTAAATATACATGAATGCAATTAATAGTAAGTAAGTAAGACATATTCATTGGCAATGGTACTTTGAGAGATATAATTTGATTATATAATAAAGATTGTTGAGAGCTGTAGTAAGAACATTCAAAAAATACATGATCCGCATCTGCTATTTTACTGTCATCGGAAGGATGAGGGCAAAAAGGAGAATTTATAAGATTGCATCGGTATAGGGACGATGGAAGACGATTTTTTCCAAAACGTAATCTACATAAAGTAGTAATGAAACATCGAAGTATGTTACTTGGTACTTTTATATCAGTAAACCATGATTTTATGGGTATTAGAGGTTGAATCGATCTGTAATATGGAGCTAGATAAGGATTGGACCAAATATTATTCCAATATTCTTTATGAGCAAATTTAATGAGGCACAAAAGATCTGTTAAAGGTGTATAAGGAATAAGCACACCGCTATTCGAAGCGGACTTGGCTTCCGCATCAGCAACAGTATTGCCAAATATACCAGAATGTCCAGGAATCCAGGAGAACCTAACAGAAATACCAGATTCTAACAGTGAGGAAACCAAAATTCGGATTTTATATAAATAAGGCGATGCACGGGGATTAAATGAGAGAGATTTTAGAGCGGTTAAACAGGTTTTCGAATCGGTAAGAATAAGAACTGATGAAGCTGGACGTTGTTGATAAACGTATCTTAACGCTTGGTATATTGCCATAGCTTCAGCTGTAAAAATCGAAGAAAAACGTAATAAAACGAATTTCTTAATAATGTTTAAAGAAGGAACTACGAATGCTGCACCAACTTTATTATTAGCCTTGGAACCATCTGTATAAATCGGAAGGAAGCCCGTCCAGTGAGTTGTCAGTAAATTATTTAAAATAGAAGTATTAAAACCAGTAGGAGGATATTTAGACCTATGAAAGGTTTCTAAATTTATTTCTAATTTTATATTATTAATAGAGAATGGATCGGAAAAATAAGGAGAGGGTGACAAAGGAATAATTAAGTTGCGATAATTGGAGAATCGTTTAGAAGATTTACAGAGAATAGGAAGTTTATATGGTGAGAACCTCCATTTGTTATAAATAAATAAGAAGTTATTATATGCTGACTGATATGTGGTTGTGAAACTTTTTACAACAAACTGGTCTGCTAAGAGGTTTCTGCGGATGTGAAGAGGAGGGGTATTAGATTCCACCTCTAAAGCAGCAATTGGAGTAGTGAGAAATGCTCCCAAACAGTAACGGAGGCAAGAATTTTGCAATTTATTTAGAGGATCCAAAGAATTTGACGAAGCATTACCATAAAAGAAACTACCATACTCAAACACCGAACGAATAAAGGATTTATAAAGTAAAATTAACGTTAATGGATCTCCTCCCCAAATAGTATGACTAAGCGATTTAATAAGACCTATGCGTTTAAAAGCTTTTGCGTAAGTATATTGTATATGTAAATTCCAGTTAAGCGTTCTATCCAAAATTATACCTAAATACCGATGCGAAGTACAGAAAGGAATAGTATGGCTAGCGTGAGATAATCCTGTAATAGCGGGGCTTGGTTGTTTATAAGAAAAAACTGCAGAGGAGCATTTATTAAGCGCGAGAGAAAGCCCCAAATCAGCTAGAGCCATAGAAAAACAATATAAAAAATTGTTCAGTAAACTGACACCCTCAGCATGGCAGTGGTGATCACAGTATATGACGAAGTCATCAGCGTACGATAAGATATGAAGATTTGATGCTCGTTGAAGTTGGAATAACGGAAGAATGTATATATTAAAAAGAACTGGACTGAGTATAGAACCTTGTGGAAGTCCAACATATGCATGTCGAACTATAGGTTCAGAGGAAGGATGCACGAAAAGTAGTGTACGATTTGTAAACAACCTGCAGCAAACATTGGCGAAACCTAAAGGAATTCCCAAATCTGTTAATCTGTTATGTAAGATGGGAATAGAAATGGAATCAAAGGCCTTATTAATATCTAAGAAACACGAGATTAAATATTTTTTTTGATAAAAAGGATTTATAAATGTCTGATAATAAATGAGCTATACAGTTTAATGAACTTAGGTTGTTTCGGAAGCCAAATATTCCTAATGGAAATAGATTGCGGTTTTCAAGCCACCATACTAATCTATTTTTAAGTATCCTTTCAAAGGTTTTACGTAAACACGAGGCAAGAGAAATTGGGCGGTAAGAAGGTGATTCTGAAGATATTGAATGAGATTTTTTAATAGGAATTATAAGGAACTTGGTCCATTCATCTGGAAAGTTTGCAGTCTGGAAGAAATTATTAAAACAGTTTAACAAAATTGTAGTTGCAGAAGAGAGGAGATGGTTGAGTATAGTATATGTGATTTCGTCACAACCAGGAGAGGATTTTTTATTAAAGGAAAGTGAACTCATAAGTTCGGGTAAAGTAATTGCATCAGATAGTATAGTTTGAGTATTATTATGACTGGGTGAATAAGAACGAGAAAGTTCGTGCAAGTTTGGAACATAACTCGGGGCTACTGTATTGACAAATTCTTCATACCAGTCAAAATTGTATGATTTGCATGTGTTATTCGTGGAGAGGTGTTCAGCAAATGATTTTGCCTTATTCCAAACATAAGATACAGAAGTGTTACGATTAATCGAACTTACAAATTGCTTCCAAGATTCCCTTTTTTTAGATAAAAGGAACCGTCTCGTAATGGCTTCCTGATTCTTATAAGCAAAGTAATCTGAAATTAGTTTGCTTCTACGGAAACGTTTAAAATATGCACTTTGTTTTTGTAACAATGGTGTGCACGAAGGATCCCACCAAGTAGGTTTACGAAATTTGTTCACTCTAGCCGACCTCCGAGTGGCATAAGAATCTAAAACAGTATGTAAATGTTTGACAAATTGATCGTATACAGTGGTATTAAAGCACGAATTATCTAGTAATGGAATGCATAATGAATCTAGGAAATTTGTGAAATCTACAGTATTTTTGTGAGGGAAATTCCAAGAAGGGAAGAATGAATTTTTATTATTCACCATCCTAGTATGCTGGAAAATAATTGAGGTGTCAATTGGTAAATGGTTACTACCCAGAGGATTATTAATAACGCTCCAGGTACTATTCAATGATAAATTACTGGAGACAAGTGTTAGATCCAAAGCGTTTGCTGATCTATTTAGCGAAGGAACTGTGGTATGACTTCCATCGTTTAATAGTACTAAATTAGAATGATTAATAATGTTTATAATATTTTGGGCAGAGAGGTTGCACCTATTACAACCCCAAGAAGAATGCAATGCATTAAAATCCCCACCACAAAAAATGTAAGCATCGGATGAGATGTTGTTGATAAATGACAGAAATAAGTTTGTATTAAAAAAAGAGGAAGGTGGGCAGTAAAATTTGAAAGTATAAATAATTCTTTAGTGTCGTATTTGATAGAAGCGCAGACACCATTACAGTGACTACCATTTAAAATTGATCGAATATCATGACGGTAATGAGGGATGATACTACGTATTAAAATAGCCGCTCCTCCATAACCATCAGATCTATCGTCTCGAATACAGAAATAACCGTTAAAGGAAAATTTAGAATCTGGATTCAGCCATGTCTCGGAAAGTAAAATAATGTCAAAAGTATTAGTTGCTAGAAAAGATTGAAGGTTAGGTTTATTTATTGAGATACTGCGACAGTTCCATTGTAAAATACGTAGGGTTGAATACATTGTCAATTATGTGGGTGAGTTATTTGATATTATTTGGTAATTTAGTTTTACGTGTATCTGAACGAGTGTTATTAGAAGAATTTGGAAAAACGAATTTGTTAGATTCTTTTGCTTTAGATTGAGATTTATGATTAGCAGAAGATGAGGATTGAGGAGTAGATGAAATAGAAGCTTTTTTAATGGGGGGTGACTTTGTATCATCAGAGGGTGGACCACCAGTAACATTATTTTGGGTAGTAACTGTTAGGGATGGCGATGACGATGTTCTACCAGAAGGAAATGAAAGTAAGTGTTTATAATTTGGATAGGAGGGTGTCACAGGCTGTGAAGGACCTGTATGATTTTGAAGAGATTTACGAAAAAAGTATGACTGAGGGGAAGAATAACGTACTTGACGAGTGTCAATATTGGGGGTGGAAGGTATTGGAGCATGTCGTTGATTAGAAGAAGATGGGCGTTTTGCTATGTCTGAAAAGGAGAAAGCCTCACTAATGTGTCCTGATTTATTCTTACGGATTGCTTCCGATAATGAAATGTTATCATAAGACATAATTTGTTGGATTTGAAAACGTTCTTTATATATAGGACAAGATTTGTCAGTGGCCATATGAGCTCCCATACAGTTAATGCATGAAGGGGCAGAAGTATTTGTATTTGAGCAACTGGAGGATAAATGGCTCTCATGGCAAAATGAACACCTAGGTTTGGATCGACATTGTTGTGCAGTGTGTGAGAACCGCAAGCAATTCGCACACTGTCTTGGCGGCCGAATACTTGGATCTACCTTTAAGCGCAACCGATATAGTGCGACATACTCTGGTAGAGAGTTACCAAGGAATTTAATTTCAACCGTCTGCGTTGGGATTAACGAACCTTCCGCGCGACGGTGGATACGTCTGATACTTACAACTTGGACAGAGCTTTCTATATTTTCAAAAATTTCTGTGTCTGAAATATTAGTGGGAATACCTCTAATCACGCCAAATCTATACAAAAGAGAATTTGGAATAAAAGCTGATATATCATTTTCTTTGTTGACCTGTTCAACAAAAATATTAGCATGTTCCAGACTATTAAAGACTGCTTTAATTTTATTAATACCGTTACGTTGGAAATATTCAACGCCGGGATATTTTGCTAATAATTTGCATATTGCCAAAGGATGGTAATTGCCAAGATTACTATTTGCAACTCGAGAAGACGATATAATAGCTATATAAGGGCCCGAATGAACGTTTTTCACATATAGTGAATTAATAGTTGAGTTATTAATATTAAAATTATTATTACTACTATTATTTGGGATGATCATACTATTACCATCATTATCATTACTACTACTATGATCATCATTATTAACGTTATCACCACTACCAATACTACTACTACCACTAATACTAATATTACTATTATTACTACGACTATTACTATAGTTATTAGATAAATTGGACTTATTATTAATAGTAATACGGCCATCACCATTATTACTACTATTATATAATTCTTTATTTAAGCTATCGGAACTGATGAGCGAGTTATCTCCGTCGCTAGAGTCATTCATCAGCTGGCGAAACGAGTAAAGCTGGTGTACTATATACGAAAATGAAAAACGCGAGGATAAGAAAAAGAAATAAAAAAAAAAAAGAAAAAAAGAAAGAAATCGACACGTGTAACTTGTTAAATAAGAACGATTTACGATTAACGAGCAACACAATAAACACGACCGATCGATTTATTTCAAGAATGTTATACATATGCATCCGACCTTTGTCTGTCTGCCTGCTCTCTTATCCTCACTTTATATGTAAAGTATATCAACTCCCAACTTGGTAGGATATGTGGCCTGATGATCTTTATTAACATGAAGACTGATAGAAAACCAGCCAAAACGATCATTCTCGACAAGTTAATACGAAGTGTTTTGATATTGGCTTTATCAGGTTGTTTATTTTACTTTTCTACCAAGCTGATACACTATTTACCAACCAATTGGATGGATATCGTGAGTTGGATTGAGAATTCTTCATTGTGAAAAATTCTCGTTCCTGATAGGATACCAGCGTAAGTCGTGCGAACAGAACGCTCAAGCATTACTGTGTTACACCATAGGATCATTATATATATATATATATAATACTTATATAGAGTCTGTCTGTGATTTGCAAATATTTCCATTATAATCACTGCATCGGGCTATTTTTATCACACATAAACAGGAAATCTATTTTTTTAAATTTTTTTCTGTCTGTCTGTTCCGATTTAACTAAAAAATTATTACAGCTATAATGGTGAAATTCCTCACAGCTTATAGCCTATATTATCGGTTTCATTCTAAGCTTTGTTTCGCGCTGATATCACAAATAGGATAGAAATTACAATAATTTAAAGTTTAAAAAGTAGGAAAGAGCGATATCTCTGTCAAATCGTTTAAAACTTAACAGGCGTTCGAATGTGCCTCCACTATCAACACCCGTCTTTTAAACCACCTTTTATAGCGTTATGCACGTCGACTTATACACATAAGTAGGCTTATTCTTTTATATATATGTGTGTGTGTGTGTGCGTGTGTGTGTTTATATATATAGACAGGCGTAAAAAATTAAATAAAAATTCGGTATCGAATTTAGTTAAAATGTCTCCAAATTTCGCTTCTTCGCTGCGCTCCAAGGCACATATTTTTTCCTGTTGTTTATTTACTACTTCGTAATTCGACATTTGTAATTTTGTACCAAAAATAGATGCATGACCGAAATCGTCAAAATAAAGGTTTAATATAATTAACGATTTTTGAGAAATCGAAGAGATTGTATAAGAATATTACACGTACGAAATTCTATATAAATTCTGACGAGGCTAAATGTTGTACTGTTATTTATTTACTTTTATATATATATATATATATATATATATATATATATATATATATATATATACATATATAATATATATATATATATAATATCGTAAAGATCCGATGAAGTATACTGGGAGGATATTCAAAGAGTCCTTCGAATACATGAGAAGGGTCGTCTAAGAAGCTTTTGCACCAGTTTTTTGTAATTGTTGCAGAACAATCGAAGAAACGGTTACAGAAACGAGTCCCTCAAATAACTTCCTATTAGTTCGGCTCTTAGCGTAAATAAAAATTTTTTTCGCCGCCTCTCTATGAAGCGAGCCCAATATGTCTACATTTAAATTATTTAAGGACGAAATTCAGAAAGTTAGAAACTTTTTTATTTATTAAAAAGTAACACAATAAACTATTTTCTCTGAGGCTGTGTCCTAATCGGGGACTAAACAATAAATGAACTAAGAACTTTTTATTGTTTATTGATTTTTTGGCTTGGATTTCAGTAGTATTTGTTGCAATTTTTACGCAATTCCCTTTATCCCAAGTTGGAACACTGTCGACATCTGCTACACCAAATTCTTAGTCGATAAGATGCGTTACAATTTTGATTTCCTTAATGTTCCTTAGAATATTAACATTGTACCAGAGAGGTTTCGGTTTGCGGTATTTCGATACATTTGTTCTTTTATAGACATTACTGTTCAAATCGATCTATGGTCGGTCGAGCACGCCTGTGCGGTAATTATTACTTCATTTCTGAATTCGCGACGCACAATTGCAAAGTCAACCAGATACAAGTGTTCTAATCTGGTATACATTTTGTCAACATTGTACTTTGTTCTTTCGCTAATAGAGCGGTCTATTTTCAGGTGCGTACTATTATTAACCGTCAGATTTCTGATATTCTGTGATCTTAGTTTCAGTTTAAATTCACCTTAATGACCTCGTACACATAAGGAATGGTGAATGTTCTGGTTCGCTAGATACCAAGGCGCATTTGTTATCAGCCGAAGGATTTTATTCTGGTCAGTCTGTATAGTTCTTATGTTTGTCGGCTTTGCGTAAACCCACACAAACCGTATGTCCAGACAGGCCTTAAAATTGCAGTATAAATAAGACGTTTATTGTCAATAGACAGCACACTATTTCTGCCCATCAACCGAAATAGTTTTTTAATACGTAAATCTAGTTCTTTCCTCTTCATTTGGATATGATTTCGATATGTTAGTCGGCTATCCAAGTGTAAGCCTAGATATTTCACACATTGGTGTTTCTGCATTATTGATTCTTACTGGGAGAGATTTAGTTTTTCTGTTAGTAAACTGTATATTTACAGATTTATTCTCACTTATTTTTATATTCCATTTCTTAAATCAGTTTTTGAGCTCTAATGAGTGCTGCTTGAAGATTACTACTCGCTGTATTTGGATCGGTATCAGAAGAAAGAAGTGCCATGTCATCGGCAAATGTGGCTACTTGAACACTATCAGTAATAGTAAAATCAGCTGTGTAAACTAAATACAACGTGGGTCCGAGCACTGAGCCTTGAGGCCGCACAGACGGGATACAGCTCAGAGGACGCGTGATCATAGCGTACATGAAAATATCTGTCACTACTCTACGATTATAATAAGAGATAAAGATCTGCGGGTAGTAGTAGTTTCAACTTATACAATAAGCCAACATGCCAGTTGAACATCAAGAAAGGCTGCTGTACAGATTTTTTTAGTTTCTAATGAATTTTCTATTACGATAACTACTACCCTATGTAGCTGATCATTTGTGGAGTGTTGTTGCAAAAACCCGAACTGGTGGTTAGGTATAATATTATTCGAACCGATATATTGGAGTAACCTACTCGAGATTAACATAACCTTCGACAAAATTGGTAACAGAGAAATCGGGCGATACGAGTTGACAGCGGATCTTTACCTGGTTTCAGAATCATAATAATTTCCGGAAACTTTCACTGTTTCGGAAAGTAGTGTAATCGGAATACCGCGTTACATATAACGGTTAGCAACACTATAGATTTCCTCGGAAGTTTTTAAATAGTAATTCGGCGGTTAATAAATCAAAACCGGAGCTCTTTTTTCTTTTTAACGGTTTCAGTACGCATTTAACCTCTTGTGGCGAGGTTGATTTGATCCAGCGAAAATGCTGATCTAAGAAATTATTTATTTCATCGCTAGTAATTGTATTTGACTTGAATGCCAAGTAATTAGCGAATAAATTTTACTTCTCGTTAGGACCTCGGGCCCACGAACCATTGCCAAATCTTATCGGAGGTATCCGTTTTTCCGAATGTTTAATTTTTTTGGTATACTTCCACAATGAATGATCATTTGATGCTGGGAGGGAAAGTTGTGACAAATAATTATTAAGAATTTTGTTTTCAATATCAATTAGTACTCTTCTTATTTCGTTTTATTATTGAGCACGGTTTTATCTACCGGATACCTAGTCCGAAACCATCTCCGTCTGAGTATCCTTTTTCTCTTTAACTAGTTTTTAACAATATAAGGATAATATTTATCGTCTTTAGTTCGTCCGATTATTGAAGTACTTAGTGTTGCCGCCGTTTTAATTTCGCGTTAGATACTATACAGCACTGTCGATATCGTCAAGGTTTTTTGGCGGAATAGAAAGATTGAGCTTGGTGCCAAGATATTCACTGAACGGTTCCCATTCTGCTTTATGATTATATAGGCGAACTGGTTCCTCATTATATATCACAGAATCTCCAAAAATGAGAATAATTGCGAAATGGTCAGAGAAAAGATCGAACCAGGATTTTTATATTAATATGGTAAGACGAAATTCCGTTAGAAGCAAACAAGTCTAAAAGATCGGGTAATGTATTATTATCAGTTGGCCAGTATGTTGGTTCAGCGGTTGGTATATAATTAGCATTATTACGCTCCAGTGTTTCCTTGAGCACACGCCCTCTGGCTGTAGTACCCTACATTCCCACGTTGTATTCTTAGAGTTCCCGTCCTGACCTGAGAGAAATCTACTACCTAAAGACTGTATGTAATTACTAAATAGTTCCGTTGTTACTTTATGTCGTGGTGGACAATAGGCAGCTGATGCTACAAGCTTAGCCGCATGTTGTCTGTATGCTAACATTAGTCTCCTGCAGATATTCCTCCTTAAAATGTGTAAGTTCGTGATGTTGCATATTAGTCCTAACCCGTATAGCTGAACCACCCTGTGCTCTACCTGATGGATGTGTGCAGGAGTACATGATGTAATCTTTAATTTTGAAGTAATCGTTGTCAGTGAGGTGAATTTGAATTTAAAAAAACAGTTCAATCTCGAATTTATGGTTCTTCAAGCCATTAGCATTCCATAAAAGCTGTCCTTAAATAGGACGGCATCGGCTGTTGAATTAACGCGGTGAGCGTAGACGGAAACATACTGTTTTGTTCGATTAACTGGCGGAGCATAGCTTTGAACTCCGACAGAAATACTATTAATTGTTCAGATAAAGCTGGAATTGGTTGTTTATTTGTTTCAGGTTTTTTTTTGGGGAATCATTGGCATAAAAAATTTGCTCTTCACTTATAGTACGGTTGTACTTTTTATCCATACTGATTTGTTCACCACTAAGATTATGTTTAGTAACTTGAAAGTAGGCTTGATTGTCTGTAGTTACCAGTGGAAGTTCTTTTTGGTTGATTATTTAGATTTGTCTAATTATTGGTTTAATCGCATATATACTTTGAACCCCTATAATTAGCGGTATGCGATCCATCGCACAGGCCACATGTAGCTGGTAGGTTTCGGTCTTTAGTACATTTGTAAGTTAAATGCCCTTCTCCGTATTTTACACAAACTGTCGCCCTAGTACAATAAGCTTTTGTGTTGTCTCACTATTAGCAATTTTGGCACCATAGTATCGAGGCTTTTTAATTTGGAGACTCCACTTTAATAGCCGTATTACATAAAAACTTCAGGTCAAGAATCTGAATTATTCGTATGTTCAAGATCTAAAAAAAAAAAAAAAAAGGTGGAAGAGGTTTCTCTTAGTTTGAAATTACTTTACGTTGTGAACATTCCCGAACATTAAAGCCGACACAGATTGCAATTCCTACGTGATTATTTCAGGCTCAAGAGAGTGATGTAAGTACCTGATCACTATAATAATCTCGATCCTGTTTCAACTGACACGTATGAAAAACAATATTTTCTTGTCTAAAAGTTCGTGCTGTCACGATAACTTTCCGTAGTCTGTACATTAATTTTAACTAACTTGTCAGCGAGAGCTTTAGCGTAATAATTGTTTTTGTTAACAATAGTTTCAATTTTTTCACGCATCTTCTGTAAATTGTCTACATCATGGACAAATATCGGGGGTGGCTTAGGAACTTTTGTTATGAGAGGATTGCTTACATTACAAGTAAGAGGATTCGTCAACGTTGATACCGTCGTCAGATGAAAGGACGTCGTAACGGGAACGAGTAATTTTTTTTATGATTATTATTGTTGTTATTTAGGACGACATTTCCTACCTCTTCGGTCTGTTACCGACTGCCAGTCATTATTACCTTCACTAAGATAACCGTTTACCTCGGAATTATTTTCCGATTCCTCACTAACGCTCTCCTCGCGCAAAATAGTATGTGATGGCGGATTTTCGTATGATGATAATGCCGCGAATTTTTGATTAACGTTATTAGTGTTTGAGATATTTCGCGTTTGCATAGTGGCAATTCGATCGGAATGAACATAAAATCGTTCAGATTTGACGAATATATCGCCGTAATGGCGGAAAGTGAAAAAGCTGTGTCATATGCATCGCGAAAACTAGAGTCTATAAACAATATGTCGATAAACGTGAAAAAAACTCGGTTCACGAGATGCAGCAAAAAGAAATAATCAAATTACATTCCAAACAAGACAGATACCTCGATTCATTAGTAACAGATGATGGAAGATGCGATCGGGAAATACGGTCTAGAATAACGCGGGTGAAAGCCGCTTTTATGTAAAAGAAATCGCCCCGATTGTCAGAAAATGTAAGCATAGAGCTAAGGAAAAAATTTAATAATGTATAAACGTCAGAAATATCGAACATGAATAAAGGAAGACAAAGACAACTGAAGGAGTTTGAAATACGGTAAAAAGAAAAAAATAAAAAGTGCGTAAGTACTGCAAAATACAAATGAAAAAATATGCTTATTGAACATAATGAAAGATAGGGTATGTGGGTGGATGGCACATATATTAAGAAATAACGGATATCTGATAACGATAATAGAAGTACGAATAAATTTTAAGATAACAAGACCACGACGAAAATTCATCACCTAGATGATCGAGGATACGAGTGTAGAGGTGTACCGAGCATCGGAAGAGAAAGTGAGAAGCAAAGCTTTTAGGTTGTACGCTTTTCCGATTGATCACTAATCGAAGAGATTGAAAATTACAAGATGTATATTTTTAAAATATATTATATGTATATATATATATATATATATATATATATATATATATATATATATATATATATATATATATACATGATTTTATTTTTAAATTTTAGTAATAGTAGATTTTAAATTGAGATTTAAAAATAATCGACATATTTAACGGACTGAGAATGCCCTGTGTCAGCGTACGGTAAAAATTGAACAAAAGTCTTATATGTATTGTCGTTAAAACTGGTATGACGAAATTTCGGAAGAATAATTCTAAACGAGCACGTCATCAATATTAATTGTCGAAATATTTTTCAACGGTTCCGCTGTGGTTACTCAGGAAACTATCGTAATAGTAATAATGATAATAATAATAATGATAAATTGTGTATAGTAAACCGTAACTATTCATACACTAGTTGGCTTTGTTTATTTCCAAGGTTTTGTACGTCGTCCCTTGTAGGTGTGTATTGTAGAGAATTTCTGTGCTATCGTTAATCATTCTTTCTTGTTTTTAATAATAATGGCCTGGCGCAGTTAATTAATCATCTTCATCGGACCCTCTACCAGCCCGAGAACCTAACGGCTATGACCGATGATAATGTTTCTATCGGGGCACGGCCGGTTTACACTCGAAAATTCAGCCCCGATGACGTCATTGTTTAAGTAGGTAATTTTCTTCGAGAATTTTTGTCATTACATCTTCAACGACCTGTATTCCTTCATGCTCATTAGATTGTCTTCTGATTCTATACGGTAATAATTATAGGAAAAATTAAATATTCAACAAACTTTCAGCTTGTAATTTTAAAAAGCGCTTTACAAAAATACCACGAACAGCCCCAAACGATGTTTTATACACATCCACAAAGCGTTGCATTTTGATTTTAAAACGTGTTAAACCGGTTACCAATAACGAGTAATCAATCGATTCGGAAAACGTTGCATCGTGATTTTTACATCGAACGTCCATTGTTTAGATAACAATCTACCTAACTACGTTCTCATATCGATGAGCTATTTTTTTTTTTTTTTTATCCATTCCATATTCAGATGTCCGTGTAGTATGCATTCCATATTCAGATCTCCGTGTGGTAGTGAAAGTTCAGTTGGAATCGGATTGGACGATTTTTCCATTTCAATAAAGTCAGCAATTTTTATAAAAACGTTAAACCAGTTCCTTTCAAAGAAGCGTTTTAAAAAAAAAACAGTCTAGCGGTCCAATTTCTCGTCACGTGATCCTAATATTAACTGGGCTTTGTTTAAATCATTGTTGTCTACCTGCTCAATTGCACAGAATCGGAATGGCCGAAACCAGCACCTGCTCTCACTCGGACGATATATGATTCTAGATTCGAATCATTTGTTTCTTAACTGCTTTTCGTACTCTGCAGAACAATCGCGTTTATTTTCTAGACTTATAAGCGATTGGTATATCTTAAGTTCGTTACTTTCCTCGGACGTTCCTTTTATATATTATTATTTAAAATTTATTTTAAAATGCAAAATTACTTTACAACGTTAATTTTTTTTAATTTTTTTTTTCGCGGACAGAAATTCCGAAGTCCAATTTAAAAATTGAAATAATAAATACAATATAACGCGTTCCTTTGTCAGTTTTCCTTATTATCTAGATTTTTCATCGCGGAAATTCTTCTTTAATCGCTTTTGTATTATTAAATTTTAGTAACTTTCTTTTTAAATTTGATTTTTTTTTTGTTTACTTACGGCATTGTTCTAGCGCTTAATTATTAGGAGCTAAAATGGACACTATTGTTTAATTGGACATTTCCTATTTTTCGCTGTACGTAATCGAATTTTTTGTCATTTTCTTTTATGCTTGTTTAGTCGCTGATTTATTTATTCTCGAAATTCCATCATACAACTGCACACTAGTTGTAGTCGCACTGTGGTATAATGTTTTATTTAGTTGCTTTAAATAGAGACCATCGCGTTTTACTTATGTATACTCACTTGTTCGATTTTCTAAATTTACAAAATGTATTCTCAATTTTATTCAACTTTTCTTCAATCCGTATATTAATGGATAACCTTTATAGATCGTGATCCTAGCGAGACTAAAATCGGTCTTTTTTCTGCCCATCTTTTAAGGTTTGCACATAACTTATTGCTCTCTTGTCTTCTATTATTTCATCTATATATTCACTCTTTTCCTCTGTATCATTTAAATCCCTTCAATCATACGAAAAACTCGGATTGTGTCGATATAAGTGGCATTCCTCAATCCGTAGATTGCTGGATAACCTTTAAAGACTCATGATCCTAGTGAGTTCAACTAAAATCGTATTTTTTCCGCCCTTCTTAGAAGGTTTGCACAACTTATTCTTGCCTTTTATTATTTCATCTATATATTCACTCCTTGATGTTCCTATCGTTTTTTCCCTTCATACGAAACTCGGATTGTGTCGATATAAGTGGCCGATCCATTTAATTCTTTTACTTTTTAGCTTCTGAATTAAGCTCCTGGATTCGTTTATGCCTTTAAAAACTTTTTCGTTGGTCACTTTTTCTGTCCAACTAATTTTTTGTAATCTACGCCAGCATCGAGTTTAGATTTTTTAATACATTTGCCGGTTGATCGTCTTCCGATCCACATATCAGTATGCTACGTACGTATGAACGAAGTACTACTTTTCAGTTTCTCGACGTTAATAAAGATCTCTTTTTATTAAAATTCATTTTTTTTTTGCGAGACTAATTTTAGTTTTTTGTCACTTCTTCCATCTTGAGTGATTACGTTTCCCACGTATCTGTACCAATTTACTTGTTTTAATCTTTTTCCATTAATTTGTACTTGCTTTTTAGCACATTTCGTAACTACCGTTTTTTCTTCATTTATTGACATATTATACTTTTTTTTTTTTTTTTTGCTACAATCGCTAGCTGTTTTACCGATTCTTCAAGTTCTTTTTCAGTACTTCCCACGATTGCTAATCTGCAAACCGGGACATCAGCATCTTTGACCCTCCCACTTTGATGGCCCAGTTAATTTTTATTTTTCGTTATTTTATATAATAACGTTTTTTCTAAAGTACTTTCGATTCTGGATTTATCGTTTAAAGATGATCTAACCTCAAACTAATCTCCTCTGGCGTTCCACAGGGTAGTATTCTTGCGCCTTTTCTGTATATATTGTATATAAATGATCTACCACATATAAAGGGTACGAACACTGCGTTATATGCAGATGATACTGCAGTGTTTACTTCTTCTTACAGGATTGACACCATACAAAAAAGACTTATGGATAGTTATCACAAACTATACAAATATTATAATAAATGGAAAATCAAAATCAACAACCAAAAAACCGAGACCATACTTTTTACTAAACGTAGACCTCAAACAGAACATTCTATAAAAATATCCAATGAACAGCTATACTGGAAATCATACGTTAAATATCTCGGTCTTATACTTGATAAAAACCTGACATTTTCAAAGCACATTAATCACACTATTGAAAAAGCCCATACGAGACTATATAAATTATTTCCTATATTCAATAAGAAATCAAAAATGAGTACAGCCAACAAATATTTAATTTATAAAACTTATTTTATGCCATTACTGTTATATTCCTGTCCAATCTGGTGTAGCGTAAGCAAGACAACTTTGAACAAATTACAAGCATTCCAAAATAAGTGTTTACGAATTATACTGAATGCCCCAATTTACACGAGAGTATAAGAAATGCACACTAAATTAAAGCATCCACACATATCTGAAACTGTAAACAGCCAGTCCAACAAATTCTATGTAAAGTGTAGTACTAACCCGCATGCCATAATAAAGAAAATCGGCAATTACACACGACAATCATTCCAACTACAATACGAAAAATATAAACATAAAAGAATTAGGCATGCGCTTCTCTAAACGGCATGGTTACCTAACTCGAAACCACGCTATACATTAAATTTTGTTTATTATCTTAAGCTATATAATAAGAATTATGTACACGAAAATATGGATATGTATAAGAAAATGCGTTATTTCACTATATATATATCACTATACATTAAATAGATAAATTAGTAAAGTTAAGCAGGGTTTTTATTTGTATTTTTTCTCTACAGTTGATTTTATTTTCTTATTCCTATATTAGTATTAATATTAAATCAAATATCGCACAGTATGAGCAATTATGTAAGCTCGGTATGTGTACAAATTTATTTATTAGCTGAAATATACTTGCTATTATTATTATTATTATTACGTTTCGAATTCGACTAAATCCATTGTTCTCTGAAGTAATTTTATTCTTTTTATCGCTAATTTCTAATTACGCAAATGACGAGATTGTCTAATAAACGTTCTAGATACGAATCTAAAGTCGCATCCATCGATCCTCGCCTTTGTAAGATGATTATTATATTTTCATATTTTGGACCGATGATATGTACGCAAAACTATTCCTATATTTCGGTTGATTATTAATCGTCTTTTAATAATTTTATGCAAGCCTCCTCCGGGGACACGTGTGTCTATTTTAATTCTCGGTGGGTGTGATGTTATGAACGTGTACGGTGACGATGTAATATCTTCTCTATAATCGTCGAATAGATTATCGGATGTACCAGCGTATCTCCGCCATTGTCCATACTGGTTGTACGCATTTTTGTGTCGTTGCAACGATAATTTGGGATGATATAACTGGTCAGCTTCGCTTTGATTCTTTTCTCTAGCCTCTGATCCAAACAGATTGCCAGGTATGTCGCTTCGTTCTTATTGTTTACTTCATTATTCTTTAGTACTCGGTTTTTGTTTAAGTAAATTTCTTCGGATTTATCGTTACAAAAAATTTATATCTGATTCAACTATTACACAAAGCCATCTACAAAAAGCTATTATTCGAACAGTCTCATTCGTCGGTCGGTCTGCTATACACAGATGCATTGTCTTAACTCGATCTCATTTCTTTATAGGAATAACCTGGTAGGAGTTGATCGGATGATTTATGATTTTATCAATAGAACTATCAAATGGTATTTTATTTTACAGGTCAATTGTTGTGCGAAGATGTATAGCAGCGTGTTAAGTAATACTTACTGTCAGCTGGTTTCTTTATCCACCGCTTAGTACCGTCGTAATTAACATCAACCGATAACGCTTTATTTACTTCTATACCAGCTATGTGAGATTTCATGGTCAACAGTAGAAAGTTAATTTTTTAAATTGATGACGCTCTTCATAATAGATAAAATTAACAGGTATATCATATAGACGAATAAGCGCACGCGCGGTGCTAACTAGTAAAAAGGAGATACGGAATTAACGAAATAGATATAGTAAACTGAAAACCTATGATTGCGTGACGTCAACACGTTTGACGAGGATTTCATTCCTCGGACAGATTCTATACATTTTTCAAAAAGTTGATAAAGGCCCCGATTAATCGTGAGAAAAATGCACGTCAGATGTTTGCGACGTAAAAAAAACCACATAAATAATAAAATGGAACCATTTCCGCAAACTAATAACCTAAGTTTCAAATGTTTTTGTAAATAATCGATTACCGAAGTAATTTAAAATCGACTAATTTTTATTCAAATAGCTCTGGATGAAAATTGCAACATTATAAAAGATACTGCTCGGTTGATAATTTTTATTATCCCTGAAGATTTGAAAATTTCGGAAGAACGTTCGTTCCGACAAAAAAGTATAGCAAAATGTTTTTTCTTTTTTTTAGAGAGATTGAAAAGTGTTTTTTTTTTAAGTATCAACGTTGATCGGAAAAAATTGACGCAACACATGCATCCTCAAACTCGAACGGAAATAATTATCAAACTGCACTGAAAATAATCCAAAATCGATCCAAATCATAAAATTATATATTTCTTCTTCTTCTTCTTCTTCTGGTTATCCTCAATGGATGTTGGCGATTATCCCTCTGGCTTCTAATCTGTTGGCTAACTTCCGCAATAAGATTTCTATATTCAGTTCTGTCCATTATTTTGCATTATCCGACCATGTTTTTCTTCTCCTTCCTTTTGCTCATTTTCCAGTGATGTTTCCTTCAATAATCAGTGGTAACATTTCATATCTGCCGTTCCACAAGATATGCACGAAGTAAGCTATTTTTCTTTTCTTAATAGTTCTTTCTAGCTCTAATTTTTTATTTAGTCGTTTTAGTATTTCCGCATTTGATATTTTATCCGTCCATGGAATCTTTAACATCCGACGGTATAGCCATATCTCAAATGATCTTAATCTATTTAGCATTGATTTTTTGATCGTCCATGCCTCCATTCCATATAGTAGTATGGCCCATATGTAACATTTCACAAACCTCCATCTGATGTCCATTTCATCGTTTTGTTCACAAATATACCTTTCATGTTCATATATATTATATATTATGTATGTATATACAATGCAAAAATATTTCGAAAATCGATCATTTTACAAATGATAATAAAAAGGATTAAATTATAGGCAATCTCCTTGAAGATCTAAATACAGGTCGTTCAAATTCGCAAAATAAAATTTGTCGATTAAGTTTGGGGAAAATAATCTTTTTTTTTTTATTTAATAAATTTACGTGCAGTAGGCCACGAGGCCAGAGGTACTAGTACGGAGTGTATATTTGTGCGAACGGAACGCTATTACGGTTCCAATCAAACTTGGCTGCAGCTACTCATTTAATAATGGCGGTTGACCTCTTTGGAAATGTTCAGCCTGGTATTTGTGTCAAGTGAGTTACATGAACAAATTGGCGATTATTCGCATCAGATGATTACGTGTAAGATATATAGTAGTAAACCACGGATGGCTATTTTTTCATGACCTATTAACGTACTTGGAGGTCGTTATAAATTGACATCCAGCTTAACTGTTCGTAACTTTTTCTGGAATATGTAGCCACGCATTTAATGTGAAGTTATGCATTTGCCTACACTACAAATGTCTTTAGGAACTGATAAAAGATTACGAATCGGACGCATAAATCTTTAGGAATCCATGCCGGCAATACGGGCATTAGATCGGTAGAATATCCACCTCAATGTACTTTAGTATTGATCTCGAACGTGTCCAAAATTTGTTTTTGACATTGCTTCTAAGATTGAATTCGGACGGATAGTTTAACTCTGGCAAGTTTGCAATATACGTACTGAAATATGATAGAAGTGTCAAATATGTGTTGGTGTTGTATGAAAATTCCCCGAACAGATTCTTAATAACGAGTGGTTAATGCATTCTAATAATTGTAGAAGGCTTTCATCAGTGTTACAGCACCGTATTAAATTTCTTTACGTAACCTTGTATAACGTAGTAAGCGATGTTGCATCTGCTCCACAACGTGTGTTGTTCATTTTTCATAATAGGTTCAGCTTCGGCGTATTTTTATTTTTATTTTAATTTTACTATCATTTCTGATCATTTAGAGACGTTTTTCGGTGTACCTTCGAGAAGAAATAAAAATATGTTTAATACCCGAAGAAAATGCGGAGATTTCCTGAATGATTAAGTTAAAATTTTCCTCCAGTCACAGGTTACACACCAGTCGGTCATTAGTTTACCACTTCTTCGCTCTAGATGGCGTTAATAAGGAAATAAAAAATAGCGTTTCATACGCGCAATGTTATTTTATTTACATTTAAGAACGATTTTTATTGGTCTAATTATCTGTTGATGGGAGTTATATTTTGAACTGTTAAAATTATTATCAGTTATGAGAAATAAAAATATTTTATGCACTGAAAACTGGAAAATATTTCCCGTTCGAGTGACTGTGAGTAATGCTAATACACATTCTAATTAGTATGTCGTATATAATCTGTACGCTTGTGAAATTTTAATTGCTAGCAAAGTTATATATATATATATGACGTGGAATATCTCAATTTTAAAAATATTTTTTGTAAATATATTTAAAATTATCTTCTTCTTGAATGTCCACCTCCTATCGGGAGTTCGAGACGAACTAACAACATCTCTGTTTATGGCGTATGAACCGGCTTGGCCGTATTTGATACATCCACAATTCAAAAAATAAACAGAACAGACAAGCAGAATAAAATGTTATGGAATATAGTTTCACCGTCATCATAAAATATTTTAAAGTAATCATTTTTAATTTGTACTTTTAAAATTATGATTTTTTTTTTAAATTTTTGTTCATTTGATAATGGCATAAATGCCGAAAAGCTTTGTGTTTTCACAAGAAAATAAATGTTAGTGATTTAACTAATTTTTCAATTTTTTACATCATAAAGTTCGATAAATAAAATATTTAATAAAAAAAAAATTGGCGGGGTCCGTTCTTTATATTAGCTTCATTAGTTAGAGATACCTTATCTACCCGAAATACCTTATGAAATAAAGCTACATTTCAAATACCTCTATTTTCTTTGTTGATGCTAGAGCGTTCAACTCTAAACTATATACGTGTAGCATTCTGTAGCTCGCCATCTTGTTTAAACTGTAATTTCTTCATTTTTTGTACTTCGCGCTATTTCTATTCTAGTTTTAATTACATAATAACAACTCCGCTATTTAATTAATCGAGAAGTTCTAAATATTTTTAGATTTCGTTACTCTCTCAATTTCTTTACCTATAATACTTACGATGTACATCATTGGCATGTGTTTTGTTAATAACCGTAATTTTAGTTTAAGTCCTATTTCTGTGCTTGTTTGAACTATTTTTCTCAGCATGTATCGTAGACCCGCGTATTATCGGTAAAATTAATCGCGTCATCGACATATACGAATTTATCCATTTACTTTTACTCTGTTTTCTACTTCATATAACGAACTTTCAAATCCCCCCCTCGAATACAAATTAAATAATACGACGGAATACATCCTATATAGTAATCTCTATTTACTTTAACACGGGCTGATTGATTCCAACATAGCCATCCGATAATGTCTTTTCTATCGAGTCCTCTGCAACCGTATTAATAAAATGTCCTGTTTCACATTATCAAATATCCATTTTTGAACAAAAACTTGAATAGGTTCACGAGTTCCAAAACCATTCCCGAACCCACGCCGTGTTTCACCGATCGTGGCCTTTAATTTCCGCCATATACGAGCGTGCGTTACTTTCCAAAATACTTTAAGCGTATGCTTCGTTGTACTTATTAATCTATTATCACCTACATCTCTTGATAGATGACCGTTTTGGTAACGGAATGATGATTGATGTTAAACAATCCCTAAGATATTATATATCTGATTAAATAATTTTCATATCGTTTCTATCGTTATCGACGAGTTTAAGTAATTCAGCGGTGATTCCATCTGGTCCAATAGTTTTAGCGATTTTTGACTGATGTGTTGCCCTTTATAATTTCGACTTCAGGACCTTTCTGACATTTTATGTTCATTGTATCAGTGTATAGTTGAACAATGTACGATTTTCATATTTGTGTATTTGTCTGTGTTTTTTTTATAATTACCTTATTGTTTGTTAACTTGACTAAACTTCTTTGACGACCTTCTGTGTTTTTTTATAATTACCTTATTGTTTGTTAACTTGACTAAACTTCTTTTGACGACCTACTATGTACGTTATTTCTCTAATCATTTTGCGCGCGCTAAAATTGTCGCGTTCATTTTTGCAATTCTTCAATATTCCACCATTCTTTCTTCGCCTATGTTATTTCTGTCTTTATAACTCTCTGCACGATACGGTAATCGGGTTTATTCTTGTATTTCCTTTTTTCTTACATCAGGTTCAATATTGTTCCATTAATCCTCGTCAATTGCCATCGATTTCTTCATAAAATTGTTCGTCCGTCGAAATACTAATTACATTTTTCTACCTCTTTCCGTATAGGAAACAACCGCATTAGGCTGCATGTGGGTGATTCTTTTAATCCGTGAATTTTATAAGGACTTTCTCGTTCACGCGTCATAGCAATTTATGTATATTTGTTCGATTATGTCTTAAAATATACGTTAAAAAAAAAACCACATAATTTCCCTCGTATATTTAAATTTCGTAACTCTCCAAATTCGAATTTTGTTCTCATATATTCCGAAGATTCGACGTTAATTATGTATTTCGTTCTCTTTTTATTTAAAAATAAATTTGTAGTCTCACATTTTCTGTGTTTTTATTTTTTTTTTTAAATATCTGTTTATATTATATCGCAAAACTACTAAAGAGCTCTAAAAAGCTTTTGCTATTTACGCAAAAATACGATTTTTCTCGCATATATACAAATTACGTTAGAAAATACGGTGTTTATGCAATTGGACACTAAAAGGAGAACATCTCTTGTCTGGATTGTATTCGGGAAATTAAGCATAAAAAAATACCGAATAGCTTAAAAAGTAAAGTATACAACCAATGTCACTTCTAACATACGGAGCTGAAACACGGAGTCTTAGGAAACAGTTAATTAAACGAATAAAGAAAAAATCTCGAACGGCGCACGAAAGAGTCATGCTTCATTGCACGGATTAGATAACAAAAACAAAATTAATAGATGCGGTAGAATGTGTAGCTTAACTAGGATGAAAATGAGCAATGAGCAGGACAACGAGATGAAATAGATGGACCAAGGCCGATTAATTGTCGTCGCAGACAAGGAAGACCCGTAACTAGATAGAGAGATGACATTGTGAAAGTAAACGGAATCAATTGAATTCGCGTAGCACGAAATAGGCAACTGTGAAAGTGTTTTGTGGAAAGCGTGAGTGCGTCTGTACATACGCATTTAACAACTCTAGGTCGCATTATTCTTGTTTTTTGAAGTGAAACTATTGGCGCATTCTATATGGGGAGTTAATTGTTGCGTTAGGTGTGTCAAAGAAACAAGAGACCAACAGCCGTCTTTCAAACCACGTTTTGTAGTGTTAAGCACGGCGACTTGATTTTTAAAAAAAAAGTCTGTATCGAATTTAGTTAAAACGTCTTTAAGTTTCACTTCTTCCCTGCGCTCCGAGGCACAGATGTTTTTTTTTTTTTATTTGATCTTTTCCTGTATAACCTGAATATTTATATTACATTATATTATTGCTCACTCTAATACAGCACTACTAGTTTTAAGATAGACATTAAAGTATCATCAGAGCATTAATACTATGTTGCGTGTGTATTATACACGTATCGTACTAGTTAAATAATGTTCTTTCTTCGTTTTTAATAACGTATTCTTGCAAGTGTCGTTTTTGATATATAACTGAAAAACAGTTGAAAATCGAATAGAATCAGACAGAGAGAGAAATATTCGCACACATTCCGTAAAATGGACGATCGAAGGAAAGTTTATCACTTGTAACAAGAAAATTTTGAATGGACTTGGATAAATAATGTCGCGAGGAAATAGAATTGAATAAACGCGATGATGATAATGATGATGATATATGTATTATATAATGGAAGACTATTTTTGCTTAAGCTTATATAGACATATTCGGACGTGAATTGACAGTAGATATGTATTTATTTATTCACCCACATGTACCTTCACGCTTTTCTATCGTACGACCGCATTCACCTGTACGCTTATATTTATGTATTATTTTTATTTTATTTCAAAAATGTACTAGAGCCTTGTATAAAGTGACATAATTACTACTTTTAATTTATTTTTGTACGTCTGACATTTCCAATTCATTTCATAGATACTTGTCCAAATCTTAAATATTAACGGTATCGCAAAACAAAACATTGTAATATATATATATTGTACATATGTGTGTACTTATGTAAGTATGTATGTTTAGAATATAGTTAAACTGTTTTGTCTTTGCGAACTTACTTTTTTTGTAAAAAGAAAAAAATATTTTCTGAGTTCTAGTAAAGTTTGAATAATAATTAAGGAGCATCGCGTGTACACACACCTCGCAATACGTTATATCGGACAGTATATATGGTTATGAAAATTGCGGTATCGCGGTAATTTAAAATTTAAAGAACCTTGCGCTAAAACGAGAAAAATTTATATTCCTTTCGAGTGTTAACCCTTTCGTGGTCGACCACACAACGACAAAAATTTTGAAAGTTCCTTAATGATTAATAGTGTTTCAATTAAAATACCCTAGAATTTAAAAAGCAAAAAAAACACTTAATACGTGAAAAGATAATTATGGTATATCTAAAAGTATTACAATGGGCTTATTTGATTAGGAAATTACGAAGAAAATATTTATAAAAACAATTTTAATCGACAACATGGGCGTATCAATAAGATATTCAAGCTAGTAAATGGTCTATCCATGAAGGTATACATTGGTTATGAAAGGGTTAATACCGAACATAATATGTAACGCTTAAAAAAAAACAATGAACAAAAGTTGCGCCTGTACTAAAAGCGGATAGCTATTCACGCTAATATTGAAGATAATTCACAATACAAGGTAGAGAAAAACAATAATTAATTAAAAGAAAACATATGTCATAAAATCGCCCGTTATAATTAGATGATACATTGATTATAGGGTACTTAAATGTTTATATATTTTTTTTAAAATAATATATACTGGAAGCTAACCTTTAGCAGTATTTAGGAGAAGCGCATAACAGGAAGATTATAGTACCCACTGGTACACACCCGGTAATCAGGACCTTAGATTAGATCCAGGGGTTTTCTATGTCTTAAGCGTCTTATACCGTCGGTCGTGTCCAACAGTCGTGGCGCAAAGGTGTATTTAGATGATTTTCCAGCCTCGTAACATGACCGTGTGAATATTACTTTATGACCTCACATACATAATGAACGTTTAGATCACGGTGAATGATCTGGTTTGCTGCATACCAAGGCGCATTTGTTATTATGAGCCTAAGAATTTTATTTTAGCCAGTCGGTATAGTTGTTACACTTGTCGGCTTTGCACAAACCCACAGCTGCACCCCGTATGTCCAGACAGGCCTTAAAATCGCAGTATAGATAAACCGTTTGTTGTCAATAGACTACTCGCTATTTTCCGCCCATTAGCCGGAATAGTTTTTTTAATAATATTTCCACGTTTGGCTAACAAGATGAAAGCCTAATGGTTGAAATTTATAACCGATCTAATTCCTACTAATAATAATTCCTTACGTAACATACAACTCCGTACAACATCTTATGCACGCGCATCTGCGTTGCATATAAATAAGTACCTCGAACGCTAGCCCATTTTAAAACGTACAGTGGCTAGTCACGACGCGGTGATATCTATGTATATGATAACGATATAAGCCGCTAATAAAAGAACTACGGGAAAAGAGGAAACTTCACATGAGGTACTTCTACATGGTGCGGTCGTTTTAGAAATTTTAATTCGTTTTTATTTATAACTATGCTCTCATAGTTTCCGACGTAATCGGTTTTTGATGACTGAACCTACTAACGCATGTATCGCGATCAAGCCTTGTACAGGAGTTGGCTAGCACGATTATTTAATGTACTTACGGAAAGAGATACACGCTTATCTCTAAGAATAATGTACGTTTCTTATAGATATTAAGAATACGATCAAAAGTTTTAATAAATCTATTCTTAGTTGCTTATGTAGAGCGTTGCGCGTAAGCACCAATCGAGGAACAGTCGCCCTATTTGCATTTCGCGATTTTGTGTTTCGTTTATAGAATGTGTATTGTGCAATTTATTCTCGTGTTCTAACGAATGTAATTTTATACAATTCTAGCACCCTGTTAAATTTCAACGAATTTCATAGGGTTCGTGCAGGTGCAAAGCGATATTTGGTCATTCGAGCCTGAAATTCCGTAATAGTAATAATTTTCTACCGTTTCGAAATTTCGAACTTTTCAACGAGTAACAGTACAGATTTCAAACGTATACAATAAATATCTTCGTACACGAATAAAAATACTTACGCGGCTTCTATGAACGGCATCCAAGGATACTTGAACGGTTGTATTTGTAATACGTTAAACAGCACTATATCCAACCAGCATATGACGAAAACTGTCGTATAAATTAGGGCCTCTCGTTGACCGGCTCCCATAGCTGGAACTTTCCTCAACGATGCGAATCGTCCATAATCTTCGGCTAATATTCCGCACGCTATGCTCTATATCGTGCCCGGTTGTCGTCGTTTTAATCTTCGTTCGATACTATTATTATTATTATTATTATTATTATTATTTTTATTGTTATTTTTATTACTATTATTATTGTCGTTATCGCCTCCTTCAGACATTTCGCTTATATTTAATCGTTCGCGTTCATAGTTTTTCCTCAGATTCGGATATTAAACTTTTATAAATACGCGCCCGATATCCGAAGCGAACGAACCTTCGTATAATAATTGCAACAACGAGACCGCCCGAACTAAACGCGAACTTTCTTATCTTTATCTCGTCGATGTAGGTAACGGTTTGCTCCGCTTTGCCCATCTAGTCACTCCGACCATTTCTTTCTTCGTACATATCACCGTGTGCCGTCCGTTTTAATAGTAATAATAATAATAATAATAATACTAAATATTATTACTACGCCGTATCGAGTGCCGCCCGTACTTCGCTTTTACTTTAAGAGTAACGCAGAACAACGACGATATCTGCCGCGCGCGCGCGAGCGTTCTTTCTCATAGGCGATGCCACCCGCCCCGTAACTTTTCAACTCCGACCAACCATTAATATAGATTGGCGGTAGGTGCTTTCCGTACACCCCCGGTTAATATTATACGTACGCAGCTAGTTTATTTTTTCTTTCGTTTATTCACGCGTTCATCTCTTTGACCGTTTTCTATATTTCTAGGCGCGTGCGTGTGTTAAACATCTCTACGCTATTTCCGTCGCACTTTTACAATCACTCTATGACGCTCGCTTCGACTTTTCCGACAATTTCCGAACATCGGCTTTTTCTCAGTTTCGAAGCCGGAGCTCTTTTAACTAACTACGCTACGCTATTGATCGTTTACTTACCTTCTGCTCTAGCATTCCATCGCATAGTCCGTTCTCTCTACTAATCTTCCATCACCTTTCCCTAGGGCTAGTTAGGGTGTAATGCCGCATTCGAATGCTTTCGACCCCGTGAAGATATACATATATGTTCATATATATATATATATGTATTTATTTTATGTATGCTAGTATACATACATATATACATACATTACGTCGAAACAGCTCGATTTCTTTAGTAAATGTGTTTGTGTATTCGAAGAAATAAAAGGGTTTTCCGGGGAGATCCACATGAATTGCTTTTCACTCTCGTTCTTACTCCCTTATTTCTTTCTTCGTCCGATATTTTCTTTTTATTGCGCTTGCGTATACCACACCTTAACATGTGTAATCTTTGTGACCCAAACCTTCGTTATAAAACCGAACAGACATACATAGGCGTGCCAAAATTATATATGTGAATATATATATATATATATACATTTATTATATATGTATGTATGTATAGAGTGGAAAAAGAAAAAATTGCACCGAAAGAAAAAAATTCCACTCCCAAGGAACCGACGCATGTGTCAGGAAAGGAAAAACTTTCTTCTACTTCTTCTTCTTATTATTATTATTCTTTTTATTTTGCTTCTTTTACTTAGCGCTTTTCATTTTGGCGATAGTCTTACTTTCTTTTTATTATTTTCCCTTCTAGTTTCTTTACCGAGTTCTTTCTTTCATCTTTTTGTTTTATATCCTGTCGGAAAATTGTACCGCCAATGTCGGCGCGGGATTCAGCAACAACGCGACAGTAATAATAGTAGTCGAAGTAATAGTAGTAGTGGTATTAGTAGTATTGTTGAAAGTTCAAAATATCTCAGTAGTTAAAGATCGTTCGAGCTACCGAACATGAGGAAACTCGTATGACGTCAAAATGATAAAGAAGAACCTGAAGATGAAAGTATGCTGGCTATAGTACCAACAACGCGTACGAATGTATATCTGCGTATGTTGGGTGTAGCCTTAAGCTGGAAAACGTAAACCACACGACCGACCCCCAGCATTATCGCTGCGATACTAATACTAGTAATGCTAAAACGTGTAATGGGTGAGCCCCCCCCAGTTTGTTATTATTACCATTCTATCTGGCGGGGTCGTTCCGAAATTTCTGTCGTATTTAGTTCGTTCAGAATGATGTTGTTCCCTCCGTTATGATTGTCGTTAATACGTGATTTTTACCCTTACTCCGAAACTCTTTGTAAAATCCGCCGCGTACTGCTTACGAAAATAACCAACCGTCGGAGTGCGGAAAAGATGAAACTCGGCCGAAATATAAATTTTTTATTTATCAGCAACCTCGATACCGAGCCAGTTTTGCACCGACCAGTAATATCGTAGACGAATAAGAATAAGCGCTTAACTCGTAATTACGGATAACAATTGAACACAACGTAAACAACCAGTATAAATAAACCGATTGAGAATTAGCGGAGTTAAACGTTCGCCTAATTATGAGAATTCGATTAAGTTCATTTTTTAATTTTAAATTTAATTCAATTTTTTACATTCACTTTATTCGTTAACTAATTAGACGAATAATAATAACGCTTAACTCGCAATTACGAATAATAATGGAACAGATTAAACAACGAATATAAATAAATCGATTTTTAAATTTGAACGGAATAATTGTTGTAGATTATAATTTTTTTTCTTTGCATTTATATATGTCTAACGCGTCGCTGTAACGCTAGCTCTGTCGAAAAACGGGGATATTACCCATTTTTTGGCTGTTCCGGTCTGGCCCGGTCTACATGGACAACGACGACTAACTCCAAAAATCTGGTCTAGCAGCGTAAGGACTGTCGGGCACACAATTCACAAAAGTAAAAAAAAAAGAAGATACGTCTATTAAACAAGATGACAAACGTGATGAAAGAATTAGGAGAATCTACCGACGATAAACTCAACCATGCATCGAGTATTTTGAAAAGCGAAAACAGAGTTTTAAAAGTGGAAAATAACGGGTCCAAAGTCAACAAGTTAGAACAATACTCGAAATTCGACAATATAATTATCAATAATGTCCCGACTGTTCCAATAGACTGTTGTCATCGTTTGAAAAAGTCTTGTAAATTCAGTTTCTTCTTTTTGTAATCTTTGAAAAAAAAAATATTTTCAATTGTTATTCCCGACTTTTAATTGTAATCGTATTTTTACCCACTTCGCGAAACTGGCTAGTTTGTATATTACAGTAAGATCCGAGTTATTTAAATTTACGGCAGTTGCGTGTGATTACATTTTAAAACGACCGGTGCTATTTCATAACCGAGATTTTTTGTATTTATTTATCTATTATCTCTAGCTTCGTTTCTTATTATTACAATTTTAATGTTGTAATTATACTTCCAATATTATTATTATTATTATTTATATATTTTAATAATTAAATAGTTAATATTGTAAATATTGTAAACACTTGCTGAAATACATTTCATTGGTTTGATTTGATTATTATCATTGTTATTATTTATATGTAAGTTTGTAAATGAAAATTAAAAAATATATGCGAATTTGAATATACATATATATATATATATTTTCGTTATAAAACGAATAACTTAATAACGGAAATTCCGAATTGTTACGGATTAATCATCCGTGATTTTAATTAATTTAGTTTAGCTTTCTTTTTTATATATAAACTTATCGAAGTGTTATATCCGTGTCAAAGAGTAGAAAAACCCTCCAAGTATCAGACTAACCGAGTTGTATATCGATAGTAAAATCGCGTAGATATTCCATCGATAAACGAACAAAGGAGCTTTTATTTCAAACGCGCAATGACAACACCCTCTCAAACATCTTTTCATTTTCTCGAACCTCCCATTCCCAATCGCAGTCGTCTCCAGCTGTTTAATCGGTAAAGTAAGTCTTTTGATCCGGAATAATGAATAGCAGCTCTCTATTTCCATTAAGTATTCGACGCACCCATTAAGCCGTAAAAATAAAAAAAATAAAAAATAACATAAAAGAGTGCATTGTTGCGCTTTTCGTCTAAAATGGAACAATTGTTTAATTTTTTCTCTCTTTTTTTGTTCCTTTAAAAGAAATATTGTGTTTTTTTCTTATTTATACTTGTTTCGTTAAAAATTCATCTCATTTTAAGAAGTATTTCCGCATCAGGCTTTGTACAATGTATATATATATATATGTTATATTCTCGGATGTATTAACATTTTCCCGACTATAAACAAAGCTCTTATGTTTTCAGTTTACCATTATAAGTATAACATGTTTCTATATGGAAATTTTTTGCCCTTTCGTTAAAGTTCTACTTCGTATTTTTCGTTTAAGTGACGGGACTCTATGTGATTATTCCGTTTGACGACCAGATCAAAGAATATGAAAATACAAAAAGAACTTTCTCCATTATTATCGCAAAACACAAAAGTATTCTTTACTTCTGATTTACACTTCGGCGAATTTCCTGACATTTTTCTTATTTTTTTTTTTATGTCGTCATTTAGTTGTTACCAGTGTCACTAAGATCTCTATGACTACTTCTACTACAACAACTACTACAGTATTAATACTTCGTAATAGTGCTAGTCGTTTAAAGTAGTTGTTTTGTGTTCGTTTGAAACAAGAGCCTATATTCTATAATGGTTCACGAACAGACGCGCTTCATTTCTAGTTAACGGTAATTCAAAAGTGAAGTTCCTCGAACTTTTCACTTTGCAGGTAATTTTTTCCTTTTTTTTTTTTTTATTATTATTTTTACAGATTTTTTTTATTCCAGTTTAAAAAATAAAAATTATTCGTCTTATTAAAACTAGTTCTTTTTATAAGTACTAATATTAATCAAGTTTGCCGTTCATCTCCTGATACGGAATTGTAAGATAATTAGAAAACTACTCTAATTTACTACACTATCAAATCAAATCTACCCCCACCTAATTCGGTCTATATAATAATAATAATAATAATAATAATAAATGCTGTGGAAGTTAGAAAGCTTCTTCTAGACTTCAAACGCGGAGTTGCAGCATTTTGACCATACATAGGGTGTCGAGGGTCCATATATCTGCAGCCACCATCCTCCTTATGTTTGGAGGTGCAATACCACTTAGTAAATAGAGTTTGTCTACTTTTGTTGGCCAGAGACAACCCGTTATAATACGTACTGTATCATTTAGAATGTAAAATGTAAAAACGCGTATATTTGATATTATATTAAAAAGTTATAATAATATTTAATAAATGTACCGGAACAAATGTCCTCTCCATTTATGAAAGTAACTAATAATATAAACTGGTAAATAATAAATATACAAGATGAAAATAGTATTGATGGAAAAATCAGACAAAAAACCATCACAAATGAAAAGCGGTAATTTAAAAAATAATAAGTTTAATTATATAACGAATATGTAATATCATTTATAAGTAATGGAAACGAAAGCAAACAAATTATGACGTTATGAGAATAATACATTATGTTTAATGCGTCGATGCTTATACTTAGTATATTTAATACTTAGTTCCCTGGAATCGTTATTTCCTATTGGCTGAAAGTAAATTATTACGGTGCACGCTACAACTGAGAAAACATTTTTGGGATAGTTTGAGGATCTTTTACATACGGAGCACTATGCATATATGAAATTTTAGTGTATACGGGACATTGAGGATACATCTAAGACATCTATTTTGGACTAATTGCAGTCTCTTAAAACTAGCATTTGAGACTGAAGACCAAACTGGACAAGAATATGTCAAAATAGGCCTAATGATTGACTTGTAGATTACTAGTTTATTATTAATATTTAAGTGAGATTTACGTTTGAAAATGGGGCAAATTGAACAGATTGCTCTATTTGTCTTCAATGATGCATGGTCAATACGCTTGGAAAAGGTTAGCCTCTTGTCTAAAATGACACTAAGATAGCGTATCTGGTCAGACCATTCTATACCAACGACACTGACGTGAAGTCTGGTCGGTAAAAATGGTCTTCGACGAGTGAAGAAAATTGCTTTCGTTTTGGAAGGATTGAGAGCAATTTGCCATTTAGAAAAGTACTTAATTACAAGATCAACACCAAATTGTAACCTATTTCTGATAGTACTTGGCCTGTAGGAACTGCAGAACAACGTTGTGTCATCAGCGTATAAGGCAACCTCGATGTTATTTATATGCGGGGGAAATCATGCATGAAAAATGTAAATAAGAATGTCCTCAGCACGCTACCTTCATGCACGCCGGCAGAACAGGATTTGCTACTTGATTTCGCATTATTTATAATGGTATAAAATGATCGATTACTTAAGTAACTATTAATCAGATTAGATAATTGGGAAACCTGGTAACAATCATTTTATAGATAATACCGTCGTGCCAGGTTGTGTCGAAAGCTTTTGCCACATCAAATAACACCATCCCAGTATGTTTATTGAAGTTAAAGTTATCTGTGATAGAGTCAGCAACTCTTGCTATCTGTTGTGTTGTGGAATGTTTTGGTTGAAATCCAAATTGACTACTAGGTATTATATTATTAGAATTTGTGAAGTTACATAATCTTTTCAGAATAATTTTTCCAGCGATTTTGCTAAGATTGCTAAGCAAGCTGATTGGACGGATATTGTCTATCTGAGACAATCTTTACCGCGTTTTGGTACTGGAATTATTTTAGCCACTTTCCAACTAGAAGGGAAGTACCCAAATTTAAACATTGCATTAATCAAATTAGTTTTTTCGAGGTAGCATTTTAATGACAGTCGATTGGATACCATCGTGACCTACCGAGTTTTTCTTCTTTGTTGATTTTACATATGTAAAAACTTCTTTGGGAGAAGTTAATTTAATATTAATTATTATCTGAGGTGATGCGATATAGCTATATCCACCTTCTTAGCGTGGCTGGGCCGTGCCCAAACTCGACATGCATATTTTGCCGTCGAGCCGATGTACGCACAATTCCTGGCTTTGCACCTCATGCAGTTCCAACCAGTTTCCGTATAATCCTATTCCTCGTATGAACTTTATTTTTGATTTTTTCACGGCGCGTACGATAGGTTAGGCTTCTATCTAATGAGATTGCCAGATACAATGGATTTTCCCGGTGTTGCAGCATTATTCCGTTCCGCTGAACTTTTAATTTTCGTTTAACTTCCTTATTCCTTAAGTGAAAAGCGCTTACTTGAGTTTTTGAAAAGTTGGGATATAACGAATTCTGTGCATAGTATGCGCAGTAAAACTAGAAGATGGATTATCTCCAACATTATTCAACTGTGTATTAGAAAAGATAATTAGAAAATGCGGAATTAGAACAAAGGAAGAAGGTATTATCGGAGAATTATATTAGGTAGGAGCAAGAAGGGCGTATAGAAGCATTTAGATTTTGCAGATGATTTAGCGGTTTTTGTCAGATAACGTGGAAGATGCGATAAAACAAGTAGATAGTTTAGCGGGAAAATTACAATTTAAAAAAAAAAAATATATATATATATAACGAATATTATGCTCCATTACATAAGAATGAAATCCGGAAAAATTCGAAGAGTCGTAAAATTTAAGTATCTGAGAGAAATGATACAACCAAATGTGTTGGACAAGCAGACCGTTATAGAAAAAGCGAGAAAAATTGAAACAGCATTTAAAAAATATCAAGAAATCGCTGTCTATAAACGCAGAAATAAGAAAATGCAGTGATTAAGCCAGAATATCTTTACGCGTCAGATTGAAAATGAATTCAGTAAAAGTAATAATACGATCGAAAAGAAAGATAATCATTCGGGCCAAGATATGAAAATGATCAATTAAAAACGAATAAAGAAGTATATGAAATAGTCGAAAAAAATAACATATGCGTAAAAGAATAAAAGAATGGAGTCCGGAAGATTATAAAAAAAGTTTTTCGATTCTTTTTTATAATAAAAATTAGAAAACAAGAATAAGCCGGTTTGTAGTAAAATGGACTTAGACGAAATGAAGATAGAAGAAATCCAAAGTGGACGAATATTTAGCAAGAAAATTGAAAATTTCGAAGGTTTCAAAGAAAGACAAGAAAAAAAACTAATATGGATGGATGAAAGATTAGAAGAATGAAGAAGTATTGACTAGAGAGAAAGAATCGCGCATAAATTATTCCGCGTATCGTAAAACGTACGAGTTTATATAAAATGTATCGCGTGTAACTAAAAGCTTATTTTCCGACTCTTTTCCCCCCACGATGTGCTTTAGTTATAATTCCTAACATGAATTAAATAATCGCGGGGTCATATACGAGGACTGAATTTAATTATGACGTATTTATTCAGTTTTGGGACAATTATTAACCTTACTTTAGAGAAATCGAAAATTTTTTTCGGATGCCGAATCTAAAACAGTTGTGTCTCATATAGTTCCGACATAGTCAAAAAGTTGTTGTCTTATTATTACAACATATCAGTTTATTTACCGAATTTAGTAGAGTAGATAAGAGAACTCGCGAACTGACAAACAACTGGTTGGTTTAAAGTGGTATACAAGCGACAAAGATGACTACGTGAAAAATATTGAAGTAAATAATAAAACAAGTAATTTAATTTCCTTGGTTTACTAGCTACAGAACATGTTTGCGCGTACCAGATCAGCTTATTGCCAGGTACTTTAGTTCCCATACCCTACAACACGCATACAGAACTATAATCATCTATATATCGAGGCTGAAAGTTTAAATTACGAACGTCGTCTTAATACTATTTAAAATTAGTTTATTATTAATGGAAACTCTTTCCTCACATTTCATAGTATCGACTATTTAAAATCAGCTAAAATTTTCATCTATAGAGAGCCACTAATAAAATATGTGGCAGATACATTTTTTTTTTTTTTATTATTATTTATAATACTGCGAGCTGTCCACCAAGGACATTTAGCAGTACGTTTAAAAGAATTGAGCATGAGGGGACAAGTATCCAGCGATACCTACCCGATTACGACGACCCTAAACGAGATCCTGCGGTTTCTGACGTTTTAGTCTCCTTATGTCACCGGTGGTATCAAGCAATCCTCTAGCAAAAGTATTCGGGTGGCTATCAAGTCTTCTTGCGTGTCTTTTCTATACGTAAATCTCGATGCAACGTTAGATTTGTTACATACCAGGGTGCCTTGGTTATCATCCGAAGAATTTTATTTCGTGACGTTTGTATTATTTTCAGGTTTGATGGTCTAGCACAACCCCAAAGTTGCACCCCATAGGTCCAGACAGGCCTTAGTACCACCGTATATATTAAACGTTTATTATCTGTCGTTAGTACACTGTTTCTCCCTATCAACCAGTACATTTTTTTAACTCGAATATTTAATTCTTTTTTCTTCATCTGTATGCGATGTTTCCATGTTAATCGGCTATCCAGGTGTAATCCTAAGTACTTGACCGTTGATCGCACTGACAGATCGGTGCTATTAATCCTGATGGGTGGGGGTGTAACTTTTCTGTTGGTAAAATGGATATTGACAGATTTGTTTTTATTAATTCCAATTTTCCATTTTTTAAACCATATCTCCGCCTTAGTAAGAGCTTTCTGTAGGTTACTGCTAGCTATCTTCGGATCCGTGTGTGTTGAGAGCAGTGCAGTGTCATCCGCAAATGCAGCCAGCTGTACGTTTTCCATTGTAGGGAAATCAGCCGTGTATAACAAGTACAGCGTGGGGCCCAGCACAGAACCTTGGGGAACGCCTGTTAAAAGAGGATGTATTTCTGAATAGGTATGTTTATAACGCACTTGAAAGTGGCGATTTTCTATGTATGATTTCAACAACAGGTAAAAATTTTTCGGCAATAGACATTTCAGTTTATAGAATAGACCATCGTGCCAAACCTTATCAAAAGCTTGTTGAACATCGAGAAATGCCGGTACAAACTTTTTTGGTTTCTAAGCTATTTTCAATCCCTATGTAATTGATCAGTGGTGGAATGGTGTTTTATAAAACCGAATTGATGTTGCGGAATTATATCATTGGATTGTATGTAAGGCTGTAATCTTTTTAATATTAATTTTTCTACTACCTTCGACAAAACAGGCAACAAAGAGATCGAACGATAAGATGAATTGCCAGGTTTCGGAATCATTATAATTTGCGCGAATTTCCACTGTACTGGAAAATATTGTACGCGAAATGTTGCATTACATATATAAGTCAGTAATACTATAGCTTTTCGCGGAAGTTCATTCAATAATTCAGCGCTTATTAAGTCGAAACCCGGACTTTTCTTCTTTTTCAACGTTTTAAGTAAACATTTCACCTCAGAAGGTGAGGCTAACTTAATCGAAGAAGATGATTCATATGGACTATTTATATTGTCGTATATTTCCCTGTCCGTGCTAGCCGTTATGTTTGGCTGAAACACGGTTACCAGGTGCTGAGCAAATAAATCTGACTTCTGTTTATCATCTCTCGCCCATAATCCGTTGCCATGTTTTATCGGAGGAATATGTGTATTGGACCGTTTAATATTTTTGGTGCACTTCCACAAGGAATAGTCATCTATTGCTAGGGGTGAAAGTTTATTTAAATAGCTATTAAAGGTTTTGTTTTTAATTTCTGCTAATAACATTTTTAATTCTTTTACTTTATTGTTGAAAAATTTTTTATCCCAAGGATTCCCTGTTTGGAACCACCTTCGTCTAAACTTTCTCTTTTCCAAGACTAGTTTTCGGACTGATAGCGGATAATTATTACATTTTTTGTAAGTATTAACTGGAGTATTCAGCGTGGCTGCTGTTTGTATCTCCCTAGTTAGATACCGTACATCATTCTCGATGTCAATTTCGCTTTTTAATGGAATTTTTAGATTTAATTTGGTATCTAAGTATTCCCTAAATGATTCCCAATCTGTTTTGTGGTTACACAAATATATTTTTTCCTCGCGACATATAACCGAATCGTCAAACGTTAAAATGATACAAGAGTGGTCCGAAAAAAGATCGAAAGAAGAATTTATTTCTGAGTAATAACTAGCAGTTCCTTTTGTAATGAAAAAATCCAGCAGATCCGGTATTTTACCATTGTCGGTTGGCCAATATGTCGGTTCCCCCCCGTTGATATGTATTTAGCATTATGACTTTCTAGTGCTTGTTTCAGCATACGCCCCCTTGTTGTCGTTAACCTAGAGCCCCACGCTGTATGTTTGGCGTTCCAATCAGCTCCAGAAACGAATTTACTACCCAAATATTTTATGTATTTGCTAAATTCGATTGTCGTTGTCTTGTGTCGTGGCGGACAATAAGCAGCTGATAACACAAGCTGGCCACCCATCATCTGTATGCTAATACTAGCTCCCTGTAAATACTCCTCTTTAAACTGATTTAATTCATGATGTACAATGTCAGTTTTTATTAGTATTGCTGAACCACCATGCGATTTTCCCGAGGTGTGTGTACACGAATACGTGTTATAATTATTTATTTTGAAATTATCCTTATCAGTAAGGTGAGTTTCAGAAACTAAAATTACATCGATTGAATTAATATTTAAGAACAATTCAACTTCGGCTTTATGATTTTTCAAGTCATTCGCGTTCCACTGAGCAACCCTTAGATATTTGGGCATTATTTGATTACTTTTTGAACTAACGTGGTAAGCATGGATAACATCATGCTATTTTGCTCAGCTAATTGCCGGAATATTGTTTTAAATTCGTTCAGAAACTCCGCCAAGTTCACCGTAGGCACATTTTGTCCCTCTACATTTAGATTACTCGACGATCTATTACTGTCGGAGATTTTCCCGGAAATTCCTACATGGTTCATATTTGCCGTAGTATTATTCATCTGGCCTGAGGTGTTAGCATTAATAACTTGTGAATAGCTTACAGATGGTCGTCGATAATTTTGTTTGATAGGTTGACTCGCTCTAAGTTTGAGATTTGTTTTATTTTGTACTAATTTTTGATATATCTCACAACCTTTCGAAAACCCATGTTTCTCACATGGTCAATTGTATGTTGCCTGTTCCCGTGTTGGAAAACCATCAGATTTGTTTGTCTATGCGCCAGGTAATCAAACGAAAAACATCGTATATCACAAAGCACTACAATGAAAATAAAACTGATTTTTGTAAATAATTATGATTCACATGATTAACAATAAAGCGATCTATCGGATGAAACGAAAAAACCGCGTTTCAGCTAATAAATTGATACATTTATTGATTGTGGGGCGATACGAAGTTCGCCGGGTCAGCTAGTTATAATAAAAAAATTAGCTGTGGTACAACCAGTTTCACGCATTAAAATAACTTATTACTTCATTAAAATTGAAGAAACTGAAAATAGGTGCTGCGTGCAAGATGGTTCTGTTCAACGTACTGATATTTTACGTACAAACTGTCTTATTTCATCTACTCGTGTAAGTTCTTTTATATTTAACGTACTAGCTTTTTACCTTGTACATTCACATTTCGATAATCTGGCTACACCACCCCAATTAATTCCGCTTTTCCTTGTAACCGTTTTTTGTTGTTTTTTAAGTTAAATTTTCTTTTCCAATTAATACGTCTAAATATCTATTATAGACAGAAAAAATATTTCGCCCTAAAAATTGTCCATTCTTCGATTTTACTTGCGCATATAATTATGCAGTCCGATTAGCAACTGGCGACTTCTAAGACTGCGAGTATCGACTACTGATTACGAAGTAATTGAAACCCGAAGGCCGTTGTAGAAAATATAACTGGTGCGTTAAAATACGCAGGATCGAATTAGTGGATAAAGAGAATGTAGCCATCGCGTGTATGTGTGATGAACATTGGAAGAGTAGTAGACATTTTTCATATCCGAAAATAATAATCTAGCAACCGGTTCGAGTAACGGACAAGAATCGAGAAATTAAGTAGCTATAATAATAAATACAAATATAATACAGGCGGTTTCCCGATATGATGCGGTTAGTGATAGAATAGTCGTAATAAGAATTCTAGCGCAACCGCGGTAAATTTAAATTTTATACAAACATTTGCGACAACTTCGGCGACTACGTTAGAAGAGGTTACAAGATTTCGAAGAAAATTTAGCCAAAACAATAAACAAGATTACGAACAGAGAGATGCTCATATAGAGTTTGATTTCAGCGGAAAAATAGGAAATACTAGTGATGACAATCAGCTGAGAAACGTTGTCGGTAAATATGAATTACACAACGGGAAGGAAATAGAGAATACACCGCTTTTATATAGAAAATAAACTATATATAAATAATACATGTTTCCAAGGTTATCCTCGTCGTCTCACCACGTAGCGTTCAACAGACGGTCACACGAGAAATCAGGTAGACTATTTTCCTTATTCCAGATGGATAAATTTCTCGGATTGGACAGTTGATGCTCTCGTAGTCAAATTTTAGCTCAGGCTAATAAAAAATAAAACTGCGCGTAAATCGAACAGATGTTAACCTAGAAACAATAAAGACGCAGTGTTGGCAATCAAGTTAAAAAGTGTGAAGATGTCGCAGCGAGTTTCGAACAGTTTGAAACACGCAATGAACATCGTCCAAAATAAAACAGAGGAACAAGAAAAGGAAGCGGTCGTTGATAATTGATCAAATCTGGACTTTGATAAGAGACTGAAATTAAAGCAAAATCGAATAAACGATGAAAATGAATTCGATAAATTAAATCAACTCGGTAAAGACATTAATAAACGATTAACCGAAGATAAAATTAGTTAGATAATGAACCGAGCGATTTGTAAATTGAACTGATTTGTTTTCAGAATAGTTAGAATAATAACTAGAAATTTTTAATCCGGTCGCTTAGCAGTTAAGGATGAAGGCAGATAAAAATGATGTACTACGTTAAATGCTGTAAAATTCTTACGTCTGGCTACGCTGAAGACCGGTTAATATAATATACAGTCGAGTTTTCTATTTTAAAAAGTGAAATAAAAATCGCTATTCAATCGTTACGAAATAATAAATCAGTAGGCACAGTCGTTGCAGAGATGTTCGAAGCAACAGTGGAATTTGACGTCGATAATAGAATCCATTCATATTCTAATAATACAACGAAAACAGAAAAAAAAGAACTAAAGAGCCACGCGAAACCTATAGGACGACAGTGGATATAAAATAATAATCAAAAAACGTTTAAAATACCATCTCCTTCCCTAGACATCTCAGGAACAAGAATCGGGTTTTGTAGCGGAAAATGGAACAATGAATCAAACGTCGATCATAAGGTAGTCGATAGAACTTATATATGCATGGAAGATATGAAATACTTTTATCACGGTCTCTTTTCAACGTCTACAAGAAATGAATAATGAAAAAGTCAACTGCGATGGACGGGTGAAATTATAATTGGTGGTAAAAAATTTTCGAACTTTCGTTATGGAAACGATACAGTAGCCGAATCTGAAGATGAAATGTCAGAATTATTAGAAAAAGTAGACGTTTTCAGTAAAGTAAAATGCTGAACAGAGCAAAATGTTATCTAACGGACAAAGATAGATAAAAATCAATTCGAAATCATTAGTGATATAGAGAAAAAGGAAAGGTGATATATCGATATCAACAAGTTATCAAGAATTGCAACGACGAATTTCAGAACTTTTTAGAATTTGGAACGAAGAACTTAATTCAAACGTCGGATTTTCCTAACGTGCGAGTCTTGGACTGAAATAACGCGATTGGAATGAATTCCGTGTACAGTCAAAAGGTATCGCTTGTGAAAGAGTTTTCGAGGATAACAAAAGATCGCTTCAAGAATATGCGTTGAAATTCTTCGGTCACATTATAAGACGTGATGGTATAAGTTAAAATTATTCAGAATATAAAAATAGAAGCCGACGTATCGAAATTAGAACAGGTTTAACAATTTAAAATTTGATTAAGATCGCGCGATTGGTAGGACACGGTGTCGTAGAATAACGGTCCGATTAGAGGTCAGCACGTTCGGATACGAAGAGACGATTATATGATAATGATGTATATACATATGTATGTGCACGTGTTTATATATATAATATGTGTGTGGTACGTGTATATATATACACATATATATACATATATACATATATATATATACACACATATATATATATATATAAAATTGTCAACGCATTCGGTCGTAACGAGCTTAAAAATTCTAGACCAACGGTAAATACACTAATATACTACAGTAATATAGAACGATTTGATACTATCGTTTCGTTCAATATTATTATTATTATTATTATTATTATTATTATTACTACTATTAATATTACCATCATTTTCCGGTTAGAATTTATTTTAGCGATAATAGCGTGGAAATTTCTATATTTTCCAAATTTTTCCGAATAGGCTATACAAAGGTCGGAGAAATAAACGGCTCCTACGTATGCCCACTTATTTTCGAAACAACGGCTAAAGTAAAATAGAATGAAATGTTGAAAAAAAAACATAGAAAGAAAATTTCGGTTAGTCAGAATAAACGACGAAAGGAAGTCGTAGCGAAAGGGGCAACGATGGGGGGGTGTCACATTTTAACGGTAGAGGAAAGAGAGAGATAAATGCAGCGAACGATAAGTTCGGATGACGCTATTTATAGCTGGTGGTATCCTACAATAAATATTTGGCCTTTTATTGATTACAGCAGTTTCCGGGCTAGATTTACAACTTCGACAAGTAACCGAATCATTAAATGGTGCATTACATATATGTATATATATATATATATATATATATATATATATATATTAAGCAATATATATATATTAAGCGCTTGTACAGGACTTACATGAAAAACGTTTCGAATTTTCTGTTTACACATACACATATACTTCAGCTTGCGTCCTTTTATAACGAAGGATTATTTACAATCTGTAAGTGTTAGGAATTGCATGTGTGTTCGTAACGAAAGACAACTTATGCAATTTTACATGTATACACTAAAGAGAATACGCGAAAATACATACATACATACATATATATATATATATATATATATATGTATATATATGTGTATGTATATATATATACCACTTTTTTGGGGGGAATCGGGTGAATGCTTTATTCAGGAGGTGTTGGTTTCGAAATACATACCTATAGGAAATACATACATACATATATATATTACATACATATTTAGGAGTAAATTGGGAAAGATAAATCGGTAACCTATCGTGTTTTCGAGGGATATTCGATATTTTATATCGATTAAATATTTACTTTGAATACGCGGTTTTCGTTTTTATTTATCGTATTTTTATTATTATCATTATTATTACGAAACTTGTGTGCTGAATTTTAATAATTTATGATGGCCGAATTTCTTTTTAATATATAAATAAGACGAACGTTTACGAAACAGTATTAAATATCACGTGGTTTGAATCAAACAAGACATTACATCTAGATATAAATATTCCGAACCGGAAAGTAATGTAGAAGGAAAATATCGAATTCACTAGTTAAAGATGGCGTATCAGCAATTTGAGAGAAATACTGTATCTGTGGTGTACTTCCCGCCGAAAGCATTGAGCACAATTATTTGCAGCAGTGTAGACTAACTCCATTTCCCCCGAGTCATGGTCAAAATAGGAACCTTGAATCAGGTTATTAAAACAGTTCGGAACATTAGAAAACTTAAAGGACGAATATAACGAAAGCCGATATTTTTTACATCCATAAAATCGCATAGTAAGAAAGTGGATACACACCCTGGGTGTCCACACACCAGCGTCAAAAAGGAGTAGCGGAAATTTAATTATTTTTATACGAAGAAATAGGGGACAATCTTATGCACACGGCAAAAGTGATAATCACGTGTGAACCGAAAGAGTTGGCACTTATCCGGGTTAGTATGCGCTACCAACGAGGAGTTAAATCCGATGGAGTAATCGTATCCGCTATTTCATTTCCACGAACGCCACAATGGGCACGAATAAATTTCACCTTAGTTCCACGCTTGTGGAGTTGCCAGACTTTTATTCGTATTGAGATTTCTAACACAATCATTGTAAATTCTGGGAATCTAAACAGTTATAAAACAACACTCATGGGGTCAGTTTGTATTAGGGTAATTCCCCCCTCATATATAATCTAATAAAAGAAACAGCCTCGTATATGGCATATATTTTCATAAAAAAATGATGAGCTTGTGTATGGTATAACAATTTAGAGATGTTTCTACTGTGGTAAAAAAAAAGACTGCTGTATACCTATTTTTCCTCTTTTTGGAATGCTCAATAGAGCTATCGGTGAATTTGCTTTCGTTGTACTTCTTTTCTAATACTGATTCAACAATGAAATCATTAACTCCATTTGGGAGACTCTTCGATGTATTACATGAGCTGGTACCTATCTCTAATCTAAACTGTAGATATTTGAAAGGAAGTCTTATAAGAGGAATCTAAAGCCGTCTGTACTAAACGTATGTCGTGTAGTTTGTTATTACTATGAATGAGTGGGGGCAAATTTTTACCAATTCAGTATTTATTACTGCGAGCTTTGCACATACTTATAAGTTGCTTGTTGATTATATGAGGCTAACGCTGCCTGACTTTGAGATAAAATTTATTGAATATGAATTTCCAACTTAACGGAAAGGAGATCTCCGCAGCTTCTGCAAGACATTAACGGGGCGCATGGCGTTTAAACATATGAGGAGGGCTCAACTGTTTCTTTTTTTTTTACTGTGTTTCATTAAAAGTAATGAACGGCGCAATATAATCTATGTGGGATCTCGTGAGTGCTTTATAGATCTGAAGATCTATTACTGGATGAGTACTTTTGTAACAAAAATGTGGTCTGTTCATTTCATGATATTTTAGAGTCAAATATTACTTGCAGATATTTGGTGGACTGCTCGAAGACAACAGACTTTTTATCGACGCGCAGTAGTGATGATGTTCGAAGTAATTTTCTTTGAAATTTATTTAGCGCTATTTGAAATTTTTGAATAGCAAAGTTTATAGAAGCTGCTGCTTCACTTATCACTAGATCATCTTCATACTGAAATATCACTATCGATTTATTTTGAATTTGTTGTATCGATTTCGTATAAAGAGTATAGAATATTGAACTGAAGAAGCTCCCTTGAATTAAACCTTTTTCACAATAAACCGAGGCGTATGGCGTGCCGTTATATGTTAGAGCTTTTTACGCTAAAAATAGTTAAGTATCTATGTACAAATTTTTTGGTTAACCCCATATGTTAACAATTGTTTGTACAATGTGAACAGATTGGCAATAAGCCGTCTGCCGCCTGAACGTCAATATAAACAGATACGACACTCTGTTTATAGGTCAGATGATTCTGAATATATACAATGTAAAAGAACTTAATGCATCATTAGAACTAAATCCTTTTCAGGTTATCGAAATTTGTTCGAAGTTATTGCTTACCATTCTAACATAAACTTTAGAATATTTTCCAGTGTTTTCCCCATACAAGACAATAATGAAATAGGCCTGTCGGATTTATGACCATCAGGATTTTTCTCCTGTCTGAGTAAAGGGTAAACGTAGTGTTCTAGCCACTGAGGGGGATATATCTCGTGTTTATAGAATTATTATAAAAAATTAACAACATATTTTCGGCTTCCTACAGTAGTTTTTTTGTATTATTCGGTACGATATCCACTCCTACCGTTGTATCTTTATTATGATCTAAAATACCGAGTAATTCCTTTTTTGAAAGAAAGTTTTCGAAAAATAGGATACACTTATTCCGATCACCTTCGGGTCTGCTCCACTACAAGGAATCTACTGTGCTTTAAAATTGTTATACGAACCTTGTAAGCTACTGGATATTAGTTGGGTTTACATATGTTGGATGGAGGAAAGCTTGTAAACTTTTTAATTCTCTGCCATATCTCCTTGGTTCCCAAACTTGGATTAATGCATTACAGAATTTTCGGAAGTCGCTCCTTTTTTTTTTTTATTTAATAAATCGTTTAGTTTCGGATTGTTGCCTTCTACACTGTAATTCGCCATAGTAGGAGATAAATTGTAAATTGCTAGTACTCTTCTTCGCAGAACAACGTGTCGATTACATTCTGCACCGCTGTTGTGGTACTTAGTGTGCAGGAGACGTGCCAGGAGAATTTCTTAATCAGCGGTGCTGTTTTATTCATCGCTGAAGGAATCATGTATAAATAGTCCAATATTGTAATTCCGGAAACGAGGCCGATAAATCCTCTAAATTGATATCCTGTATTTCTGTGGTTATACACCGTTGGTATCGAGCCCAGTATACCATTTTATGATCTACAGTGAAGCATGCCTTCTTGGTATTTTTTGTAATGTGTATGTTTTCAAAACCTGTATAGATTACCAATACCGATAAATCTACTCGTAGGATCTTCTTCTATAGTCAAATCAATTTTATCAGAAATATCAGAGGAAGCTAAAACTAAGTCCGAATTATGGAATTCTTTTCCAAAGCCACCTACGTGTGTAGCTTGTTCATTATTAACAATGTGTAGACTCATTAATGAATTGAAATAGTTCAGTACCTTCAAGATTAGCTCTCGTATCGCTCCCCAAGCTGGATGGAGACAATTAAAATCTCCCACGATTACAAACGGAAGTATTGGCCGTATAAGAGTCTGGGATAAATTAGTCGTTTATTTTATAACTTCATTTTTCGCATTTTGCGTACTTTTCACCTAATATGGTGAGATTTTGCACAGACGTGAGTTTTCCAAGTTAGTCAGATGTAGTCCACACGTATTTTCCGGAGTTAGCAACTAGTACTTTCTAATTATTTATGAACTACATACTGAAGGTGTAAAGAGATTTTCATGTTATCAATAGTTTTGTTATTCGTTTATTATTTTTTTTTGTGTTATTCGTTAATTATTTTTTTCTCATAATTTTCTCGATGGCGCCTCTTATGATTAGCGTATTAGGATTGCTGATGATGTCTACTTCTAAGTATGTTTTACATTGTTCGATTTAATTCCCGCACCTTTCCCTGACTAATATATATAATCTGTTTGATAAATATTTTAAATATTTATATTATTCGGTGTTTTAATTGTCATCAAATAGCGTTCTCGCAAAATTTTATTTTTACTCCCCGGCCCATAACTTCCAACCTATTTACATACTCTTTTACTTTTCGGATTATCTAATATTATCATGGCTTTAACTTGGAGTCGCGTATTCTATAGTTGCTTCTAACTGTTAATTATTTCTTCACCTTTTCATATTCAAATTTCCAAGTCGGCGTATAAACTTGTACAATCGCTGTCGTGGTTGATTTTGTATTTATCTTTACTAATGCGCTTCTCCCAATTACCGGTCGATATGTGTTAACTCCATATTTCCTTCGAGATAATGTCGACTCTATTTCATCCGTTTTCTAATCTCGATTGTATCGTACGGTAACCGTTTTTTGTTTCTGACGTTCATTTCGTTTTTTTTTTCTTTTTATTTAACTTTTTTTTTTTATATTCCGCGTGACGAATGTAACAGTCGCATATTTCATCTCCCCGAAGCCCTACTATAACTTCAACGCCGCTTTGATAGCGAAATCGTACGGCATATCCATTTCCCGATTTTGCTGATTATAACCTAGAAAACCGATGCGTGTATTTTTCGTCGACTTTCGTATTTGTCTTATAACCGACGTAAAGAACGGACGCTGTCAAGAAGTCGCTGCCGTACATGGTAATCATGCGGGCTGTGTCTACTGGTCGAAGTTTAATTAAGGGGTCATGGAATTATACAGTTTTATAGACCGTTTCACATAACCCATCCGCTTCTAATCCTAATAGAATCGTCTATATATGACGATTTCTGTCGATTGCGTTCGTTAGCGACTGCTCAATTTGCTAAATTCGTAGCTACTAGCTCTAGTCCGCATTAGCCGTATATGAATTAATAAATAAATTCGATTAAATTTTCAGCCGATTGTCAGTGCAAGATAATTCGGATTACGATCGATCAACTACGAGCGATTTCTTTAATTCGATTTGTCGATTGTAATACAAAAAATTTGCCGGTGACAGTTTTCGTAACCAACGTGTCAGTTTATTTCTGTTATATATATATATATATATATATGTATTTGCCTATATACTAATATTTCCGTGGAATATTTCCTTTCGATAAAATTTTCTCGCTTTGTCCTCAACGGTGAATATAACATCGAATGTATTGGGCGCTGTCGTTAGCAGCCGCCTGTGAAAATTAATGAAAATGAAAACTAACCGATAGAATAAGATAGGGAAGTACTAATTCGTTTTCCGATAAATAAACGTCCGACCGTGAACGTGTCGGAATAAGAGCGGAGATTCGATCGAAATATAACGGACGACTGGCTATTGTAAGAATAAAGCCCGAAATGTAATTTAAATTCGCGTTTTCCAGTTTAATTCCTTCGTAATTTATTTATTTATTTATTTTTTTATTTCGGTTCATTTTTCATATTTATATATCCGGAGCGTATATAAAAGGAAATTTTAATGGAAAATTTTGATGGAATTTTCTTCACCGCTGTTACCGCTTAAACCGGAGAGACTTATAAGTAAACGAACTGAAGATGCCTGCTGAGGTCGAATGGACGATACGATGGCGAATTTTCATTGACTAGTTTCGCCATCGTTCGAACGGTTAGCAGATGTTTTTATTGATTGATGTGTTTAAATTGAACGTCAACGTACACGCGAACACACTTATTAATAATATATATATATATATACGCACACATACTCGTACGTGTATATACGAATATGTATATATAATATATACAGGCGTCAATAACTGAAAATATTTCTCTACGAATCTAAACGGTTCGTATGGAATAAATTTATCCGCCGAAGAATTTTTTTCTACCGTCGTCTCTTTTGAAATTTTTGTTTTCCGCCCGCAAAGATGTAATGAAATAATTTTTATCTTTTTAAATCTATATTTTTAAAAATAATTTTAATTATGTTTTTTTTTAACTCTTTCAAAAATCGACAGAAAATATTCCCTGAAATAAATTATTATTTTTTTTTAGAAAAAAAAGGTTAACACATTTTTTTTTTTTTTTTTATATATATATATTTAATTACAACTGGCCAGGCAGCCATCCAGCAATTGGACTGAAACGCGAAATAACATGTTAGGGGTTAGCATCCAATGATGGACCCCACTGAGAAATTAGGCTAGATCAAACGGTCGTCTACGTTTTAATCTGCGAACATCTAGACTAGTGTCAAGTAGACTGGTCGCCAGTACGTTTGTGTGTGTCTCCAAACGACTTATATATCGATCAACAGCACGTTTAACCTCATCTTTCACACATGGGATGTTTAAATCTCGATGCAATGTATGGTTCGATACGTACCAAGGTGGGGAAACAATGAGTCTTATGGCCTTGTTCTGAAATCGCTGAATTCTATTTACATGTACATCTTTTGCGCAACCCCACAACATTAAACCATATGTCCAAATAGGCTTTAAGACTATTTTATAGACCAGAAGTTTATTTTCCAGTGATAAACTTGAGTACCTGCCAAGAAGCCAATTTAATCCATGCAGTTTTAAATCTAACTGTTTTCTTTTTTGATTAACGTGCTTGTGCCATGTCAGTTTACTATCTAAATACATGCCTAAAATATTTGACATCTTTTTCTTGGCTAATAATTACCCCATTTATTTTTAATGGTTGGTACATAAAATTTCGCAATGTGAAATCAACCTGTGTGCACTTGCTTTCGTTTACCCTGATACGCCAACGTCTCAGCCAGTTTTCAACATTTAACAGGGTTTTTTGAAGCTTATTAGTAGTTTCACTATTGTCTTTACCAACAGCTAACAACGCTGTATCGTCAGCAAACGTAGCTGTTATCACGTTATTATCAACTGGAAAATCAGCAGAATAAATTAAGTAAAGCACCGGACCCAAGACACTTCCTTGAGGCACGCCAGCAGATACAGGATAAATATCAGACAATTGATTTTGGATTTTAACCTGGCATGTGCGATCTTCAAGGTAGGATTTTAGAAGGAAATAGAAAGGATGCGGTAATATTTTTTTCAATTTATACAGCAGACCATGATGCCATACCTTGTCAAAGGCTTGCTTGACATCCAAGAACACACCCGCGCATACTTGTTTAGTTTCAAGGCTTTCTTGAATAGTATGCACAATTCGGTGTACTTGTTCAATGGTCGCATGTCTTTTTCTGAAACCAAATTGGTACTGAGGAACAACATGTTCCAATTCTAAAATGGGGTTCAACCGCTTCAATATTACTTTTTCAAGTAGTTTTGAAAGGATAGGAAGTAAGAAAATGGGTCTATAGGATGAAACCTCGTCCGGTGCCTTACCTGGTTTTGGTACAACCACCATTTGCCCCAATTTCCAGGACAAAGGAAAATACTGAAGTCGAAAAACAGCATTAAAAATATTTGTAAGTAATAGTATACCTTTTCTGGGTAGTTCCGATAACAGTTTATTAGTAATTAAATCAAATCCCGGACTCTTTTTTTTGTTAAATTTATCAATTATATACTTGATTTCACTGGGAGACGCTGGCGAAATCGGAGGACTTAATTGCAATGGCACACTTAAAAATTCAAGAATGTCAGTTGCATCATTAGTCTGTAAATTTGGTTTAAAGACATCGCAGAAATATTTGGCAAATACTCCAACTTTTTCTTTGTCAGTTCTAGCCCATCTACCATCGGATTGACGAATTGGTGGAAGGGGTTGTATAGGTTTGTTTCTGCTGTTAACCGCTTTCCAGAGGTTGTAATTTGTCGCTTCTGTGGTGAAAGTTCTTGTAGGCAGCGTTCGAAGGATTCATTTTTAAGGTTTTTAAGTAAAATCTTTAGTTCTTTCGATTTTTTATTTAATAATGTTTTATAATAGGGATTTCGGGATGATTGCCATTTTTTACGGATATTTCTTTTTTCTTTCACCAGATCCAGTATACATCGCGGAATATTATTTATTTCTTTCATTTTATTAATGTTTGGAGTACATTTCCATGCGATACTCTGAATAGTTTCAGTAAAATACTGAACCGCTACATCTATCTCTGATTCAGTCTTTAGTGATAAATTTATTTTTAATGTTGAGTTTATGAATGCTCGAAAATCTTCCCAATTTGTATATTTATTGTGTAGAGAGGGAGAAGTTTCTTGGTTTATTAAGCCTGTACTCGCGGTTAAAATTACGGCACTATGATCAGAGCATAAATCAAAATTGGAATCGGCATTTATGTTCAACATTGAAATTCCGTTAGTTATGAAAAAATCTAAAGCATCAGGACGTTTGTTTAAGTCTGTGGGCCAATATGTTGGTGCACCTGACGCCACACAACTAAAATGTTTGTTTAAAATTATCTTATTTAATAGTTTTCCTCTAGGGTTAGAAAATCGGGAACCCCACCTTATATTTTTCGCGTTCCAGTCACCGCCAGAAATGAATCTATGGCCTAGAATAGTAAAATATTCGCATAAATTATGTTCATTAAATCTGTGGTTTGGAGGACAATACACTGCTGAGACTGCAATTTTACCATTCAATGAATATGTCATTATATTTGTTGCCTGGATTTCTTTAGTGGATATATTTTTTAGTTCGTAGTGTTTTATTGTACTTTTAATAACAACAGCGCTGCCACCGTGCGCCTTATGGTCAGGTCTCGTAGTTTTGTAGACGTTATAATTTTTAATACTGAAATGTTTTATCTGTGAAATGCGTTTCAGATAGTAGCAATATGTCGATTTTCTCAAGAGTAAGGAACATCTCTATTTCCAACTTATTTTGAACTGCACCATTGGCATTCCACGTGGCTATCCGCAACGACGTCATTCTTAATTAATTAATTTATTTGTTAATGCTGTGAGCAGGTTTAGTACGACTGTATTTTGCTGCATAAGCTGGTTGAACATTGATTTAAATTCATTTTAAAAAGTTGTTATGATACTTTTAAAGTCAGTATTGTTCTCTCGATGGTTATTAAATAAACCGTTCACGTTATTATTAACATTATAGCCTGGTGAAGGTTCGTTATTATTGATAAGAGAGTTAATTGCATCAGTTTTGTTTCTTGTTATTTCAGCGTACGACACTATTGGATTGGTTGAAGTTTGGTTGTTTCTTTTCTCTGATATTTGAACAGCACTGTTTCCTGATTTGTATCTCTGTTCGTGTAGTTTCTGGTAGATCACACAACTCTTGTAACTTGAAGGATGATTTCCTTCACATAATGCACACACTTCGGGGCAGAATTCTGGTCTTTTTTGCATTCTGTGGTATTGTGATAACACATAAATACATACATATTTATATATATTTTAATATTATCCGGTTCTTCGTTCTCTGACGTAAGATTTCTATTAGCCGTTTTGATATATTTCATCTTTTGTTATTCTTTTCTTTCAGAACTAAGTAGCGTCGTCAATAGGTTATCAATATGCATTAAAGAGAAGATGTAGAAATAAAATTTATTCCTAAATAAATACACTTTTTTTTTTTTAATAATTGAATTTATAGTTACGTCGAACTTCTCTTTCAACGATCGAGTTTTTAAATTAGATATCGATTGACATTTGGAATAATTACGTCGTTAATAAACTGATTACCGACATTTCTCGCTGTCCTGCCTTTGAGTGTCTTTTTTCATATTCTTATTTAACTTCTATTATTAAACAGTGCAGAGTTCCGCTAGTTTTACCTCGAGTAGACTTACTAAATTAGTTCTTATTTAAAAATAAAATTAATTATTCGAGGAAAATGAAGATAGCTATGTGTAAGGATAATAAACAAATTTGAAACCTTAAAGGCAAGGCCGATCTAACGGAAGAAGTTTGTTAATCAGAGTGGATGGTCCGGGGTAAACTTTATAAAATGCCGATTAACGGTAGAGCAGAATTGATTGTCCCTTATCTTCGGGTTAACAGTTAATGACCTCATATATAAACAAGTGTACAGTACTTCTTACTAATTCCTTTCTAAACCGAAACTGATCACCTCTTTTATATCCAGCCCACCAGTAGCGTAGCGTGAATTTCGAAATAGAGGAAGCGCCGTAACATTTTTTTATACGTGTATAAAATTAAAAATTCGGTTAAGTACGTAATAAAAATAAAAATTATGAAATAATACGTTAAAATTAAAAAATACCTCATCCGGTGTAAATTAATTCGATTCTTCTATTCTGCTTTGCAGAAATATCTATTACATCATCTTTAAGAGGATGGTCGTTTCCTAATGTTTGAATGTAATCCTTTTTCAACACTGAGAAGAGCTAACGAGAAGATAATCGATCCTGACCTTGTGTATTTCTTAAGATTCGTTTCAATACTGAGAACGATCTTTCTACAGATGAAGTAGTTGCTGGAATTGCGGTTATTAAATGAGAAAGTTTGTACACTTTTGGAAAAACATCTGTTAAATCCGAAGCGGTCAAATATTGAAGCAGATTCAACGCAGTGTCTTTATGCATGTCTGAATCTTTATATATGTATATAAAACAGAAAGTTCGCTTTTCAAACTTACAAAATCGAAAAAGTTTCCATAATTCTGTTTTAAATTTAAAACGTCTTCTTCCGGAAAGATTTTTTGAAAATTTAAAAAATCTTTCGTATTTCGGAGATTTCAGAAATTCAGTTTCGTTATGTCGTTAAATCTATTAGACATATTAGTTTATACGATAAATTCTAAAAATATTCTTCTACATGTGACAGCTTTCTGTCTTTCTCGGAAATCGAATCAAGTCTTATTCCTTTTTTTTTCGGAAATCTTAGCTAATGATACGGTTAAAATTCGTTAAAATCATTGTTAATTAACTGTTCCGAAATATGGTCAAAGTTCTCGCGGAATTCTAAAAGATAGTCGCGAAATGATTCGATTTTTTTAATATAAAAACTAATATCAAATAGCAATATTTTTTAAAGTACTTGAAACAGTAAATGAGATTGTAGAAATATATGAAAGAAAATATCGCCAGAAAAAAGTTAGAATCAAATTCTTCTTAATATGACATGTGCAAATCGTTTCTGAATCCCACATGTCCGCATTTGCAATTAATCGTGTAAATATATCTTTTAATTCTTTTTTATATTCATTTACTGTTTCCACTAATCTAGTGTTGTAATTCCAGCGTTTGACGATGAAGTGGGAAACCGTTTTTTTAATTCAGTGTTTAACACTGCAGTTTTCTTTGTGGATTTTAAGGAAAAAAGTAGCAAAACTGGAAAGAGAAATAAAAAAGATTTTACACGCTTTTACGTAGCTAACAGACTTTTTTTTTTTTTTTTTTTTTTTTATATTTGCTAATTTACAACTAGCTCTGTAGGCTATTAAGTAAATGTAATATCTCAGTATCATATGGCTTGTTAAAGAATCCTGTTCAGTGACAGGATCTCATACAATATGTATACGGAATGTATATACTAGATCCATAAATTTTGTTCTCTTTAATCTGCTAATATCCGCAGAGTTATCACTTGATTCTTAACTTTGCCGTCCGCATATTGTGATCATCCTGGTGCTATTCTGGAATTAAAAGTCATCGATCCCCCACCTGGCCTTTATCAGTATGAAATCAATTTGGTTCTTTGTTTTTCCATTAGGGGAAACTCACAGCTTCCTCGACGGAATTTGGAACATTGTATTCATGATTGACATATCATTTTCGGTTGCAAATTCCAGAAACCTGTATCCATGCTCATTCCTGATTCCGAGCCCAAATTTGCCAGCTATTCGGCGTAAATGTTCATTTTGGCTATTACATATCTTGCCAATCTTAGCATTAAAATCGCCTATTACTACTGTCTCTATTCGGTATTCTTTTTAACTCGCCCGATAGTGTATCATAAAATTGATCCATTTCTTCGTCCGTAGCGCTTATTGTAGGCGTGTACACCTGTATTATATGTATTATTTTAGGCTTAGCTTTCGATGAAACAGGTAAAATCCTATCCGAAATTGCCCGATATTGTTTTACTGTGAAATTTTTTCGAACGTAACAAAGCAACACCATTCCTCGACACGTCTTCATTACCAGAGTAATATACTGTATAGTCATCTGTTTGAAAGTGACCAGAACCATTCCAATGTGTCTCAGCTAAACCGCCAATAGCAATAACATACTTTTTTAGTTTATCATTAATCACTTTGAGCTTTCCGGTTTCCAAGAGTCCTCTAACATTCCAAGTTCCTATTTTAAAATAATTTCTGAGATTCGTATATGAATTCCTAATATGACCAGTAGCATAGTTTCCATGAGACAGCTGATCCTTTCCTGTTACATGGCCAGTCGCAAATTTCATACATGATGGCCTGGAACCATCAGCACCGGCAGCTAGCCGGGACATATAGCATACTTCATCTATCAGCCGCTCCTAACATGGAGAACCGACGCTGACTAGTAAGCCGCTCCACTGGGGACAGACGCTATCTGGATTGTCATTCTATCCGGGCCTAGCCCTGGGATAAAATCCAAACCCAAGGCATCGGTTGTTACTGAGGAGGTAGCGATTAAATTTTTTAACAGCGACCTAAACTCGCCGATGGAGAGACAGTCATAGGATTTATGCATATTTCTAATAGCCAGTCCTTGTGTCTCCTACCCTGTCACTACTGGAATAATCTGCTAGAGACTTCTTGGTTCGCGACTGCTTATTGGTTATTCGCAGTTGGCCAGTATATCTACTGGTCATTCTAATATCCACCACCTGTGGACGCGCCCCGTTCCGGTTAGAGCACCAGTACCCCCTTAGGGGATATATGGATATATATATATATATATATATATAAATAAATGAATTGCCACCTGTTTTAAACCTTTTTGAATTTTGATTTTTGAAAAATTTTTATAGAACCGATTTAATAGATATTAAAACAACAAGCTCGAATTAAAAAAAAAATGTTTTTAATTGCGATCGATAGCTCTGAATTTTTAAAAATTGCCGACTTGACACTTTTGGCAGGGCATAGCGCGCGACGTAATTATTTTTAAACGATTCCGACTCTTGAAATAGCAGTTTCTAGATAAAATCTGTCGTATATAGCGAAAAAACTACAAAAAAAGTTTTAAAATTGAAACCGAATTGACTGCGATTCAAATTTCACTTTTTTCGCAATATATCGGAAACAATTCGAAATCAAGGAAAATAATTCCAACGAAAATTATGAGACATTGAAATATGTGTCTAACCATAGTATAGTCGTATTTTTATACTAAATACCCGTCGAGAAAATTGGGGTTAAAGGGTTTAGGGGTTTTGGGCAATTTTTAAGAACCCTATGATAGGTAGGAGGTTCAGATTGACGTTATACTAGACGTAGAGATCTATCATTTATGTAATAACGTAAATTTTACCAAAATTAACCAGTAACGAGAAATCGTGAAATTAAAATTTGATTTTTGATTTTGAAAAATTTTTGTACCGAATTTTGATCGGCCGAGATCCCACGATGCTTTTAGCATAGGGATGTGATATATCTGTATAAATATAAATATACATATTGAATATACACTATACGTTAGGTACTGTTTATTTACATATGCCTCAACCAACTTTGCTAATTTTTTTTTGTTGTGTTCGTAATTGTAAGGACAGTGCACATGTATAAAAAATTTGAAAGGATTTAAAGATGTGACTTTTTGAATTTCGATTTTTGTAAAATTTCGTTAAACCCGATTTAATAGGTATTAAAATGACAAGTTCGAAATAGAAAGCATTTTTAAGTATGATCGATAGGTTTCGAGTTACGAATTTTTAAAAATTGCCAACTTGCCACCTTTGGCAGGACATAACGCACGACGTAAATATTTGTAAACGATTCCGCCTCTTAAATTCAGAGTTTTTATATAAAATCTATCGTATAAAGTGAAAAAAACCGTGAAAAAAATTTCAAACGGGACGCAACCTTGCAATTTTTTTTTAAATTCACTTTTTTCACGATAATTCGCGAACGATTATTTTAAATGCGGCAAATTAGTTTAAACAAAAGTTGGGGCATTGAAATACGTGTCTAATAAGTACAGCCATATTTTTTTAAATACCCATCGAGGAAATTAGTGTTAAATGGTTTAAGGGGTTTGACCCGTTTTTAAGGGCCTTATGATAGATGGAGGTTCGGGTTGACGTTAGGCGAAAGTAAACGTGGAGACCTATCATTTATGTAATAACGTAAAGTTGACCAAAATTAAATGGTAACGAGAAGTCGCGAGTTTAAAATTCGGTTTTCGATTTTTGAAAATTTTTCGAGCAATTTTTGGTCGCCCGATTATACAATGCTTTTTACTAGCATGTAGATGTGCTATATCTTGAATATACACTAGGCATATATAATACGATTTTCCCTTACCCGACGAACTTCGTATCGGCCAAGCATCAATAAATGTATTAACCTATTAGTATTAGCTGAACTAAATATAATTTTTTATTAAATTCAATAAATCTGTAAAAATTAAAAGGTATCGGAATATCGTTTAAATTTCTTTACAAATTTGTTTTTTAATTTTTTTGTATAATTCCTAATTCTCCATAAGTATTTGTGTTTTATTTAATTCAGATAATAAGTTAATATATTTATTGATTCTAGAGCGATGCGAAGTTCACCGGGTCTGCTAATATATATATATATATGTATGTATGTACACATAATATACGCTTAACGAACTTCAAAATTCTTGTTATTGTGCCCGCAAGGGTTTTCTTGGAGTTTTATTTACAACTTTTATTCTCGATTGTTATTGGAGGGGAAAGTTTTCTCACCATTTTATAAAAACTCGAGGAAATTCGTATAAAAACTGAAAAGTTCACGCCCCGCAAGTAAATACTGATCGTTATAAAGCCGCTATAATAATATCGATAACGATAACGTGTAATCGAAATGAAGAAAAAATAATATCGATGATGATTACTGTTTTCGTAGGAAAATAGTTCGTCACGATACTGCTCAGACTTGAAAAATATTTTCTCATAGATGTAGCAGAGACAAAACAGAATATGAGAGAATCTCATTTATGCGTGAAATTACGAACCTAGCCTATCTTAAGGATTATACTTTAAACTTATCCTATTTTAATTTTTAGGTAAAAAGATTTTATTAAGTGTATTAGGAAACTGTAATGAAGAGCGAATAGGGCTATACACAGAAAACAGTGGAGTAAGATATGAGCTATAGTGATTTAAACATTACCGGTTGAACAAGTATTGGATATATAGGAATGAGTTAAACGAGCGTGACCTGTGCGGACACGGAACAGCATCACTTCATCCTGTCTTGTGCGATGAACACGTTCAATAGAAGATACCACTGTGTTGAGGTAAACGTGAAAATTTGACTGTTGCTTGTTCCCCAAATTAATGGAACACGCACAGACCCATATCGGAACATATTGTTAAAAGTAATTCTGTAGGAGATATGAAGACGACTTCTTTCGCAGCTTGAACTCTTCATTCCCTCCGTATCTCCAATGTCCAGGAATTCAAAGTACATGGATCCGCAGACTTTGCTTGCTGATTGTAGAATTATTATTATTTTTTTATTATTATATTAAATGGGGGTGCCTTTACAGCTTACCCAACGTGATACGGGGGGGGGGACTATCTACATCTTAATCAAGCATCCTGACTTCTCTAGAAACGTCGCTATATGGGGAATAGATTATCCAGATGTAGGAAGGACGATACATTATACGGATGTGTAATTCTCGAAGAACGTAGCAAGATAAGGTAAAGCTCCGAACGCAACGGCGCTACAGCAGAGCATTCAAAAAAAGACATGATCGGGGTTGCAGACTGCCTGTTCATAATGGAGGGGGCAGAACGGACTTTCTCTAAGCTGCATGCGGAAAAGACGGTCAGGCAACAAATGATGTCCAAATCGCAATCTGCTGATGAGTACAATAACCTTACGACTAATCTTCTTAAAGAGATAGAACCACGGGAGTTTGGGGAGAGACGGCTGGAGGTGATAGTAATAAGTGAGAGGCGATTGACTAATGCTCTCAGTGTACATTAACTCCAATTGACCCTTATGCTCTAGCTGAATAAAGATATTTTTGTGAATTATTAAGGAGAGCTCTACACCACTAGACGACGCGTCTTTAGCCAGTGAGTCAACAAATTCGTTGTCTGGAATACCTCTATGACCCGGCACCCACAAGAAGGACACAGATACTCCCGCACGTTCCAAGTTATTAAGCTTTAACTAAACCAATTAATGTATCTGACAAGCTACGTTTATTGTCTACAGCCGCCACCACGCTTTTCGAATCGGTAATAATAAGGTAATTTCCGCGAAGATTTAAGTCCGGTAGAATTGACAAGACTTGTAGTACTGCTACACATTCTGCAGTAAATAATTAATTTTCACAACCAATGGATGCATGCATCTGGTATTTTCTTTCAGTTGTTTGATCGAATACAGGGAATCTGCGACAATGACAAGCAAAAAAATTATTGCTCCACTGTAAAGAAAAATAAAAGTAAATAAAAAATCACTACTCCATATATAAAAATATATCTCTTCTTCTTTCTACACTATGCAGTGCATAGGCGATTATCAGCAATTTCTCTCCCTTGCTTCCTTAAAGAGTTTCCCAATTTTATGATTTCTCAACACGATAAAGACAGCAAAGATTATAAAAACATTCTAGAATATCCTTAGAAAATGTAATACGCCGTGATTTCCCGTTGCCTTCGGTCTGTCGCAGTATTTTTGTCTTCCAAACTACTTGATTTACATTTGTAGTTGGTCCTGAAAGAACTGCTGCCCTCTTTCAGATTTGTGTTATTTAATGGTTACACGACGTGTCATGTCTCAATAAAGTCTTCGGGACAAGTTTTACCATTCCTTGTCCCCAAACACCTTCTTTCATTGCCCCTCTCTTATTCGCAGTTGACATACGTACCTGTAGGACATTCCACTATCGGCAACCTATGGACGCGCCCAATTTCGGTAGTGCTTCGGATTTCGGAAAGTACATGTACAACACACAATTACCCCCAAGCGGGCTACAAATAAATATTTATATATATATATATGTATGTATGTATATATGTATGTATGTATATCAAATAATGGGGAGAACGTCATTTTGAATACCGGAAATGGACAAATTTAATCTCGTTATTTTGTTTTTTAAAAAGAGTGAATATTAAAAAAAAAATTATTAATTATTATCGTACCGGGATTTAAAGTATTACTAGCGATGGAAATACTCTATAAGTAGTAGGTCGGTGTTTACATTTCGATAACAGAAGAACGAATTGAAGAATCATTTGAGGAGAGCACTTAGGACAAGTATCTAGGGACGTAGTTAATGATGTAACCGAATAGTCCGATATAGAACAAGATGTTAATTGACAAAGCACGAAAGTCTACGATTGAATAGACAAGTAGAAAACAATCCTCGAAAGGTCGAAATGAAAGTTCGTTTGGCTTTTCAGTCGAGTGTACTTACTTTCTAAATAATACCAACCATTACCATTAACCCCCCACTACTACAATCTTAAGTTATGACAAGAGAAAATTCTTCCTAACGAGCAAACGTCATTTCTTTTGTTTTAAGCAACAATAGTGGTGATGATGATAATGCTAATGATAATAATACCGTTGAAATAATAATCTCAATATAGATAGGTCGAAATTATAATCGGTGATCAGTGCTAAATACGAGTACAATAACCCTCCCCACGTTAATAACGAAATGAACCTACTATTAAGACGTTCATTAGTGTTGAGAATAAATGCGCGAATAATAATAATAATAATATTAATAGTAATAATAATAATAATAAATAATAATAATGATAATTAATAATAATAACTATAATAATGGTAATAAATAATAATAATAAAAAACAATAATAATGATAATTTATAATAATAACAATAATAATGATAATAAATAATAACTGTTATTTTCTCAGAGAACAGATTGGAAGGGGCGTTTATATAGACAGCCGCGAAAGATAGAAATATCGTTCTAAAACTGATAAACATGAACGTGAAATAACGTTGAAACCCAATTGAAATAGTATAGCATGGGAAGGTGATAGAAATATCAAGCATAAGAAATAACTGCGTAAACGCATGCAAACATGTGTCAGTATGTGAATATACATTTCCTATCCTATCTTTCTAGACATACTTCCTATTCCTGCCCGCAGTTTTTTGCGCTGACTAGCACCATACCACAGTTGTTCTAGTTTCATTTTCGTCCTAAAATATGCGCAGTTATAGTCTTTTCTTCTATTATTCAATGTTATATTCCTTTTGTCTTTTATTAAAAAGTTACACGGTGATGGGATCATGATGATGGAAGCAGGTTCGATGCTTCTAGCCACAGATTCTAAACGGAAGACGGTGTATCCGGGTGGTCAATCTTCAGTAGGATGGGAAGTTATTGAAGCTCGGCAGCAGGTTATGCCACTAGGCAGATCTATTTAGAATCCGCATTGACTACCACAGTAGTAGAGAGGACTAAAAAGGTGTTCTAAACATTGCTCTTCACATGCGAACCCAGCTAGTGTGTCGCAGCTGGCTAAATAAATAAATAAAGTCTTTATTTCATTTGAATACGCCAAAAATATACACACAAAACAATCAAAATTAAATAAAAGCTCAACTTGAGCAAAGGCTTCTTCCATTTTTTTATTTTTTTTTTTTTAATTTGAAGATATATATCCAGCGCCCATTTGCTTCCAAATCGTTCTATATCTTGCTTTAGCTCCCACATATTTAACGATACCGTGTTTTTTTATTTTCCCTTTCCTATCCAAGGGAATACATTCTATACATTTTCTAGCCCAGCTATCTACTTGTTTCAGCATGACACGACCACACCATGTATATTTTAGTTTCTATCACCATTAGGTCATTTGTTCTTGACTGTGCTCTTAATGCCTTGTTGTTTTCAAACTTTGTAACCCCTAACATTTATCTTTCCATCGCCCGCTATGTAATTTGTAACTTATTTATTTGCTTTATATATATATATATATTTTTTATTGGGCTTCCACATCAGTTTACCCATTAAACTATATTATATAGACAAAAAAAAAAAATAAAAAAGAATTATCTTAATTTTAACTAAATGGGTATGTTACAGTTAACAATAAAACCTATATAAACATATGTATATGTGAATGTTACGTGTGCAGAGTAAGAAAGGAATATTGACAGTAAAAGGAACATTGAGAGATATGAGGTGATTATAGAAGGAGTCACGAGTGGAGCGGTAATATGAGCACTCCAGGAAAATGTGATTTGCGTCTGCGATACAGTGGATATCTGAAGGATGTGAACAGAACGGAGAAGCAACAAGATGCATTTGACAAAGTGTAGCCGGTAGACGATTCTTTCCAAAACGTAGTCGACATAAAGCGACAATAAAACCACGGAGCAGACTCACTTGTATTTCGATATTATAGAACCATGGTAGACAAGGAAGATCAGGCTGAAGCAGTTTATATTTTGTAGCTTTCCAGTATTCTTTATGAGCTGTCTTAATGATAGACAGGATATCAATGCACGGCGTGTAAGCAATAAATAAACCAACGTACGTTGTACATTTAGCATAATGATCAGCGAGTAAATTCCCTTTAATACCAGCATGACCAGGAATCCATGCAAACTTAGAGATATCGGCACCCCGTAAAAGGGTAATGTGATTACGAATTTTAAGTATTACGGGAGAGGAATGAGCATTATAAAGTGAGAACTTTAAAGCCAAGAGACAACTTTTAGAATCTGAAAAAATTATTACCTTTCGAGTTACCCGATTAAACAGAATGAAACGCAAAACTTGAAAAATAGCCACAGACTCTGCTGTAAAAATGGAAGAAACTCGCAAAATGGAAAATTTTTTAACTATGTCTAAGGAAGGAATTATAAAAGCTGCTCCTACATGATTCTTTGATTTAGAACCGTCTGTATATATAGCGAGAAATTCTGACCAGTTATCACAAATATGGGATGTAAAGAGAATATTGGCGATAGAAGGGGTGTAGAAACTTTGAACGTTTTAAAAGAATTTAAATCTATATCTAACGCAAGATCATTATTAAGAAAAGGAAATGAAAAATAAACGGAAGCTGAAGAAGGAAGTATTAATTCTCTGTACATAGAAAGGTGATGTACAGAAAGACATAAAATAGGACGACGATTAAAAGAAAATCTCCAGTTCTGAAAAATTTCGAGGAATGAGAGAAATATCGAGTATGAAGTAACTGAGAAAGAGTTAATCAAAAATTTATCAGCCAAATAAGACCGTCGCATAGATAAAGGAGACATGACCATGTTTGTGAACCGTAAGTAATCACCGGTGTGATACATGTATTAAATACTTGTGCTTTTAATGGTGTATTTATTTTCGTATTAAAATTTCCTTCAGAGTCCAATATTTTATAATTTATCTATTTTTTAAGTATCGGTACTTCGGTATTATACAATTTATTTATGAATTTTTCTTTTTTGTTATTATTATTAATAGACCTTTGACCCTTTATATATATAAATTTAAAAAAAATAAAAAACAAATATAAATAATCCATATGATCGGTGAATGTATACCATCTTGCTGGAAAATAAAGAAAAACCACCCTGTATTGGCATGTCTAAGATGCTTCCTCTAACCGGTCATCTATTAATTTTCGTATAGACGATTATACGCCAACTTTTGATTCGATAGGACTTAACTACAAAAAAATTCTGTCAAGGCATCGGAGGAAAAGGTGCACCACACATACTGGATAGATCAGATAAAGTCGTTAACGGGATGAATTTAAGATGGCGAAAATAACGCAATATCGAAAGAGGTGGAGGAAAGTCGCAATTCGACTTCCACGACATGTGAATCCTCTCGTAAAATAAAGTATATATATATAATGTATATATGCATATATATATATTATATGGTCTAGCGATTTTGTTTCTATAAAAACTGAGTAGTCTCTCGTTAATAAGCATATGTTTTTATCTAATTTTCGTTGTTAATTACATAACTATTTGAATCCGTCTTAACTTCTATCTCGTTCTTTCGCAATGTTTCGCCCGACGTAGTAGAATTAGAATATTTTTAAAATATCAGCCGGAAAACATCATCATCAATGATAGTCGGAATTACCCCTGGCCAATCAATCGAACCGTTGATGAAGGTCTAAGCGGGGTGAAACGGTTCACTCTATGGACATCGTTTATCGAGCAAGTTAACTGCCAGTCGGTTCGGGTGTTATTCTAACCTGTGCGCAGATAACGTTCACTACTTGTCTGGATTATCTCGCGCACATCCGGTACAGTCAGTTCTCGATGCAGGTTGTCATTACGCATATACAATGGCGCATTTGTTATAATTCTTAATATTTCTGACAGGTATCGTTGCGCATCGCGTTAATATTACTAATTGACACTTTACCCCAAAGGGATATACCGTAGGTACACACACACACACACCGGTTTGATAATTGCGTCATAGAGCAATCGGTAGGAGAACGGTCTATAATACGGCTTGTTTCTATAATGAAAGTGGAAAAGGAATTAACGTATTGGCACGATGATTTAGAGCCGATGATGAAACAGTTAAAAGCTCTCGTCTGTTTTAAATCGAGTAAAGCTTTTCGCGTGTTACCCGTTACGTTATTTACGACTTACGCGTTAATGAGACGGTTCTATCCCGGTCGGTACGACTATTATTAGCCTTACATTCGCCATTATATTATCGATCATATTATCGATAATATCGCGATAATGACAATAAACGGTTTTATTAGTGTTATTACGGCTATTCTTATTGCGTCTATAATATAATAATAATAATATTAATAATAATAAAGAAGTATGATAATAATGATGATAATAAGGAACTTTTAATACTATTACCGCTACGCCTAACTACAAATACCTCTAAGTTAATTATCGGTAATAGTAGTGACGGTTCTTCTGGCAACGCTAAAGAACGCGATAAACAAGTGAATTATGCAACTTGCAGAGTCAGCTTACTCCGCGGGTAGTGTAAAACGGCCTTCGTGCGATTAAAATAAAGGTTCTCAGAAAACTGCCAATTTTCTTACATCCCAAGTGCGTGACGCTCCGATTCTAATCCTCGATTGGTGCTAAAAAAAAAAAGAAAACACGAAAATTTTCCTTAGCAGTCACGCTAGCTAATTCGCTTTCGCCGGTAAAGGAGCATAAATAATAACCCGAGATAGAAAAAGAAAGAGATATTTCTTTCGAGTGCGTCTCCTTTTTTTTCTGTCGTTCAATTTTTCTTTACCTTGAAAATCTCACTCAACGCGACTTGTAATATATTTTATGGAAATTAGCCCGACCGAATTCTAATAATTACTATCGCTACTAACTACTACCGCGCTATTACGTCTACTAACACCATCGCAGTCGATATTAGTTTTGTTAGCTGCAAAATATTGACGCAATAAATAAGTACAAAAAGAAAACCGAGTAGAACTCAAGTTGTGTGATGTGAAGGTCGTAGCTTTGAGGTGTAGGTATCGTATCGGAATGTATAATCGATATTATTATTAAAACTGTTTTGTACTAAGCGAAAACGATTAAATTTAATTCTGCAGATCCTCTAGAAAATTGAAGAAATTTTCGTTTCTTTTTCTCATCGCAAAACATTTAGGTGTTTGTGCCACCACGGCTACTATACACCCAGATCGATCTTAAGACTGTTTCATGTAGTAAAGTTTTATTTTCATTTTTTAAACAATATCTCGGATCCATTATTAAGCATCCTAAAATGTTCGATCTTTTTCTGAACGTCGTCATCGTTTTAGCCGAGTCTGTACATTACCGAGTTATAGGTTTTCTCCGACTATATTTTCCCACTTATACACAGCTAAGATTGCTGTAGCACCATCAGCATAGCCAAGAAAGTGATGAAACGGGTACTGGCTGGGTCGAGTCAGAAAGTGCCTGTGCATCCCAGCTCATGCTGCTATGTTCTTGCCGGTTCTGAATGTTCCAATTTAAGTGACCTGACGTTAAGAAATACATCATAAATGCGCTTCTTGTACATTATGGCGGAAGAAGTGGCAACATTCTGCGGCAAGTCAAATATTCGATCGATCCTTGGATAAGTTCGCTTCCAATCGGCAGAAATCATGTGGTCATCACTAGATTACACTTGGTCCATACGCGTCTCACACACATGCGTATCTTATTAATAAATCTTTGACTCCAGCGTGTTTCGGCCGTAACATTATTCTCTCCATTTCCCATATTCTAATTGATTGTCCCTCGTACTCCTCCCTTTGAGCGTCTCCTAATCTTCCTCCTTCAATTCATCTACTCTTCAAAGATGACCATGTTTTATTGTCGAATCTAATTACTTTCCTCCACCATTGTGGTCACTATTCCATAATATAATTCTCTCTTCCTATCGTGCCTCTAGCCTTAGCTGTTGTACATGGCACGTTAATTTAATTTAATAATAATACTTCACATTTATCATTATCGATACGTCGTCTATACAATCATAATTTTTTTGTTTTTTTTTTAATATATGGTGGCGTAGTTACTAAAGTGCTCGGCTGTCAACTCGACTGTCAGGGGTTCGAAACCAATACGCGATATAGAAAGTTTTCATCATTATTTAATTCCTAATTATCACGGAGAAGGCAGTGGCACCACACTCTGTATAACATCATATGCACATTTGCGTCGCATATAAATAGTGCCTTGAATGCTAGCTCATTTTGCGCGTAAAAAGAAAACGTACAATAGCTATTCACGACGTTCGTCAACGAACAAAACGATGATGTATATATTTATTTATTTATTTAAGGGCTGTATGTAATTTTTGTTAGATATATAATATAATGGAAATCGTGATACCTTGAGAAGTATACAGTTTGAAACGCCATATTTCTTTTCTTACATTATCCTACTAAAACAAAATGAAAGTTTCATAATTTAACAAAAACAAATATCGACGTAATTTACATGTTTTCAATTTTTTTTTTTTTTTTTTTAAATTTACATGCACCTGTTTTTCTTTAAAACAATGAGCACGTTAGCGGTTCGTGAAAACAATTAAACGTTAAAAACAATATGTAAGTGAGTAAAGTGCATCACGATGTGTACCATGTGTAACCCAAGTTATTAAATACGAGGCTAATAAAATTATTTGAGTATCCAAATTGAACAACAACCTCCGTACAAATAGATAATTCGACTGATTTTCAAAAGATAGCTGAACGTTTGCAGAATTAAACACAGATAACAACGACCAATGTATAGGTAACATCGAGGCCGGATCAGAAACGAAAATAATTAAATAATGACGCTAGTAAACTCCTAACTAGATTATCTGAACGTCCGAATTGGGCGACAACCGCCCCAAAAGTAAATAATTTAAATTACCTGCGAAGATGCAGCGGAGTATTAGACGTGGTAAAGTTTGCAAGATGCTCCTTTAATTTAAGGTGTACTGCTACCTCGATACTGCCCTCATTTATGGGTTATAGGAGAACATCTCTCGCTTGATAGCATTTGGAAAGTTAAATAAAGCTTTCGAAAATAAAGAGATATGGCCTGAAAAGTAAACTGTGCAATCAGTTCCTAACGTAGGTAGTTGACACATGGAGGTTTAGTAAAGGAACGGTTAGAAGAAACATGAAAAAATTATTCTTAATATCAGACTGAAGGACCACAAAACGATTTCACGGATAATACAACAAAACAAAATTACTGAATGCCGTAAAACGAATCGCCAGGCTAAAATGGAATTGGGCAGATTATATCGTAAGACAGGACGATAGTTGATCAAGCGTATGATGCAGCGATGGCACACGAGAAAGGCCGCTGAGTAGGTGGAGAGATGATATTGTGAAATGGATAGAAATTAATTGGATTCGAGTCGCACGAGATAGAAGACATTGGAAATGTTACGGAGAATACCTACAACCAGCAGTGCGTTGATATAGGCACATGGTGATATATATATATATATACTAGAAATGGGCATAACCGATCTTCGCACTGCTTATACCGCATTGACTCATGCATACATTACAAATAAAACAATTCCACCCTTGTACACTCGCTGCGTCCAGATACTTTTAATAGAGCGACGCTTATTTCTTGAATATCCACAATATTCCGTATACCGACCTCAATAATTTAGTCATAATTCTCATTACGAGAAGTTTTATCCGACGACCTAATAGCAGTCTTTTAAGTTCTCTGAAATATAGATATGATCGACTCCATATTAGACACCCAAAATTAAAAATTACGTAATTTATATTTCGTATATCGCGTATTATGTTTTACCCGAAATTACATTTCTAAATTTTCTCCGTCCCAAATTTCCATCCCATCGTCGTACGATCCAACGTTCCAAAAGAGGTCAAGAATTGTTTGAAATTTTCTGAAAATAAGATAATCTAAAATTGTATGAACTTTGTGAAGTAAATCACGTAATCATACAGATTTTAGAACTCCATCAATTTATCGAATATATTTTAATGCAACATGAGTATAATCGGTGTTTTACAAAATCAATAATTATTTCTAATAAAAAAAAAAAAAAAAAACACTAAGAATCACCGTATTCAAAATCCGATAATTTCTACTCAGTTCTAATGAAACATATACAGACTTTCCAGTCGGGTTTAACAAAATATATTAATATAAGATCACCTAGAATTGTTTGAAATTTTTTGAAATGTAATCATATACATTTTAGAACCCTATTATAATAAATTAATCAATTACAACAAATAAAATACCTCAACCACCAAAAGAAAAAAATTAAAAACAAAGATGAAAAACAAATATCCACTAAACATCTTTTATTGCCAGCCGAGGTTAATATAAACGAAAAATTCAGCGCGAGGAATATCCGGTAGCTTTCCAAAATTTCGCATTACAATTGGACACATGGTAAATGGAGTAAGCAACCCGCTCAATGTCGTCAAGGAATTTACCGACGATGTGCAAAACATTATTAAAATGATAGAAGAAAATCGCAACTTTTTTTTCTTTTTTTTTTAAAGGGGATGCCTTTACAGCTTACCCAACGTGATAGCGTCATAATTACTAACTCATATTTTTATAAACTCGGATAACTTCTCTAGAAAAATCGCTATGTCCGGGAACAGATGTAGATTCTCAATGTGAATACGTTATAAGGAGGACCATTACGAGACGCGTGCAGTAATTTAAGATACAGTTTAAAGCGTAATGTTGTTAAAGAAGGGCATTCGAAGAACACGTGATCAGGGTTGCAAACTGCACGACCAGTATGTAGAGGGCAATACGGATTTTCTTTAAGCTGCATAAAGAACAGGCGGTCCGGCAACAAGCAATGCCCAAACCGAAATCTGCTGATAAGTAAAAATCATCTCCGCTTAATGTTTTTAAAAAAGTAGAACCATGGGAACCTAGGGAGAGACGGCTGCAGCTGATAGTACGCAGTAAGAGGCAACCGCTGTATACACTCCATATACTTCTGTTCCCAGAGTTTTTTATGTTCCGACTGTATAGAATGTATGACATCACGCGTTGAAACTGAAGAGAATACTACATTAGAAGACCCCCTTTTAGGTAATGCATCTACAACTTCATTGCCAGGGATTCCTCGATGTCCCGGTACCCACAAGAAAGACACAAATATACTCAAGTTTCCCAGCTGATTAAGTTTCAACATGATGGATGAAATCAATGAATCTGACACCTTCACTTTGCTTTCAAGAGCCTTTAAAATACTTTGTGAGTCGTTGACAACGAGATAATTGTCTTGAAGATTCGCATCAATTAAGGACGACAAGAGAAGAAATACTGCCACACACTCAGCTGTAAATGCGGATCAGAGATCAGATAATTTATACGCCTGCTAGTATTAAGAGATGGGATGTAAACTGCTGCACCCGTTCCCTGAGCCGACTTCGATCCATCTGTATAAACAAGGATGTGCGTAGGAAAATTTTCAGCGATAATATTATTAAATGTAGCCCGGATCAGTGGCGGAGGCCAGAGAACGTAGTTCTCGGGAAAGAAAGATGTTATTTTATTGACAAAATTGTATGAATACGGTAACATAAATCGGATGGGTATATGAATTCGCATAGTCTGGGCCTGAAATTCTTCAAACCTAGGTATAACTGAAGCCAGCAGGGACATCTTGTTCTTTGAAAACAGCCAGTTGGAGTAAACTATATAACGGAAAGCGATCTATGTTCATTCTACTGATCAAGAGCTTTAGTACTAAATAACTCCGTCTAAACTGTAAGGGAGGAATCTTACACTCTACCATCAATGCCGGTATCGGAGTATTTCTAACTGCACCAATACAGGGCCTCACACACTCGTTTTGTACCCGATCAAGCTTATTTAATAATGATTCAGATGCTGACCAATAAACAACACAACCATACTCCATTTTAGATCGAATTAACAATCTATAAAGAGTTAACAATATGAAAGGATCACCCCCCAACGAATATTGTATAAATTACGTAGAATGTTAACTGCGCGATTAATAGTTTTTATAAGATTATCAACAGACATGTTAAACGCGTATCCAATGTAATACCCAAATACCGAATTGATTTGCAAAAGGGAATAACACCATTTTCTGTTGTGATGGAGAAGTTATTGACTGTGTAATGCCTGTATGTAAAAACCACTGCCGCGCTTTTCTGGGCACTTAGAGTTAACCCCAACTTATACAGAACTCGTTCAATTAAATCAATATCAATATTAATGTTACATACGGCGTCGGAAAATGTTGTATTGGAACTAAATACCGCGATGTCATCAGCATAGAGAAGAGTTTTAGAATACAAAGGCACGCGTGCTAGTTCTGAAATATATAAATTAAAAAGCATCGGACTAAGATAAGAACCCTGAGGTATTCCTCTGTATACCACTCGATGGTGTCTGGTGGACAATGTACTTATTAGAATGTGACGTTGCGAAAATAGTCTACTAATGAAGTGGTAGCAATGCCCCGGAATGCCTAGGGACAACAATTTCTGCTGTAAAGTGGGCAAATGTACATTGTTAAAGGCGTTCGTTATATCGAGGAAAACGGTAATATTGTATTCTTTGTTAATGAGACTATTATATATATTACCAACTAAATCACCCACACAGTACAATGTGCTGGTGTTATTTCAAATAGTTGGGAGGATTTCATTATGCTCTAACTACCAGTTGAGACGCAAAGCTATAACGGATTCACAAATTTTCCTGAAACAAGAGGCTAACGCAATTGGTCTAAGTGATCCATTTTTCTTAGGCACAGGGACGATAACAAAAAGCATCCAAGAATTTGGAATCGATTTAGTTTGCCAAACTTTATTTAAAATGTGAACGAAAACAGTAAAAAAAATTTCCGGTAGCTTTTTTTTAATGCTTCAAAAGAAACACCATCGTATCCTGGCGTTGTTGAATCTTTCGTTGATAAAATGTAGGCTACCTCCGTTTCAGTAAAAGGAGCATCTAAAAAGTGATCAGAGGGGCTACTTTCAGGTGTTATAATTTCCTCCAGTTCAGGTGCACGAGTTGGAGCCAGTGACTCAACAAATGAATAAAAATTGTCCTCTGACAACTGCCTTAACAGATAATCGGTCAATCAAAATTATAATGACAAAATTAAAAAAGACGTTTACTGCAAGGTATGTTACAAGATGACACGAAAGCTACCGTGAACACTGATACAGAATTAGATGAGTCTAACTCAGCCGTGTTAACTTAAACTGTGTAACTAAATCACAGGTTGAGTAAAAACAAACAAAACTAAGATGAAGATTTATTTCGTGGAATTGCAATGGCATATATTTACATTACGGAGACTTTCATATTATCAGAAAATAATCCGTCTGTTATTTGTCTCCAAGAAACAAAAATTTCAATATTCGCGACTATAATGTAGTTTACACTACAGCATCCATTTATGTACATATATTGCTAGTCGTCAAATCAAAATTTCATTGCAAATCTGTTGTATTAAATACTGCTAGCACTAGCGATAAAAGTTTACTTTAAGAAGCAACCAATTACAATATGCACCGTGTATTTTACAGAGGAAATTACAACTGAACAATTTACATCATTAATAAATGGCCTGCCCAAACCTTTCCTCATATCATCGAGTAAAAAATTAAATTCAAGAGGTAAGATCATAGAAAGTGCAATAAACACGTTTAATCTTGCATTGCTAATTCGAGGGAACCAACCTAATACAATTTTTCATGGTCCAATATTAATCTAGCTCTGTTTTCTCCCCGCTTAATCAATAAACTGTAATTTTCTTTACATCACGATCTAGGTGGAAGCGACCACTTTCCGGTAATTATAAAAACCCAATTACATCAGAAATAAATACGCACGTTGTTAATAATATAAATCTCCCGTCGAATTACAAAAGAACAAATGGTCAAATTATAAAGCCCAATGTTCGTTGCAGAGGCATTCAGATGCGCTTATCGAGTATGCAAGAGCAGCTTTTAAAAATGGTAGCGTAAAAGTAACCTGGTGGTCTAAAGAGTGTGCAACTGCAATCAGAATTAGACGAAACGCATTAAAAAAATTGAAATCGAATCGAAATATGGAAAATCATTTGAATTTTAGAAAACTACGCGCAAAAGCCAGTTACACCCTCAAACAAGCAAAATTAAACTACTGGAAAAATTTTGTAGCGACTTTAAACTCGAGCTCATCAATCAACGTTGTGTGGAAGAAAATTCTTTCAACTCTACCGGAACTTCAAAGGCCGTCTTTGCACGTTCATTGCACATTTTCTTTCAGACCGTCATTTTCAAGTTAGACTAGGATTTACTTTATCCCAATTACATACATTGTTCACAGGAGTTCCACAGGGATCCGTACTAAGCCCAACACTGTTCAACATTGCGATAAATGATATCGTAAAGCAAGTGCAAAAAATGGCAAATTCGATCCTCTTTGCGGATGACATGTGTATTTCTTCCATACACTAATATGGAACTAACAGAGGGTATCCTCCAAAGTATAATAAACAAGCTTCAACAATGGTCCCACGAGAATGGTCTTTGTTTGTCAGCAACGCAAACAACTGCAACCTACTTCTGCAAACGGAAAAATTGTGATCGCAAGTCTAGCGCTTAACAACAATTGGATAATACTTACAATTTTTTTTTTTTAATTGTATAAAAATTGCAATCTGGCTTACATAGCCAATAAGCAATTTATCTATATGGGTCGTGACAGGATTGGAGATATCATTCACCAATGATACTCCGAGCCTCGCCAATCAATCAAACCGATATGGAAGGTCTAAGGGGTGTATCGATTAAGTCTGGAATCGTGCCTTGCAGCGGTTCCCGTAATCACGAGAGCAGTAACTTCTCAAAGGCTTTCGATAGTATGGGTAGAAGGCTAATTGGTCGATATGAGGATGTTTCGCAGATAGGTTTACCTGGTTTATGTATCATTATAATCTGAGCCATTTTCCATTGCGAAGGATAGTAGCCCAATCGAATAACAGCGTTACAGATACTGGTTAGTAATACTATAGTCTACAAATGAAGTAAGATATTTAGGATTGATATTCGGTAACAAACTTACTTGGAAAGCACGCATTGACTCGCTGAAGACTAGTTGCGGGAAAAAGTTAAATTTGTTGCGGAAACTATCGCATACAACCTACGGTGCGAGCAGACCTAAAATTGACTACGGTTCACCAGCTTATGCTTCCGCTAGTAAATCGTTGCTGAAAAGTTTAACGAAATCCATCATACAGCTTTAAGATTATAAACTGCTGCTTTTCAACTTCCATGATACCTTGTATGATAGTTGTTTCCATCGTTCCTGCTCTGATACTGTGGACAAAATATTTCAGTATCCGTTTGCGAACATCTGTTGATAATCTGTTCCGTATGCAGACTTCTGACAGAACAGAGTCATCAGTTCTTTTCTCAGTCCATGAAACCCGTACATCAGCACTACATTTCCAATTCATCTATTGATAACAACGAAATCAAGAATTTCTTCAGATTTCTGTTCAGTATTTTCGCTGAATCAAGTCAACCTCGCCGCAAGAGGTCAAATTCGTACTGAAAATGCTGAAAAGAAACAAAGAGCCCCGGTTTTGATTTACGAACGGCCGAATTGCTCTCAAAACTTCCGTGGAAAGCTATAATGTTGCTAATCGTTATATGCAACGCTATATGACGATTACACTACTTTCTGAAACAGGGTAAGTTTGCGGAAATTATTACGATTCTGAAACTAATCCGCACTCTGTCACCTCGTATCGTCCGATTTCTCTGTTACCAATTTTGTCGAAGATTAGGGAGAAATTAATGTTAAGTTACTTCCGTATATCCGTTCGAATAATATTATACCGGACCACCAGTAATACCTAATAAATTAATAAAGGAAATTTTACTTATACAATAATAATACGAATTAATTCGGTTATTTCATTCATTCGTCAAGTTAAACAGTTTTTTAAAACATTCTTGTAATTTGAACGATGGCGACGAAATTTTAATATTATCTTCAGCGCGCAAAAATGTATTGCTCGAAGCGAACTAAAAAAAATATTAATAATAAATAAATTAATACCTTTTTTTTTAGCTTTAAAAGGCGGCGGTAAATTTCATCATAATAATCTCGAGAGATTTTCGATCTCTCCTCGGAGATATTCGACGAGGGAAAGATCTCTTATTTCAACGATTGGATAAGTGTCGGTAATTTAACCAGGGATGAAAGAAAAACAAACGAAAAAAAAACGGGTGCGTAACTTAAAGATGGGATGTTGAATACGAAAATTCTGCGAAAAAAAAAAATTAATCCCGGGAAGAGATTTATAGGATAGAGGAAATATTTCGACAGTTGTAGTTTAAGTATCCATTTTATACGGGCGTTGGGTAAATATAACGTACGCGGGCGCTTGTATATACGTATCGTATAGGCGTAGTTTGTCAAATGGTACTTAGAGAGAAGACTACTCTGTACGCCGTTGGAGTATCATCGATAAGAAGGTGGAACCTGCCATTTCGGACACAAGAATCTTCCGTTTCACCGTCGGACATGTAGAGAGCAATATACACAAACGATCTAAAGATGAAATATGAAAGAAGTTACCCGTCCGGATTACTTTCATCCGTTACAATCCCCGGCTCCCTTTTTCTTCTCTATCGACGTCATCTTCCAAATATTTCAGCCTTTTCATTAAAACCATTCATCCCTCAATTTCAGCTTCGTGGTGATTAACGGGTAACACACATACACACACACACGCACACACACACGCGCGCACACGCGCTCGATATGTTGAGGACATCGTCACAACAACGGTAACGGGCGGTAGTTATTATTGTTGTTGTTATTGTTACGCGAACGAAGGGTAAACTTGTGACGTCATTAGAAACTAACGTACAGCCCTATTAACCTAGTAAGAGATTGCTAGGGATGACGATGACGTGTTATCAATTTGGTCGGCATTAATGGGATAATAGGTAGCGGTGGTTTCCCTTGCACCGCTCCCTCACTGACACTATAGCGTATACTTAAGTTTAGGTCGCTACCTAGTCGTCTGAATGGTAATGTGTGTTACTACTATCCTATCGATATATATATATATATATATATATATATATATATATATATATACATCGTATCGAGAATTACATTACCCATTTGTAATTTTTCGGTGAAAGTATTTAATTTTATACCGAGGTAAAAATAGCAACGAAACAAAAGGTCGGTTTACAATGTGTTCAAATGTTGTTTATTTGATCATGGACGATGACGACCCTAAAAGCCCGGGTAAACGATCAAACTTGTTTTGACAAACAAACGAGATTTGACAAACAAGTACGTAGATATACAATCTGTATTTGTCAAACTACTATCATTTATTTATTTATTTATTTATTTATTTATTTATTTAATGAAGCCACACAACAGCTAACAGCCAATTATGATCATGTTTATTACATGTACAATCTTCAAACAACTGTTTGCCGTTAATATTTAAACAAGTAAAAATGAATACAAATTAGGGGTACAAAGCTTTTCTCGCATTCTCTAGTACCGTGTATTCAGAAAAAGAAAAGAAGACACTGATTGTTTATGAAATTGTTGATTTCTAAAATTGTAATTTATTATAAGTTTTCAGCAAAACCAGTACTGAAAATACTGCATTAATTTGTAAGAAGTTACCGTTTATTGGTTATATTGTACAAATTACATGTATAAATAAATATTTTTAAATTTTGTAATTAGTTTTAAGGAAGTGTTTATATGTAAAAAAAAAGTACCATTCATTATAGATATTTGTGCTTATATCTGATTTTGAATCGAACTGATTCCAATTTCATCAACTTGAACTTTCAAAAAATGTAATTCTTTGAAATATAAACCTTCCGCCGAACAGCTTTGATTTACTTATTTTGTTACTTTCGTGTTTATATGCGAAGTATATTATATTTTTTTTTAACTTCCTCCTCTGTTATACTAGGACGAGAAAGTTTTAATATAAATTCCTACTTCAATTTCATATTTGTCTTCTGATCATAAACCCATTATGTCGTATATAATGATGATGATAAATGTAGTTCACTTAATAGTAAACTTGAAATTTTTAATTTCGAAAACGTTGTACAAATTAATTAAATTCGGGTTATCCACTTCATCGCGTTAAATTAATTAGGTCCTATTTAAGCGATAGAATGTTTTAGATTCGTCACCTCATTTACAATCAACACTTAAAACCATTTTTACTGATGCTCCGCAAGAAAGTATTTTAGGTTCTTACGAATTTTTAATATTATTAAACGATTTTCCTAATATATACCCGTCGTCCATGCTGGTTTTTATGATGACGATCTGGCGCTATCACATCGTTCAGAACTGATACCATCTACAATGGGTTACAAAAAGCGGAAAGTACTATTTACAGGTACTATAAATGCTGGAGACTAAAATTAAATACCGAGAAATCGCACGCTATACTTTTTACTAAAAGATTTACTCCTTCTATGCCTGATATTCAGTGGCGGCTCGTGGGTTTTCGAAGCGGAGGGGCTGAAAGTTTTATCTAGTTGAATTTTTTTTTTAATAAAAAACATACAGCTAGGCTACCATTTCATAAAAACTTAAAATTCTAAATTTTCTAAACAAAAATAAAATTTAGAATCGGCCATTCTAAGAAAATTTTAAAAAATGTGTAATTTCAAAACACTTACTTCAAAATTTATTTGTATATGAAGTCCATACGACGGTTTTTCAGTTTCGCAAACCGGTCAGTTACCTTGTTGTGGAAGTTAGGAATTGTATCGATAAGAGTTTTCTCAATACTTTTTTTTTTTTTTTTTTTTTTTTTTTTAAACTGGGCTTCCACAGCGGTTTACCCATTACAAAAAATAATAAATAATAGCCTTAATATGTAACTATACAAGTATTCTACAGTCTATAATAAACTTATATAAGTAAATGTAAATGTCCAAGTTGCGGATGGAGAGAAGGAAAAATATTGACTTGGAAAGGAACGTGTACTGAGATGAGTTGATTGTATAAAGTAGAACGAGAAGAGAGGTGGTGTGAACATTCTAGAAAAATGTGATTTGCATCAGCGGTGCAGTGAATGTCTGCAGGATGAGAACAGAAAGGAGATGAGATAAGATGCATACGAAACAGTGAAGCAGGTAACCGATTTTTTCCGAATCGCAGCCTACACGTGGTAATAATAAAATTGCGAAGTAGACTAACATGTAATGGGACATTGTAAAACCAGGGAAAACAAAGGAGATCCGGTTGGAGTAGTTTAAACTGTGATGTGGTATATCGGTTATTCCAAAGAGTTTTCCAGTATTCTTTATGAGCTGTTTTAATAAGGGAGAGAAGATCGATACAGGGAGTATAAGCAATAAGTAAACTAAGAGGGGAGAAGAATTTGGCGTAGTAATCAACAAGAAGGTTTCTTGTGATACCAGCATGACCAGGAACCCATGTAAATTTAACAGTGATTCCGACGCCCTTTAATAGAGTGATATGATTAAGAATTTTGAGTATTATGGGAGAGCAATGTGGATTAAAAAGAGAAAACTGCAAGGCAGAGAGACAACTTCTAGAATCAGTAAATATTACGACTTTTTCAGATAATTGATTGAGTTGTATAAAGCGGAGAGATTGAAGAATAGCTACCGACTCAGCTGTAAAAATAGAAGAAATCTTTAAAAGTGTAAATTTTTTAACAATACCTAAGGAAGGAATAACAAAAGCAGCTCCTACGTAATTGTTAGATTTAGAACCATCTGTATAAATGGGGAGAAAATCAGAACAATTTTTAGAAATATAGGATGAGAAAAAGGCGTTGGCAACAGAGGATGGAACTGAAGCTTTGAAAGTTTTGAAAGAATCTAAATCTATATCAAAGACTGTATCATTATTAGCGAAAGGAAAATTAAAAAAACTTGAGGGTACAGAAGGAAGTATTAAGTCACTGTATCTTGAAAGATGATGAGCAGAGAGACATAATATTGGACGTCGATTGAGAGAAAATCTCCATTGCCGGAAAATATCGTGGAAAAGAGGAAATAATGATGATGTGTTAGCTGAAAAGCAGTTGATCATGAATTTGTCAGTTAAATATGTTCGCCGCACTGATAAAGGAGGGACTTTTGCCTCCACCTCTAACGCTGATATAGGAGTAGAAACAACAATACTTATCATGGTAATAGCAGAAACTCTGTCTTCCAGCATTGTACTCCGTAAATATGTTTTAATTCTTTTCAAGGAAGAAAAACACCTTTCCGCTTCAGCAGTTGTCATGGGAGACGTTAACAAAATTTTCATCAAAACATATGTAAATACTGGTGTTTCTAAACAATTGGTGGAGTTGCGCAACTCTCGATGCAAGAGAAAATTCTGAATTTATTTCGTATAGAACAGAAAGTTCAGTTTGCAAACGATTTTTATTTAGCATGGGATATGCCTGGCAAGTTTCGTTAAATTCTTGAGAAGGAAATTGCCTGCAGTACGTTTCAAATTTCTCTTGTAACAGCAACTTTCCTGCAGATAGATGACCAGTAAATTCGAATCTAACCCTAGCTTGCATACATATTGTGTCACAAACTTTTTTGACAGCGGCGATTCGATTTTCATCACATTTCCTCTTACGAGATACGGGCATAGAATCAGTATTTGTGGACACCAAGTTTTCGAAATTCGTTTCTCTGATTAAAGAAATTGCGCGATAAAAATTTTCCAGTGATGAAAAAGCGCTCGAAGAATTAATGTTGCGATTTTGAAATGCATCGTATAGTAAATCAACGTGTGGCATAATAGGATGGAAGACGCCAAGCCAAAATATAAAGTTGTTGTCATTGAGAAGACGAAGAAGACCGAATGCTTCATTAACCGTTTGGGTATTATTTGAATTCTGCAATTTTTCGAAACATTCTTTCAGCTGTTTAATGTTTTCAAAAACTGTATTTACAACTCTTGAATTGAAATTCCATCTTGTATCGGAACCACGTGGAATTCTTCTTGACATACAATTTTCAAGCTCAGCTAATCTCTGAGAAGAACGCGAAAAAAATGCTAGAATTCCTGACAAGCTACTAAGAAAGATGCGTACTTCTCTATTAGTTGAAACTGATTTACTCATTATTAAATTTAATTGATGAGTATAGCAATGAATGAAATGGGCATTTGCGTAAGTTTCTTTTACTATTTTTTGAACACCGTCACGCGGTCCGCTCATAACTGCGGCGCCATCATAAGTTTGAGCAATTAGTTTCCCAGTATCATCTTTTAAAACAATTTTCAACTGCTTCAAAATCTGTTTCGATAATCCTTCTGCATCTTTTGACTCAGGGTTATAAAATCCCCAGAATCTTTCGTATATGTTTCCATTGGATTTGTAACGAAAAACAATTACCTCCTGTGTTTTCTCAGAGATATCAGTCGTATCATCGGACATAACAGCCAAAAATTGAGCTTGTTCAATTTCATTAGAAATTTCAGTTCGACAAATGTCTAACACAATCCAACAATTCATTTTGAATTGTTTTTGAGTTAGCTTTAAACACTGTAGAATTTTCAAAATGCACTTTCAAATTTTCATCCAATTTCCCTGCGAAATTTAACAGTCCTCGAAAAATACCAGGATTATCGGAATTCGCTTTTTCATTATGTCCTCGTGGCGGAAGTTCAAATTTACCGCAAAATATCAGGCAGTCGATGATTTTTGATAAAATATCCCTATTCTTTTTGACGTTTTCATTGAACTTTCTGATATTTAATTTATACGCTTCGCTTACCTGTGTCGCGATATTAATTTTTCCCAGCATACCAAAATCCATCGAATTTTTTATATGTTGTGCTGAATTTTCGTGTTTCTTGATTTTTTCATTCAAATGTTTCAAGTCTACAACACCAGTTTGAGTCCAAGAAATTTCACCCGGCAAAAAGTAGACAATGAAAACAAAAGAAAGCGTTTTTAATTTCACAACCGCAAAGCCAGTCCCATTTTGAATAAATATCCGCTTTAAATTTTCTTTCAAAAGTATTGTTTCGGCTAGATGACGTTTGTATAATATTCAATTGCGGAGTCGGCCTCCCACGAGCCTTAACGTTACACTTTTCTGCAAACGATAACCGCGAAAATTTGTTATTCAGCAAACACGAAACCGAATTCAATTCACTTTCACGAAAATCGCTATTTCCAGCCATAATTAAAGTTAGCCTTTCTACCAAAACAATAAAATCCTTATAAATAAATATATTTATTCAATTAATAAAACACAAGTAAATGAGCAACGATAATAGATGAACGCGCGCGTCAACATTTCATTCTGCAGTTGGAATATTAATCTTGAAAAGTTGAAATACAAGTCTACTGGCTGGGCTGGTTTTCGTGCAGCCCGAACGCGGGCAAAAAAAGAACTATTGCGCATGCGCCTTTACCATCGTCCGGTTCCGTTTCCACGCACTTTATGTTTCCTAAAAGAGCTGTATTGGGCTGGTTTTTGTGCAGCCCGAAAGCGATTAAAAAGAAACCACTGCGCATGCGCCTTTAACATCGTTTTCTCGCGGAATCACGCTTTTTATGTTTCCTAAACGTGCCAACAAGAGCTGCATCATACGTAGCCCTCACCAACGTTCTAGAATGAGCATCCAAAGAGAAAAAATTACTTTTTTAAACGAAATTTCAAAATTTTGGATAATTTTAATTGATTTTTGAATATGAAAAAAAAATTATACTGGTAATTTTGTAGGTGGGGCTGCAATCCTGCAGCCCTTATGCACGAGCCGCCACTGCTGATATTACTATTAATGGTAAATACATCAGTTGGCAGAAACAGGTTAATTATCTCTGAATTAGACACGTTTTATTCATTTTTAATTTTTATTTTATTTATTTATATACAAACTAAATTTAATATACCAGCTAATACTTTTTTTTTTTTTAATTATTCCTATTGTTATTTTACTGTTATTTTCATTATTTCTTTAGTTTTGTAAATTTGGTTGTATTTAACTGCTAGGGTAACTTTAAGGATACTATATGTATCTACATACAAATTCTTCATGATTTATAGAATTTTGTATTGCAATAAATATACTGTTGTTGTTGTTGTTGAAAGTTGTAACATTTCAACCATTTTTGAATCTCTTGTTGTCTCTTATTCTTATCCATATAGTCTTTATAATTGTGGAAATTCTCTATATAGTTGTATAAATTCTAATACAAATTCTTTTTCACTCATATTTCGAGCTGAAACATCCATCATATTAACAATAATAAAAGATACTGATTTTTGTTTTTCAAACAAACACGCAGACCTCAAGAAAAAGAAGAAGTTTTATTTCATAATAATACACATAACAAGGGGTTCATAAAGTTAAGTTCCTCATACCTTAACAGTTGACTTAAATAATATTTTTAGAAAATTAATGAAACAAATGTTAGGCTACAGGAAAAAAACAAACAAAACCCTGCAAGGAAATAATAAAATATGGTAGGAGAAAAACAAAAATATATGAGGTATAACATATATACACACATATATATATATATATATATACATGTACATATGAATGAGTAACCTATACTTAATTCTACAATGTTTGTACCTAGTATAAGGCATGGTGAGGCTTAGCATATCGTAATCACCTATGAAAGTAATTAATCTATTTTGATGTATTCTACACCTGTCATAAAACTATTTCGATAATTTACTAATATAAGAATATCATTATAACATGTTTATTTCCGAGTGCGTATCAATCATTTTTATATACCTGTGGCGATTTAGTATAATTCTGAAACAGTGGTTTTGAACCAGTTGTAATTTTTTAAATGTATTGTTTAAAACAGATAACCAAACAGGACACCCGTAGGTTAATCTGGGCCGAATACAGTTTCTTGCCGAGTATTAATAGATGCTGGTTGTTCGTTCATGTGTTCGGTTTCCGGGGCAGAGGTGAGTAGTTTTCTTTTACTCCTTCCTAGTTTTTTGGCGCTTTCTGTGTAAATTTTGGACTAGTACTTTTTGATATATTAATTTTGAAACTTTTTTGACTTTTTTTATTTTATGTTCATATTATTAAGCCGGTGTTTTTGGTTATCTTAGTTTTTACCTTGTGCAACTAAGTTATTGAATTTTAAATTTTTGTCAATTTTTTTAAAGCGGTTTCTAAGAGTTGGTGGTTCCAGAGACTTTATTCTATATTCCATCATGAGAAAAAAATGTCGTTTACTTAACAGTAACTATTAAGGCATCAATGAAAAAGTGTGTCAAAAATTAAAAAAAAAAAAAAAGCTATATTAAGTGCTGCTGATGATGTCGGAAGGAAAATGGCTGAGGCAACACTGCTTGTAAATAAAGTGGATTCTAAAGCAATGGAGGTGTAGTCAACAGTAACTGCTGCTTTACACTCCCAAACCACCTGTGATGGAGGTCTCATTCAAGAATGTCAGAGTGTGTGATAAAAAAGAAGGTAGTACCAAAAAATAAATTAATTTTAAAATCTGAAGATGCAGGCAAGGTTCTTGGCCAACTAAAAACGAAAGTCCCATTGGCCAAAGTGAAAATTGACGTGACCTTTTTTTTTAAAAAAAAAAAATTTAATGATACAACTTGTATCATTAACACATCAACCAACGCAGATTCAGGTAAGCTGACTATCATTATAAAAGATAGGATTCCAGACTATATGGTTAAGGAGGACAAGCTCCTTAACCCGACTATACTTCTTTTTCGAACCAATAATTTATCAGAGCAAGATGTTGAGGATCACATCAATGAGCTGACTGGAGCCAACCCAGTTAGTGTCACTAAAATAAGTAACTCTTGCGCTTTAAAAAAGTATGTTCAGCTCACAAAAACGTTTACAGGCGCACGACGCGGACGTGATACGGGTCGCGAGATGGTTGACCACCAAAACTCCAGACCACCTCTTTTGATCTACCTTGAATAATGTGGACTCGATTGAACCGAATAAGTACTGGCCATGGAAGAACAGGCCAAATGCTAAAGCTGCGGGCCTTTCTAACATTCAGAAATTCGATTATGGTGCGGAATGCCAGTCTGTCGATTATATTATAACGGAGTGCCCTACGAGAGCTCTATAAGGATTTCACGCTCAATGGGAGGGAATGGCTCAAAAACGATTGGACCTGAAGTTATAGGACGAGGCGGATACAGATCCTGTGCCCAGGGACGTATGCAAAAGTAAAGTAAGTACCTCGATTCATCAATACTGTTAGCTCGAGGCGGTGCAAATTGTTTCAAATTTGGACACCCTGAGGAGTACTTCAGAGCTTTTCAAGCGCACTTTACACAAACTATGTGTCGAAAAAAATGGCACATGTTCAATATGCACGTTTAATAAAATTAAGTCATCCTGCTTGTTGCAGGAATTAGATTCTAAGTTAGTGCATAAGGACAGCTTAGGAGTAGCATTTAAGGCAGTCGATCACGCTACTTTCAGTAAGAACTGTCCCTGTTTATTTAAGGCTCATGAGGATATAAGGGCCAAAATTGATTATAGAGCAAGTTAGTTGCTCATATATTAACGTTGATAATTCGCCTGCTTGTCAAGAATTATTCTTAAGAAATTTTTATAATGATAATTTGGATTTGTGTGCACTAGTGTAATTCCATTAAAAGTAACTATATATCTTATATTAATAATAGAGTTGCTGTTATAGTAAATACAGATATTCCACTTTCTTTGCTGTACAGTAGGTTCAATCAGATTTCTATTAGAATAGATACATTCTTCTTCTTTTTTTTTTCTCCTCAACCTTTAGGTTGGTGGGAAGTTACATCAAATGAATGCTGTTGCCGGCCATATTCTTTATTTCTTGATATCTCTTCCCTTTTCTAACATCATCCATATACTTTTTCCGGGGTCTTCCTCTTCCTGGTCTTCCTTCCATCATCCCTTCAATTATATTTGTGATCCATCTTGAATGTCTTATCCAATCATTCTACTTCTTCTAGTATATATTTCCGTAATAATATTTCTATTTTCTTTCGCTATTTTTAGCACTTGTTCATTTGTGATTTTCTCCGTCCATTTTATTCTTAACATTCTTCTCCAACACCATATCTTGAACGCTTCCATTTTTTTAATATACGCTTTAGACACGGTCCAAGTTTCTGCTCCATATAG